>CAXKVY010000534.1:0-492198 GCA_964058915.1 Tetropium fuscum | reverse complement strand
AAACAATTAAGAGAAATAAAGAAAAAACAGTTTTTAAAACTTTTGTCTGTCCGTTTGTTTAGGCTAATCTCAGCAACGGCTGGACCGATTTTGACGGGACTTTCACTGGCACATAGCTGATGCTATAAGGTATAAATGAGGCTACTTTTATTTCAGAAAAAGAATTAGGGTTCCGCGTTAAAAATTGTAAATACAATCCGATTCAAATAGGGAATTAAATTATACACTAATATATATATTAGTGGCGCCTCCCGCCGCCTACCCCTTGCACGACGTAATATCACAAAGGGTGCCTGTCTCGCGGCTTCAGAACGGGCGTTAAAATCGCGCGGACGAAGTCGCGGATGCGGATGAGCTAGTCATTAATAATGTTTTACATAATAAAACAGGTGGAACGTTTTTCTTTATACATTTGCAGGTGTTATATAATTAAATGTAAAAGGATAAAATAATTTCTAATGTCCTCAACCTATCATTCTCGCGCGGTTACGAATTTTTACTACAAAACTCACTCGGACTCGACAATCGTGCACTCTATTTTTTCGGATACAAAAATTTTCCTTTGATTTGACGCATAATAATCTTTCAATTAAAATCTTAAAAAATACAGTTTTGTAACAAAAAATCGTAACCTGAAGGGGGATACCTGAAGCAGGCACAATTAGGGCGGCGTCCCGAACTCGGCGCCTCTACCCTTGAGTACAGAGGCCGCGGGAATGACGTTTTAATTACAAACTCACCAGTACAATGATGGACCCGATATAATTCGCGAGCCACAATATGTTAGTAACTTCAGGTTTTAATAAGTTAGCACGCATACAATAGCGGTTTGTTTTGATTTGTTACGTTCACTTTTAGTAATTAACAATTTGGGAAGTCGAAACTTATTGTAGGTATATTTGACGGATAAATTGATTTTAAGCAGTGACTCATCGCTTTCTTTTTGCTGGACGCGTGAATGGCATACTAGTGTTTCAATGTGTTAAGAGTTTAAGTGATTTTCTTAAGAAAATCAGAATCATCAGCAAAAAGTATGATACCAGATTTTGAGTCTGGTTGACAATTAGATAGGTCACCTATATAAATAAGGAACAGTACTGAACATGCTTTATCGTATATTCTCCAGATATTCGCGCCTAACATTAAGGTCGAAACCCTCTGTCGGCACTGTCGCGAACCATCCCAGTAGGCAGCAGCTACGTAGGCGAGTGCTTATGTCTGTCAACAAAACTGCCAACAAAACGTCATAAACAAAAAACGTATATATATATATATATATATATATATATATATATATATATATATATATATATATATATATATATATATATATATATATATATATATATATATATATATATATATATATATATATATATATATATATATATATATATATATTGAAACTCAAGTTAGATAGTATAATTATATTACCGGAAACTAGGATACATATTTTCGATACTTTATTATGTAAATTTATTCAAGCACTCGTGGCGATCTGTTATGCCAACTACCGCCCGGGAAAATGCACCGGAAAAATTCCGGAAAACTGCAGAGAATAAGGCATATTTAGCCGTGTGAAACAAGGAATATATTCTAAACATCTTGAAATTCTCGATGTGAAACAAGAGCTAAAACCCGATTTTTCTCGGAGATGCGAGACTAGAATAGGCTGCACTTGTTGATGTTGCTAAAAGATAGGTATACGTATATGCGTGTAATAGATTAGAATGATTAAAATAAATGGGTGGAAAAGTTGCTGTGATCCATCAGACTTTTATACGGAAACGATGCATATGAGATTTTGCTGCAAAAACGTTGTTTGGCGACATTTTTCTAGGAGTTTCTGACATTTATGGTTTTAAGTCTGTAATGTATGTCGCTATATAAGTAGTGCCCCACGGGTTACTCACGGGCCTAGTCTTATATTATTATAAATAAATAAAGTTATGTTTTTCCTTTTGGGAAAACACAAATTCTAAAGGTTGGTATAAAAATGTTCCACTGGGAATTAATACGATATCTACTTGGACCAACAATTCTGCAGCTAAAATTGAACTGTCCATTAAAAATAATACAAATCATTCAAATCGTACGGTACAGTTCCCCAAGAGTAAGGTAAACACCCATCTTCATCATCATCATCATCATCATCATCATCATCATCATCAATTAAACCCTACCTCCAAGTAGGCCCCAAACATCAAGAAGATCTTGTTAGTAACTTACGAGTCTCGAATAAAACAAGTCAAAACGAATATTCCGCATAAACTACAGAAGAGAATATTGAAACCAGTACACCAATTGTGTTTTTAATAACTATTCCTTCTAATAATTGTATAAATAAAGATAATAATTGTTGTTGTTCTTTCACATATTCTGTCGTTAATTTATCTTGCCAAAAAACACTCGAGCTTCTCTTTTTAACTGAAAATTTTGGCAAAATAATAAAACGAAAAGCCCTGGAAGCAGCTGAAAATTTAAAAATTGAGAACATCAAAGCGTCTAATGCGTGGTTGCAGAGATTTTGCCAACGTCATAATATTACCCTCAAATTAATTTATGGAGAATCAGCAGATATATATTTAGCAGATGTCGAAACTTGGAAAACGATGTGAAAGTTAAATTTACAAATTTACTCTCCAAGGGATATATATATATATATATATATATATATATATATATATATATATATATATATATATATATATATATATACAGGTCTTTCTTCGTGAGGGTTATGGGTTATGTTATGATATTGTCGGTGGGTTGTTTCTTGGGCTCAAATGTGGATTTCTCCATATAAATAATAATCCGGTAAGTACCTACATACCGGATTATTATTTATATGGACATTTTGTTATGTTAGGTTTTTCATTAACTAACTAAACAGATACCGCACAGCAAACTTGATGATACTAATGGAAAAGCCTTGGAAAAACAATGGTATTGTGCTTTATACCTTTCGATTGAATAGTTGTTCTGCACTTATTCCTATCATACGCATACTCTGTTCAGATCGGGGCAACCAAGAACAAGATACATCAGTTGATGGTGATACTGAATAATGTACTTTTAATAAATTTAATTCGTCATCAAATGATAAGCCTGTGATGAAAACTGCAAAACGAGAAATAGGTAAATCAAAATAAAATGATATTAGAAGTTACCTAGGACACAAATATAAAACAAATTCGGCGATGTTGCCACAAATATTACCGGTTTTTAAATTAACACAATGAAATTATAATATATTATGTAAGAAACTCTTATTGAATAAGTTTATCCAAATCCTTACAGTACCTACATAGATACTGTGGTACCTACCTCTCAAGGACCATATTATGTCAAACCCCTTCCTCTCTGAACCATTGGATCAAGAAACGACATATGTTTTCCATACAAACATCGCCTTCTAAAATTGGTAATATTTTTATCTTGATAATGTTTAATCAATATTTTAACACTCAGTCAAATAAAATATCAAACAATGTATTTATGCAACTTTTTTCACTAAGAGACTTTCGATATCACGTCTATAACGCCCTGAACTTGAGTCCCGATAAGTCATCAATACATTAATTTTTAAACTAGGAACCCGCGCCAATTTGAGATCATAACCTAACTAATATGGTCAATTCCAGTATTTTGGCAGTTGCCCCTATGGAGGGGTTTTACTGAATAAAGCATAGTATTGCTGGCGCCCGCTGCGGACTAGATGGAATACCCGGCGGAAATTAACGTTTAGTGACATTCGGTCTGTAAGGTTTCGACCAGAGTGATCCCTTTATGCACCGATTTTTAACTTTGAAATTGTGTCCAATTCTTAGCTTTTGACTCGAAGAGTAAAAATGGACTGAATACATGACTATAGAAAACAAACATATACCAAAGTGACTATTAGGAATATTTATGTAAATCACCTAAACGATCCCGAGCAGGGAGGGTCGTTATTTACGAGAACCTAGAGAGTGCCGTTCTGGCCGCACAGAACAGCGGAGGGTCTCTGGCTGAAATCGCTGCGGCCGTGGTGGAGAACAATGAGTCGAACGGCCGCCGGATGTTCGGTCGGATGATCAGGCAGCCCGGTGTTACGGGATTCTGGCCGAAACTGCAAGAGGAATAGTACGGTTAAGCGAAGTAAAATCGTTGTAGAATTCCACGTGTATTGCAAGGCTATACAAGTACGGCGAGATAGTAAATATTCAACAAAATACAGTAGATTTAGATGTTGATCGGGCCACCATCTTGGAATAATGCCGGTCACTTAAGTGTCTCTTGTAAGGTCTACTTTTAAGTATATAACACTCAACTTGTACAAAATCTGTTGAAGTTTGCTAAATATCAAGATCCGCCATCTTGAAATACGTTTACCTTTTAATGTTATTAAGCCACATTTCTACATAATATATGTTCTGTATATACATATCTAATATGCTGAACTGTTTCAATCAATTGCAGGTATAAATGAGACTATTAAAATGGAACAAAACATGTTGCTCCCTACTAATTTACCAGGTTACCATTTGGTATCAAGTATCTGAGGCTTTTCAAAAAATAAAAAACTTTTTAGTCAAGCTTTCAAGGCCATAGCTTTGGGTAAATACTTTTCTCAGAAATAATAATAATAATATTTATTTTTTCCAACAGGAAAGAAAACCCAATTACAGGAATAAAAGCAATACAAGTAATAATTAAAATATAACAATATAAGTAGAAGTAAAATAATACAAAACAGCAATACACTACATAAGACTAATACCTATTAGCCAAACTAAATATGCATATGCATAATATGCATATATGACAAAATAAAGCAAACAAACAAAATATAATTTACTACAACAAATCAGACAAGTACCTAATACTTAAGCTAACCGAGCTACCCAGTTACATATACTCTTCAAATTATCACATTGAATATCACAATCAGAAGCGATACGATTGAACAGTTCACACATCAGAGATATTGGGGACTTTCTTAAAATATTTGATCTAGGAGTAAAATAAAGTTTGCTCTCTAGAATTTAGGCGAGGTATCAGAAAATTTATTTTATTTAAAAGATTTGGGCAATCAATCTTGTCGTTCAAGATATTAAATAAGAATGTAATTAGCATGATATTGCGTCTAGTTTCTAAAGAGTCAAAATTAAATCTCACAAGTAAATAAATCTGATCCAGGCCTCTAGGAGGATAAGATCCATCTTTCAAAAAGATCAAAAACTTTAAGAACCTTCTTTGGATCGATTCTAAATGTTGACAATGAACGTGATAAATTGGATACCATATAATCGACCCGTATTCTAGTTTTGACCTCACCAGAGCGTAAAACAGAGATTTGAAGGTGCTTATATTGGAAAAGTCCCGGCAATTGCGGTAAATGAAGCCATAAGATTTAAAGGCACTAGAAACAATATGGTTTATATGTTCAACAAAAGTGAGTTTGCTGTCAAAATAAATACCCAGATCTTTGAATACATCAACTCGGCTGATGATGTTATTCCCAATGAAGTAGTTGTGAGTATAAGATGAAGCTTTGCGAGTATAAGTCATTACGTTACATTTGGCTATATTTAGCTTAAGATGATTTGTCTCACACCATGAAGACATTCTGTTAATGCAGTCTTGGAGATGGATGGAATCTGTAGAATATTTAATTTCAGAGTAGAGTTTAAAATCATCGGCAAATAACAAATGCTCACAAGTAAGGACTTCAGGAAGATCATTAATAAAGAATAAAAACAATATGGGGCCCAGATTGGAATGTTGTGGCACTCCCGAAGTTGGAGAAAATAATATTGAATTGAAATTTTGATATCTGACCAGAAAGTGTCTATCGCTTAAGTAGGAGGAGAATGATTTAATCAATGCTTCAGAAAAACCAATACTTTCTAGTTTCAAAAGGAGTATGTTATGGTCAATCTGATCAAATGTTTTTTGGAAGTCCGTATTGACGACATCGACCTGTCCTCTATTATCCAAAACCTCAGAGACATATTGAGTAAAAACCGCTAAATTAGATATTGGTGACCTCCTTTGTATGAACCCTTGTTGGCGTGACGGAATAAGCTGCCTGGTAGAGTAATAAAGTTTACTATACAGTATGGTTTCAAAGATTTTAGAGAAATTACACAGTAGTGAAATGCCTCTATAATTTGAAACATCATATTGATTTCCCTTTTTTGGTATTGGGCAAATATATGTTTTTTTCCAATACGACGGGAAGGAAGAATTACGTAGGATGCAATTGAATAAGATCTGTAGTGGCTCGGCAAAAACATAGGCACAGTCTCTTAGAACAAAACTGGGAATATCATTTACGCCCATTGCAAGAGTATCCTTAGATCATTTCAGAAATTAGAAGTCTATGTAATAATATCCTTTGCTCGATAATTTGGAGCGAAAAAAAGGTGAAGGTGAAGGTTATTTTGGCTTGGGGGTCGTTATCTTAAATGCCCTCACCAAATGATATCATAGTCATATTGTACCTTCGCTTGTTACAACTCCATTGGTTATGAGTTTTAAGCCATTATATAAACTCAGGCATCGAGTTTATATTGTGAAGAGCTTTATACGTACATTATTTATTGCAATTGATGCTGTTATTATAACTTCAAATCTTCGGAAAATAAGTATATCGTCTATGTCAATGTTGCTATTAATTTTCCATTGTTCGACTAAGACCCGTTTTCCTTCAGCTTTAACGGCCAATTTCCGGAGATTATTTAACCGTAAACAGCGTATACTTTTGTCAATTGTAACACTATTTGAGTTTTGGTAGTGGGTTGGCAGTAACCGATGTTCGTTTTATTAATTTGGGCCTAGTCTGAAAATATACCGGACTATCAACTGTAAGCCGCTAGGCCGTTGTGTTGCCGGCAATGGAACATAATCGGTTCCCCCTATTCTTGGCATTCCTACAATAACCCAGCCCCCACATTCCCCTTGCCCCAGAACTATTATAAATGATACTTCTGTAATTGCTCAATGTTTGAGCAATGATACAGAAATTATTATCATTATTTAATTCTGAAGAGATTCCCGCAGGGCGGTCCTTTCATTGGGAGCGATTATTACGCGTTGAATGATCGGCCACATACGGGAGGGTGCGAAAGATAACCATCCAAATTTGAAATTACGTGTGCGATAATTTTGTGTAGAATTTATTATAATATTAAGTTACCTTTTTTCAAGTTGGACTAGTCCTTATTTCCCTTGCATATTATTTTTCTCTATTGTTTTTTGTTTTATTTGTTTCTTCTTCCTTCACTGTTCTTCATATTCTCTTTACCTGCTCTTTTGATTCACTTCTTGGTTTTCGCCTAGTTTTATCCTATATTGGATCCTATTCAGTACTGATTTTCATGCTGACTTCTTTAATATATTGCCTAGCAACCTTAGTGTTCTTTTGTTCATTTGGTTCTCTCTTGTTGCCACTTAACTTATCACTTCTCACTCTTTAGTTTATTTAAATCCTCAGTCATCGCTCAGCACCTTTAATTTGACTGTGTAAGTAGTTATCGGATGCTTACTCCATCTGGTGGATTTTCTTGGACCTCACTAGAGAGCAGACTAACAATAGGGCAAATATACAAGAACCAATTCTTGTATAATATGTAATTTTAAATGCCACAAAATGGAATTGGACTGCACATTTTGTGTAGAGCTGTATAGAATATAGTTAAAATCCAAGCCACTAAAATTTTTATTTTTTTGTTGGCCTGTGTTATCTACTACATGATCAATTATTGACCTATCTATGTTGCTTTCTCTTGCCGTTTATATACAAGCAGTGATGACTTCTGTTCTGTAGTAACTTTAACTGGTATTCGGTTATCATTTAACTGTAGTTAATTTTAGTATTGAAAATACTTACATGGGAGCTGTCTCTTAAAATATTTACGCTTCGCGACATGCAAATGCAAACGACCTCGACATGATCACGTTCACATGGAGACCCTAGCTGTGCTGTTATCTGTGTATGTTTAGGTTATATGGTTCAGTCAGTTACAGAGAATGGTTGTAAGTGGGTGTTTATAATTGTAACACGTTGCATAAACAAACGTCCCAGTACTTGTGACATGTGATTCATATTTTCATATTTTCATCAAGTTTCATATTTTCCATAAATATTTGTTCTCTTTTATTGTATAAATAAGTTGCATTTATAACGTTACACTTTTAAAAGTTATGGTAACATGTTCATATATATAGTATGTCCGTGGATGTGGTTTGCAATAGATGGAATAGGTAAAAATTTTAAATTGTCGAGAAAATGTTATTATTTATAAAAGTTTTCACTTGCCCAAAAAATAGTAATGACGTCGACAAAAATCATATTTTTTATACAAAATTGGGGTGGTCACAAATTATAAAATCTCAAAAAAATTTTAGTTTTCGAGAAAAAGCTATTATTTATAAAAGATTCTGCTTGCCTAAAGTAATGTCGACAAAAATTATGTTTATTATACGGGGCTGTCAAAAATTATAAAATCTTAAAATTCGGTAAGAGTAAAGTTTGTACTTCTTGATCACCACGTATAAAAAACCAATGGTGATTTTGCCACAATTATGTTTTTATACAGGGTGATCAAAAATCACAAAGTTTACGCTTACAAAATTTTAAGATTTTGTAGTTCTTAACCACAACACAATTTTTGACAAAGCCATCACTATTTTGAAGCAAACAAAATCACAGCGGATATGAGTTGATTAGCTGAGTCGAATGACGATTTTTTACTGTTTTATTTATAAACAAAAACCTCAAATTCTTTTTGATAGGACATTGAATATCTCAATTCTTAAGAGCCTGACAGGCTGGTACAGGCGGCTTCTCTTACAAATGCCCCATTGAACGAAATGGAGAATTGTCAATGCCGCGAATAGTCGATTGCGAACAGTCCTCTTCTTCGCCTCGGGATTTTTTGGCATCTACAACAAAATTTGTATTTGTATAAATTGCCGATTATGACAATCAGACACCAACACTTGTGAAATCTCATTTCCTGGTGAACGATGCTGCTTAAACGCCGATCTCACTTCTATGAGATAGTCACAATCTTGTGGATATATGTTATCCACACGGCGGTATCCACCAGTGTGGATTTCTGCCTGTTTGCGTAACTGGATAATGATCACTTAGAGCATATCCCTGCGCCAAGTGGTTTCCAAAAATAAGACGGGCCAAATTCATCGCAACGGCATCAACGTTCTCGGTACACGGCAGGTACGATCAACGTACTAATCGAAAACATATTTGTCATATGCACTGCTAAGGAATCGCAAACCTGACTGAATATCACATGCAAGATAACCCGTTTAAAACGACAAGACCTTCAAGGTCAAACGAACAAAAAATCATAACACAATTGCGTTTTATTGTTATTCAATTCACTCGAGACATTTTTACCAGTTGTATTTGGTATTTTCAATATGCCTGCGATACTTGCATAAGATGCAAGATCTGTGATTTTTTTTATTGTTTTTGTTCAGAATATGATGTGTATCTGATTATTTGCTTACATAATTTGCATATTTCTGTCTTATACAGATGTCTTGTGGTTGTTTTTATTACGTTTCTTGGTGTTTTTCTAAATAGATACCTTACATTTTATTTTTTCTTTAGTTATTTATTATGTATTTTGTTGGGTATTGCATATTAGTTTGTTTTATTTATAGTGGTTACGTTTACTTTATTAAATCAAATAAAAACAATTATTTAAACATTTTTGCAGTTGATTTTGTTATTTATGGTATTGTGCTGGTATGTACATTTTAGATTTATTTAGCGTTTCTATTATTTTGAATTTATCCTGCTATGCTGTTGGTACGTTCCGCCCAATTTTCTGATTTTTTATATACAGTACGGTTGCTTCTAGCCATTGTTTCATCTTCTAGGCTTTTTCGTATTTGTTGTCTTAGCATTTTTATGTATTTGATATACAACTATCTTGTTTTTCGTGATAAAGTATATCAGTTCTGTGATAGTTGCTTTCTTAACCAAGCTTAATATTTAATTTTCCATTACCTCCAAGTCAAATAAATTTCAGTCTTACTCAATTTTTCGATAATAAATTCCTGATATTAACATATTATAATAAGTGTAACATGTAGCTCCATCTAATAACACCAGCAAACTTATCCCCATATGTGCCGACTCTTTTTTTCATAATTTTCTAAAGATCCCTGCACGGCCTTCTACAGCAAAATATTTAATATGATTCGAAAATAAGTAAACAAGTGTACATAAACCGGGTAATATAATATTGTGCCGTCACGTCAAATTTAAAATTTCAATATTTTTCAACAAACATTTCTGTCGTGGTAATATCGCGAAAACGTTTTATTAGCTGGTGCTGTTTTAACCAGACGTGATGGAGGTAGGACGTTAATTCGGGCACGGCAGGGGCGGACTGGAGGACATCGATTTAAAGAAAATTCGATGGCAAGGATGTAGTTGTTACGTTACGTTGGATTTGTCATAGTATACATAAGTTGTCATAGTATGAAGTATTTGTCATAGTATGAAGTAATAGGCTGGTATGCCTCAATGAAATGTCCTAGGCCCGCTGCTCTATTTACTCTACACGTTTGCCTTGCCAATGATCGCAGTGAAGACATCGAAGACATGAAGACATCGCAGCAGCTATATTCGCTGATGATAGGTCATTAGCACACTTGGAGATATAGGAGAAGATGAAATATTACATTTAGAAATAAAATTAGCAACTGACCGATGAAATTGAGTCTTAAATTGAGTGAACTGCCAGTACAAGAAATTCACATGTTGTAACAACTACAACCATCACTGGAAACGTCGTTCCTTACGAAGAAACGTAAAGTATCTTGACCCTAGATAGAAAATTGATGTGGAAAGTTTACGTTAAGAAGAAGAATAGAACTCAGAGAAGAAGGGTATAACATGTGAATGAAGCCAATACATGACAAATGTATTGGCTTCTGGGTGGAAATACAGTTAACAACATATTGCAAAGTATTTATATATATATATATATATATATATATATATATATATATATATATATATATATATATATATATATATATATATATATGTATATATATACGAGCCCCTTCCTATTTCAGTTGGCCCACCTAGGGACAAGTCAGAAATTTCGTCTTAGGGAACAAAAATAGAAGAAGAAATATACGACACGTACTTCCAAATTTATTTATTCTTTTGACAACATCTTTTAACCACAAAAATACATATTAGGTGCCTGAGACTGATAACTAACACAAAATGAGAATAAAAACAAATAAATGTGAACAAATACGTTTAATCAACAAAACAAAAATTTTAAAATTTACCACTAGGTAACATCGCCTTTATTTTTTATTACGGCCGAAATTCGTTGGGGCATAGTATTAACCAAGCCTTCGCATAATTCTGGTGTAAAGGAATCCCATATTTCCTGAAGCCATTGCTTCAGTTCAGGGATTTTTCGACCAAGGTATTTCCGTAGCACCTTTTTCATCTCGTGCCAAGTTTCATTGGGTGATAGATCCGGACTACTAGAAACCCATTCCAAAAGTGGTACCATCCATTTTAAACTTCGTTTTGAGGTGTGGCATGCTGCGCCGTCCTGCTGAAATATAAATTCTTGGCCGGATGTCAAACACTCTTCCATGATCGGTAAAAGTGATTTTTCTAAAATCGCCAAATATTTGTTTGTATCCACGTTTCCGACAATAAAAGGTTTTTCCTACTCCTTTTGATGACATGCTTCCCCGGACCATGACGGATGCAGGAAATTTTACTTTTCATTTAAGACAGTAAGCATGGAACGCTTAATTTTTTTGCGTGCGAATAATACTTTGACTATCTCCAACACAAACTTCGAATCGGGCCTCATCGCTCCATTGTATTGCACGCCATTGCTGAGATGTCCAATCCTCATTTTCCTTCTTCTTTTGCCCATCTTACCATATTTTTCTTCTGCCGTGGTGTTAAAAGTGGCTTTTTTGGCATAATGCAAAATTGTCACTTTTAATTTTTCTAATTCATTTTTTTTATTAAAAAACTTACCTTATAAGTCCCAAATCCTAATTTATGAGCTTCTCTGTGAGCTGTTGATCTTGAAATATGCCTTCCAACGGCATCACTCCACAGAACACTTAACTCAAGGTAATTGGCATGTCTGTTTTTCTGGATAATTCTTCTTAATGCTCTTCTATCGCTCTTCTATCTAATACTCTTATATCGGGGTTTTGCAGCGACTGAACTGGTCATTTTATATGTTCTAACTATATTTCCTACACCATACCGCGATAATTCAAGTCAAGTTCATAAATTGAAAATAAATTTTCAATTTATGAGCTTGACTTCCCACAATTGAAAAAATTGATAATAAGTGAACAAATTTTGTTATCCATAACCTTTCCTCTGCCCATTTTTAGCCCAAGGACACAACTACTTATAGATAGAGTTGGGTGTTTTCTACTACATATGATTAAATATGCCATATTAATTACGTTGAGACCAAAAACACAGCTTGTAATGAATGGATTTACAAGTAACAACTATTCAGACTCCTTCCTGCATTGAATTACACCTGCAAATCCGATATGATAGCTATGGTCATTCACCAATATCTCCACCAGGTGTAGACTAGTTTCGAGATATTGGCTCTCATCAGTACACCGTAGGTAGAGCCAATAGTTGTGGGAGAGCCAACAGCTCGAAACTAGTCTGCAAGTGGTGGAGATATTGGTGAATGATCATAGCTATCATATCGGATTTGTAGGTGTAATTCAATGCAGGAAGGAGTATTAGCTCTCTGAGTAGTTGTTACTTGTAAATCCATTCAGTATGCAGGTAGCTTCTATAAGGCTAGGGCCGCTGCTCTAGGTGCCTGCATTGCAGGACGCTGCTTATCACACGACACATAATGTCTGATGACATTATGTGTCTAATGTCTGATGACATTAAGACTCAAGGTTACCAAGCCCTTTCAGTTGCTCTAAGTGACAAAAGCAAAGTGCTATGTAACGTAACATAGAATTAAACTTAAGACATGAATTGATAAACCTTATAACCTTAGTTGTTAACTACCTAGTCAGTTTACTAAAAAAATTAGAGATTTACTATTTCAAATTTCTTATCACGTGCATTATAGATGCATTATAGATTATAGAAACATTAAATAAAAAACATTGTTTTGTCTTATACTGCAAATTAATTAGTCTATAAGTCTGTGTATATTTCTGAATATATTTTGCATAGTATGCATAGTAACTAACACCAATGATATTTTGTGTATTTTCCGTGTAATCTCTCATCGGGTATATATATTGTTTTTTTCAATGAATTGTGGGCCTGTTTTGAATCTTAGGACGCTCCTGTCTTGCCTAAACCTGCAATTTCTCTTGTAATAACACGGTGATTTATAACACCGCTCTTAATCATTGTAATGACCATTCGTATGTTTATTTCATTTTCAAACCATTCATTAAATAGGGATCCAGTAAACTCAATCAGTTTGGAATCGCACTTTCAAAGGAGTGGAACTATCTGTTGCAAATTAACAGCGAGTCTATTTAACTCATCGCTGTGGGTACAAGTTGCCTGAAAAACTGACTTAAAGTGGTCGTTTTGGAACTGGTATTGGCATCACCTAGAATTCGATCATTTAAAGATAGTCGATAGTCAATTATGGCTAAATTAAATTGCTAAATTATAATGTAAGTAAATATATCAGTTGAGTATTGTTACACCACTGAGTCCGTAAAATAAGTGAGTACTTTCCAGAATCCAAATACACTTTATTAACTTCCAAACAAAACAAGTCACAACTGTTTTCAATGATAAATTACTATTGAATACTTTTAATTACTTGTTACTAGGTCTTGCCTCTAAGAGCATTCAAACTAAACTGACACGTGTCGTGATCGGCTGGCGCTTATAGTTTTAATAGCTCTAGAAGCTTCTCGATTATTCCATCCCATTCTAGATTTTTCTCACTTGTTCATTATTCTAGATTATTCTCATTTATTCCATCCCATCTTAGTTTGTATACAAGATATCTCGAGGGGTTCACCAGGAGTTAGTTCACATGTTCATATACCGCCACTATTCTAAATGGGGCCAGGAGTGTATCTCGGTTATTCAAAGACCTAGAGGGTTGAGATTTCGCCCTTGAGGGGTTGTATCTGGCACCCCCAGATGCGATGTTGCCACATCGTCTGGTGCGGTGTTGTCAGATTGTGCAGTTTTTCCCTAGATCTAGGGATTTTCAATATATCGTACACAATAGCATCTGACGATTCCGTAACGGTATTATTCAGCAAATCTTGAATTAAACAAATTGATTTGCTAAATCGAGGTTTCCAAAACAATTCGGCACTAGCACTATTTCTTCATCCCGTAGTTTATGAGATTTTTAATAAAATTCAACTGTCAGTGAAAATAGCAACTTCTCTCACTGACAAAATATATCTAACGCATTTCATTTGATTGTTAATTAGCTCTATTCCCGATAATAAATCCCGAGAAATGTCAAAGACATTCGTGATATGGTAGCCGATTCGATTAATACATGCAATAACTTTATTATCTATGGTATTCCGCAATTTTAACTGTAGTTTTGTGTCACGAAGGAATCCGCTCGACGAATAAAAAAAGTATTTCATAGTAACTTCTCTTTTCACATTGTTTCACATGATTGTAAACCAACTTAGCGGTAATTTGATATAATGGCCGGCATATATTTTTTTATCGCCAAGATACACTCTGGTGTGTAATTAACCTTTATTTGCTTACGCTTTTTATCATCGGCAATTATAAAAATGATCTAATTTTTTTAAGTTATTGTTTTCGGAACGGTAGCTTTGCATCTTATCATCCAGAATGCCTGTCGATATGTTGAGGAGCACTTTAGATAGAATATATTCATGTTTCGGCTACCTCTTTACGAGTATACCGATAAAAAACAGATTTTTATCAGGTTTTATAGTAATTAGACGGCTGTAGGCAGATTTGATGTGCGGCGAAAGTAAATGGCCTAGGTACAGTCATGTGCAAACAAATCTGGGACAGGTTTTGCGGCATTTTCACCTTAGCCACTTGTATGTAATATAAGGGAAAGCTGTTAGTGTTACGAAAAATGCATTTGCCAGATCTTAACATATCTTTACGTTTTGGTACACCGATGAGTATGAAATAAGGGAAAGTATATTTGTGAAGCCCTCTGTGCTCTGTACCCTGTACTCTGCACTATGTATTCTATGCTCTGTACTATGTACTCTGTATTCTGTACGCTCTCTTCTCTGCAATACATTTTGGCCTCTGCACTCTCTACTATATCATATATTAAGTGAATACATAATCAGTCGTAATGCACTCAATTCTCGCTGTAAATGATAAACGACATCCACACAAACTGTATTCAAACAGAGGGTTCTAATGAGAATTCTAGATGGAGCTGTAATAAAGTTTTGTTAATCTTTCAAACATAATTTATGCTGCGCCTTTTAATTTTCCACTTATGACAAAAGTCCAACCCCAGCCGGTTTATCTAACAGCTACAATACTATGAATGTTGCCAAGTTGACATAGCAAGTTTAAATGCTAAGTAAACGTATTATTTGAATAAACGGATAGTCTCAATATTTCCTTAAAATATTATAACACTTTCTTTAGTTATATCAAATAAATCCAATAGTATTTTTCTACCTTAATTTATTCCATGTAACGGGTGTGTTTTATTCAAGATTTTACTTTATAGTCGCTTGGCCGATTTTTGAAATAATTTAGATTAAAAAGTTAATAACAGCTGCTGTTAGCCATCGGCAAGCGTTTTTAATTTGAATTTTAACATATTGTAAATTCTGTGACAACAGAAGTAATATAATTTAATAAAATTATTTGGTATTAGTTAGATAGTTAGTTGAAAAGTACGAAATGTGCTTCGTTAATTTTTTGCTCGTAGAACAAATTTTAATATTTAAAAATCCATTCAAATTGAATGATTTTATACCAGCCCGCGCCAATATTCTTGGCTAAGATATGACCTGGATAAGAGGGCCAGTCATGACGTAGATAATACGTCATTGATGGGTACAAGTTTATATTTGAAACTCTTTATAGCTATTTAGGTACAGAAACAAAAAAATCTTGATTTATAAGCATTAAGGCGAATGCCTACTTTTATATTTGGGTAGAAATTATATGAGACTTTATTAAACCACTAAGTAAAATATGATTAAAGCATTTAAGGTAACTTACCTCTGCGGGCATGTACTTACCTGAGTTACATTGTTACCTGAGTACCTGAGTTGCCGGACTTACCTGACTTGCCTGAGTTACCTGACTGAGTTACCTGATACTACCTGAGTGATGTTGATGTCGAATGACGTCATCAAGAGCAGCTACGTGAGGTTAAACCTGATTAAAATTTGTGAAGAAATACATATTAAATCAAATCTAAATTGTGGTACATCATTTCCAATGTCTCATTTTTAATTTTTTTTAGATTAGACAGCGTGTCTCAAAAAAGTTACAACCAAACATTGTGATGTGAGTTATAGGTAGTATCTATACGTATGTAGCTTCAGTAGTTTGTGAGAAAATAAATTAAAAAAGGGTTTTCTAGTAATAACCAAAACAAGGCAATGAGAATCAATAACGCCAGAAGATGTACAGTACAGTGTAATTTAGAATATTAGAACGACACCCGACTACACGCAGTATCTACAATTTTATTTATTGAGTAGACAGTCTAGTTAAGGAGAAAAGGGATTTATTTACATATCACACATATTTATATGAAGAATTGAAGAAAATATGAAATATCTATAAATACCAATATTTTTCTTAAAGCTGCAAGAGAGAAATATGTAGTATTATCTGGAAAACTGTATATATAGGAGATGTAGTTACCGTTAAATATTATTAAATATGTGTGAAATGATTATTTTTAGCCTAGGTACGTATTTTAGTTTACAGGTTACGTTCATTGTGGAACGTAACAGTAAAAGTATTTTTATATTTTGTAAATTAATAATATATATTCCTATATTTTTAACAACAATACCTCGAAAACTACGAATAGAGGCATCAAATTATCACCATTAGAAAGATTAATAAATGTAGATCATATAAGTAATAATATACTTGTTTGCATGCAATTAGCATGCAGCAGAGCTGCCAAATAGTGCCCAGGCGATATGCACGTTAATGCGAACGCATTTTGTACGTAAAATAGCAATCCGTGGGCTATATAGGGCACTTCGCGATGTCTATCCATGTTCTATACCATGCCAATGCAACTGTCATATCTTAGCGTTCGCATACAGCACCTAGAGCTGTGACCTTGAAGGCTCCTTCATAGGTAGATATCTCGTACACGATAGAAAAGACGTACAAGTGAAAACGGACTAAGTTTTACTGCAATTAGCATACAGCAGAGCTGCCAAATAGTGCCCAGGCGATATGCACGTTAATGCGAACGCGTTTTGTACGTAAAGTAGCAATCCGTGGGCTATATAGGGCACTTCGCGATGTCTATCCATGTTCTATTCCATGCCAATGTAACTATCATATCTTAGCGTTCGCATACAGCACCTAGAGTTGTGACCTTGAACGCTCCTTCATACGTAGATATCTCCTACATGATAGAAATGACGTACAAGTGAAAACGGACTAAGTTTTACTGCAATTACCATGCAGCAGAGCTGTCAAATAGTGCCCAGCCGATATGCACGTTAATGCGAACGCGTTTTGTACGTAAAGTAGCAATCCGTGGGCTATATAGGGCGCTTCGCGATATTATCTATCCATGTTCTATACCATGCCAATGTAACTATCATATCTTAGCGTTCGCATACAGCACCTAGAGCTGTGACCTTGAACGTTCCTTCTTACATAGATATCTCCTTCGCGATAGACTGACTGTTACTGTTATATATAAGTAAGAACCAAGCGTGCCACTGGATCTTCTACCACATTCAATAATAAACTTTTTATAAGGTTGTTTAGTTGTTTGCCCATAATATTCCTCACCGTTTTCGTGTGACCACCTTATATGTTGGCGGGTTAAAATATTTTTTGTATATTTTTAACAGCAAAGTACATATTTTTGTTATAATTAATTTCATGTGACTGATTACATCGCGACGACTATTTTCAAAATTTATAAACACACTTATTTCCTCTGGGTCCTCTGTTCCTATTCGCAATTTTTATTATCATTCATATTCACATATATCGCACTTCCAATAAAATATTACCAACACATTTAAATAGACAATATAATAGCCATACCAAAGATTATATAATTATTTATACCTACTAATACCACATAAGTATCTATCATACTCTATATCTGTGTGTCATACTCCCTTTCATGATTAACTAAACAAACTAAACATAAATAGGTAGGTGTTATAATATATTTGATTTACGCATCCTTTATTTTCTATTTCACTTAAAAAAAACTATCATCACTGCTAAAACTAGTTCAAAAGATGCGGTCAACTTCGGGTTGGGGTGGGTCAGGTACGCGAGCCTATGTACTCTATTTATCATTAAAACGTACATATATGATGGAATAGTTATAAACAAAAATCGAGTGTTAAATTTTCTAGGGTGGGCAAGTGCAAGTAATATATTTATTTATTGACGTCGAATTGATTTAACAAATCGTTCAGATTTTATCATTAATCTCTACAATAAATAAATGCTACCTATTTCAGTTTCAAATTTCTATAAGCATTTGGTACCGTATTTCGACTACGAAGTCAATTTTTCAACCAAATGAACTGCAAACTCTTTTAGAACATCTTTCAGATGTAGTCTTTTCAGAAAGCTGTGTACAATCTCCCCCGAATTTTTCTACATGTCTTCAGAGAACACAGTGTAGGTTAACTCATCCCGCATTGTACAAGTCGCAAATAAAGATCATTTAGGAACAATAAAACTGAAATGTATAAAAGCAGTTAAGCGTCTGTCTGTGGCGTTTGAAGAGTTGGAAAGCCATAAACCTTGCATCTCATCAGCCTGGTATTAAACGCCACGTATTCACATTAATTAATTTCTATGTTGCAAAATACGCGGGGCACAGGGGCGCAGTTAGTCGGTAAATTAGTTGATATGAGCGTGGGTCAGGATAATACAACAGGAGCTTACTTAACAAATTATTCAGCGTGACTTTTAAATCCGACAATCCGAAATAATTGGACCCTCGCCCTAATAGGGACAATAGTTTGAAAATAAGTTCGGACACACAACCAACCGGCTGCGGATTCCCGGTACGACATAATAAAATGCCTCTTCGTCAAAACTTCTAATTAAACCTGTAACTAATTATCTCCGAGCTAATTAAATATGTAACCGCAGCGAAATTTGCCGAACAAAGTCAAAAGCATCCTTATAAAACTAAAGTACAAGGCAGTAATTCCGACTTTGTGTTTATCCAACTTTCTGACAGTTCAAGCCCAATAAATGTTATAATGAGGCGCTTTATGTATATTTACGGGCTCTCTGAGCGAGGCCGATACTCCATTTATAATCTATTACGCAGACTCATAATTAGTTTCTCGTTTTAATTAATAATTAAAGGGACTGCCTGGGATACTGTCTTCCTTCCCTCTGCGCCTTGATTTATTTCACCAATTTTATCAACAGGACTCACTCTGCACGGCCTGCTATAATTGTATCATCATATTTCTATCTACTATCACATATTCTTTGTTGTTTTTTAGATATATACGTCATAGAGCACATGTTTCATGTCGTGTGGTTTGCATGTTTAAATAAGACTTTAAGACAAGACTTGCTTGTTGCTCTGGTATATCTACGTTCGTCAAATGGGTTAAGTACAGCTGCTGATCTAAAAGGATGATTTGTCACTTTTTGCTGAAGGTATCACTTCCCACTTTCTGAGCGGTTTTCTTTGTAACGTGTGATTAACAGAGGACGCCGGTAATATCTGAGGAACTGTATGACGTAGAATGTTGGGGGGAAAATCTATTACAAAAGGGTGCTAGAGGGCGATACAGTAACGTTAACATAGAAAAATTAAATATCTGGTTAATTTGCTATGATGAGGCATAATATGTTCTTAATAACTTCATGTAAAATTTGAATAACTTTGGTCTTAAAATGTTTTTGATTGCTCTGAAAATTAGAATGTAAACATTTTTAAAGAAAAATGGCGATTACCCCGGTTTGGTTTAACAGAATCAAACGAATTTGGTTTCATTGGAAAGTTTTTTAAGACATTTTTACTTTATCATTGCTATAATAGAATGTGCAAATTTAATCGGTACCGCTGTTTTAAATACAAACAAACTTTCCGTTTTTTCTCTGAAATTTCAAACGGAAACATTTATTCGCACATAGTCATACAGAGAATCAAAATTGCTAGAAACCAATAAAAACCGCTACTCGATATCTTATTTCTAACTGAAGAAATTAATAGAAATATATTTTTACGTTAAAAAAGCATTTAAAAAAATATACCGATTACTCGTAGTGGTTATAAACTGTTAACATAAGTAAGGATAAAGCTACAAATATTTATTTAGCAATTATTTATGTGTTGCATTGTAGGAAATTGATAAAAACCATTTAATATTTATTTTCAACTGGCCTAATCAACCCAAGATGTTCTAACGATTCTAAAGATATTTTAACCAATGGAATTAACAAAAATGTACCATGTGACTTGTGAATTATATTCTCGAAATTATATATGTTAACTAAATTGGATGTTCTGATTTGTTAAAGATTATAGTGCTTGTATTTTATATTTCAGCATCATCAGTTCTAGCTAACTAAAGATTCTAACTAATCTTCAATTTCGTATTCTTCTTCTTCTTCTTCTGATTCGTCTTCTTCTTCTTCTTCTTCGTCTTTGTTTTCATCTTCTTCTTCATTCTCTTCGTCTTCTTCTTCTTCTTCTTCTTCTTCTTCTTCTTCTTCTTCTTCTTCTTCTTATTATCTTCTTCTTTTTATAAAATCTCCGAAGAAGTCTTCCTGTAATAAAGAAACCAATGAATCGCTCTTAAATAATTACGGCATGTTCACTTTGTGTCATTAATTTTTGATTGCACATTGTTTTGTTTCAAACTAAATTCGATTAGACCAGAACGTGAACGCGTCCTGGCGAGCCGATAATCACCGGGGACGTTGATTAACGATACAGCGTAACATTTTTGTAAGACACACATTTCCGCAATTGGGGTTAACTAAACGAGGGGACGGCGGAATTCGCTAACGAAGCCCGGCACTGCCTGCTATCGGGGGAGGTATCATTTGCGTTCCTCACGATGTCTCCTGTTTAGCTTCGGTAGAAAAGCGTCGTTAATAAGCGGGGGACTAATTAGAGTAGACGCGAAATACGGATCGAATGCGGTTACGGGACTATCTTTCATCTTTCTGCTGATTTTACAGCGTCTGCTATGGGAGACGACGGCGTTTCCATTTTTTTTTTACTTTGAACTCACTCTCCAAGGCTCACAGTCAGTATTTAACTGGGTCTTTGTCAGATTAAATGCCCGAAGTTTAAAAACATTATTTTATAAGTTATGAAGTATCGGTAATTTTTAAATTGTACAAGGGTCACAAATCTGAGTTCCCAACGTTTATTATGTAAATTACTATCTCAGATTTCTTATTAATTGAATCCATTGGATGGATTTGCAATGCATGCGATATATTTATATTATAAAAATTATATAGATGCTCTCACGGTGACCATCTATTAGAATATTTCAGAGATTACTTGGACCTGCTCAAATAAAATATTTCGTTAAGAAGAAAAACAGTAACTAGTTTAAAGTGTGTATTCTACAGCAAGAAAGATAAAGCGACAATATTGATAGTGTGGATAACTAGACCCCTAATCTTCCCATCCGTATTTTCAAGGTGACAGACGCGTAATATGAGAGAGAGAGCATTTTACTAAATTTTACGAGAAATAATATTTCTTATATAATTTAATTTAGCTTATCATCTTAAATCATAATCTGTCGATTTTTTGCCGATGGAAAGGTTACTATCTACTAAAAATTTCGCCGATTTACTTGTTCTTACGTAGTTTAATATTGGTGTTTCTTGAGTGTCCGAGAGTGAAATGAATAAAACATGTTTTATTCATACATTTCATCAATGAGGTGATGCACAAGTTATCCAATTCTGAAATAACTAGGTTGGTTTTAATTTATAGGTATTACTGAGTTCTCGCCTATTATTACCGGTATGTCATTCGCACATCGCACCCTCAGTTATATATTGTGGCAACTCGTTGACAAATGTTAGAAACAGGAGGGACCAGATAATGGACCCCTGGGGTACTCCAGTCATCCACTTCTACAGTCACTACAGTCACTACAGTATCATCCACTTCTTTTGAGGAGCCATTTTCATTAGAGACTTAAGATCTTTTTATTAGATAAGTAGCTCATGATCCACTGTAGTATGTTTCCCCTGTCCAGACCTAGACAAACAGCTACGCAGAATTTCTAAAATCCACCACAAGGGTGAATCCATACGGAGGTCTGACAGGGAGACCACTAACTAAAGGCTCTGCACTGCACCAGTCATACAGAGTCTATTTGAAAGTTCACGAATGGCTGGGCAACAAACTGGAACCTACTGATTGGGGTTGGATGAAAGGATGGACATCTTCAACCCTTGACAACCTTAGATCCACCTGCCCCAACTGCCATTTCAACAATATTGTGCAGCTGATCCAAATGCCGTGGTGCACGTTGTGGATGCCGCAAGGCAGGTATCCATTGCACTTCAATATACGGTAACTGTGAGGACACGTGCACTAACGGCCTTTCAGTTGAGGACGACAATTCGGTATATGAGGATAACCCGGAAGACATGATAGACACCGTGACACCATCTAATGAACTGTGGGACCCAATACACTCAATTTACTGTAAGTTTCATTCAAATCATCTACATTAAATCATTTATCTATTAATATTGTACTGAACAAGATCGATGGTTTTCGATGTTTAGGTTGAAGACGAAAATGCAGCATATGAGGACGACTCGGAAGACTTCTTGGTCACACACACCCTCCTTTGATGAGGTGTTCGACCCAATTAATTCAATTTACTGTTAGTTTCTTCCAAATCACAAGACTAATTATGTTTTAAATGCAGATAAAACACATTTAGGGATCGAAAAGGGTCAACAGCTGGCAATAAAAAAATTCAAGATGGCGGAAATAAGATATCGATCAAAAACTTAGTTGCTTTAATCCGTCTGAAATTTTGTTATCCCTGGGTTTTTAGAGTCCCCGATTACGATTCTGTGGTCGATTTGTTCGGGTCAAATCTTGCAACTGAATTTTAAAAGTATGCCTTGGTTAGCCTCATACTATAACTTGTGTAATTTGGTGAGATGGCCGTCAATAGCATTGGTTTGCAACATATCCATGAGAAGGAAAGCTCCAAAAGCAAGCCCGGAACTGTGTTTCGTTACACAAGTAAGCTTCAAGCAGAAATATGCAGAGTTAAGTAGAGTCAATTCACTAGAAGGTCTCCTTATTGAAGAACTAGACTGTACTAAAAAACTTTTCGCAAGATTTACCTGTGTAAATAAACAAGAATTCAATACGTAACTTGATATTAACATAAGTAATTCTAAGAAAAAAATTATATGTTTTTTATAAAAATACGTAAATCTCGCGACAAGCGAGATAAATTAAATTATATAGTCATTAAAATTGTTATTAAAATTAAAATTGTTATTAAAATTAAGGCGACAGACGCTTATACCTAAAAATGTTTTTTTTGATGATCAATAATTTGCTGATCCCATTCAAATTATCTACACCTTCTCGAAATTCAAAATCCCAATTAGGCCAGGTGGCAAGCATTTGAATAAGGAAAAAATTCCAGGAGACCTGAAACGGAGGCTTTATTTTTATCTCCTGATAGATATACTAAGTTATCCCCCTCCAGCGAGGTCAGCGTAACCTGCCATATTGCAACAATGGCGTCGAAATATTAACTTTTCGATGATAATACTCAAATACTTAATTTCCTACAAAAAGTACCTACGAACTTTACCCTAAAACTTATCGTTACGAAGATATTTAGCCGTAAATTTGGATAATCTTTCGTAACTCAGCTAAAATCATATTTATTTATTTTCGCGGTCATTAAAAGAGATCAATTGGGAGTATCAATATTGTATTTAACTAATATCGTTGAATATACAATACGCGCCACCACGCATGATAGATATGTACGGCTCCACCTTCATTTCATTCATATGTATTTTATTTTTACCTCACTTTTTACCCAGTCACTTTTAAACACAACATCCTGCACATGTTCAAAAGGATGGAAAGCAGCATTCAGTTTCAGAAAAAACGGATTGAAATACTCCACAATCTGCAGCAATTGCAGAGGACAAACCTGCACAAATGTAGAAGATGTAGAGGAAAACGACAGTGATGACGTAGACCTAGAGCATGTAACGTCTCGAGACTAGACTGAAGACAATGTCATTTCTGAGTTTGAGCGTGGAAGTACTGACAGTATAGAATATCAACAATGTCAGCATTCATCGTCGAAACGAAGAAAAATACAATAGATTTAAAATTTTACTGGGGTTTAGGCCTACAGGAGAAACCACTGAAAAAAACTCGCGATTTACTTTCCCGCAAGGTGGTAGAGAAACGGGTATTGTATATTTTCTGAGCATAACTTCTTAAGTGAGTGAGTACATGCTTAATATCTTACTATAATCACTTGTTCCTTAAAATAAAAGAAATATGCATAGTTCACCAAGATTAATAGATAGCAACTACAAAATATTTGCTGAGTTACGAAATATTATCAAAGTTTACGGTTAAATATCTTCGTAACTGTAAGGTATACGGTAAAGTTCGTAAGAACCATTTTTGTATAGAATTTAATGAGGATTAATTTTGGTAATAAGTATTTTTATCGAAAAATTTATATTTTACGAAGTATCCGCAAAAATAATGAAGTTCGACGCCATTTTTGTAATTTGGCGGCTAACGGCGACCTCGGTCGACGGGGAAAATTAATACAGGATAAAAATAATAATCAGATTAGGATATCTAATACAAGATAAAAATAAAGCGATTAAATCGATTTATACATTTCCTGAAGTTATTGCTTTATTGGGCTTTATTTTACGCCTTACCGCCTGGCCTATATAGGCCAGTCAATCAAAGCATCAAACATCGCAAACGCACATGTATCTACGATTTTTGTATTATATGTTATTAAGATCCCTAAGAGTAGTTTATACTCAAGTTTGCAATGCTGAAAACCCTTTAGTACTCCCGTGGTGCTCGAAAAACACCGACATTCTGTCATCTGTTTTAGTTATTTCGAAAAAATTACCTTAAAGTAATTAAAGCGATTTTCGGATATCTTCACGGATACTTTTTTAAAGCAATCTAAATTTGCTACCGTATACGAGCCGGGTATGCATAAAACCTTGCATAAAAACTTGGTATATTGATACCAAGTTTTCAAAATTCACATCCAATTAGTCACTGAAATATTCTGTTTACCGCGAGACACCCTGTATAGCTTCAGTTACAGCAAGCGTAGACCGAATTTTCAATGAAGATATTAATAACAATAGTGGATGCAATGAGAAGACATTTTTTTCACGTTTGTGGAATACAGAGATTTTGTTAAAACTTCTAGGGAAAATTTGTCTCGTTATTCCGAGTTAATTTTTTTAAAAATCCACATTATTTCCTCATCCACATTATTCCATCATAGAATGCCAATAAAACATTTACTTCAACAAGGTCTGAAGTGGTGAAGATGCAGCATTTATACGAGGAAGGAAGTGGGCGTTGGCAACGCGTAACAAGTCTCATTCGGCACCCTGACTTGCAGTTTTTTCCTAGTCTGATACATCGGACACTCGTTGTATACCAGCTTGGCTCAAATCGGCGGCGCGCGTTTTATAATTGTGATAAATTGACAGCAGACTCATTATAGTTATTATTTGATGATTTCATGCTTGTTATTTCGTTAAAATTCCTACTTTTTCATAGGAATCTATAATTAGAGCCTATACATCTGGCTGTGGAACTATATAGTTAAGACTGATTATTTAAATTTTTTTATCGAAATTAAACAAATAATCGAAGAAATAATTTTTATGTCATACTAGTTCATTATTGTATTCTTATTGATTAGGTACCAACTACATAATAATACATATTGTACCAGCGAGGGTATAAAGTGCACTTTAAGGGCCGTACGGGCCGTAATGCAGATGTTATTTGACAAGAAATATCCGGTCTATAGTGACAATAGCGAAAACTTTTTCATGTGCGCCTTTTATATATTTTTTCTACGTTCAGCAAAACTTTATTGAAATATATTTAGTGCAAAAATTTTATTGCACTAGTGCAATAAAATTTTTGTTGCACTCATCTGTCACTCTACTACAGTGTTTTGTGATCATGACAAACATAAACATGAAATTTGACGTTTGCTAATGCTACCTAAATAAAACATTTTTTGGATTTTACATGCACGTAGAAATACATTGTACGCAACTCGTAAAAAAAAGCGTTTATTGCACTAGACCAGTGTTTTAATTTCATGTCGCGTGCATTAAACACTTACTTTTTGCACATGTTGAATAAATAACTATTAAGATTTAGATTTATTCAATATTTGGGCATGCAAAAAACTTCATAAGCCCAATTGGCGTTAAGTGTCTCATTGGCTTCGGATGTTTTAGAGATCTCGCCTTCGTTTTGATCTACAAACACCTCCTCAACCAGTTATGAATACTTAGATACTTCATATATCTACTATTTATTCAATCCTACATCTACTTCCATCATTAAATTTGGAATTTTACTTGGATTTGTATGATTTATATTATACACATCAATTAAAAAAATATTTTCTCATTTTAATCTACGTCTCTATGCGCTTTTGAAATGAGGTTCCCACTGTGATAGATCCAAAGGCAGTTATTATTCTTTCCTTCATATTTTGCACTGTTGTTGGCGTGTCTCTATAAAAAAAACATTCCTTCACGTATCCCCATAAAAAGAAGTCCTTTTTTGTAAGATCTGGGGGTCTAACAGACCATTCAATTCCGATTCCTTACGATTCATTGGTGAAGGTAGGTATTATTTAAGTGGTTTCTAACTGCATTTAAATAATGTGGTGGAGCACCATCTTGTTGAAACCACATCCTATTTGGATTTACATCAGGGAGATTTACTAATAATTGTGGAAGATAGTTTTCCAAAAAATCAAGATAAATAGCTCCAGTCGATGGATCATCAAAAAAGAAATGTGGTCCGACGCCCTATTGCCCCACCCTGTGTATATATGTATATATACAGTACATGTATATGAAACAGGTCGTACACCAATCTGAAGATCCTCAATAAAGGTGAAATATGTCCGTGTGTATGTCCAGATATAGAACTGGTAAGTGTATCTTCCTTATTATTCGTCTATCTGCTTATTTCTCTATGTAATGAAATGCTACAAACCTAAGATTACTTTTCACAAAAACAAATATGGATAGCAAAGAACTTAAAAGCTAATAAATATATCCAGGGTGAAAATTGGATTTTTTTCGAATTTTCGAAAAAACAATTAATACATAAGACCAACAAATGATTTTATTTTTTACTAAGCAAGCAATTTCTGTATCACTCCCTCTTTGAATGCTTCATAATTCGATTGTATATGTAATTCAATATTCTATAGCACATATCTAAAGAAAGTATTTGTTTTCAATAGGATCTACAAGATTTTATGCATTTTAAAGTATAACATCTTCTGGATAACTGTATGCCTAATGCTTTTATATAATATAATATCCTCAAATAGAACAAATATAAATAGTAGACTAGGTTTGTGTATTCTAAGAATTTGAGTTCCGTCTAAAAACTAATGTCATAAAACGTCACTGCAAGTGTTGGAGTATTAATATTTTAAATTCAAGTATAAATGATCAATGATCCTCAATAAAGATGAAATAACTTGTACTGCTTCTAAGTGGTTCATTTCCGTGTGTATGTCCAGATATAGAACTGGTAAGTGTATCTTCCTTATTATTCGTCTATTTCATTATTTTATGCTACAAATGCTACAAATCCAAGATTACTTTTCACAAAATGGGGCATTCCGTCAGAGATTTTTATTGCAAATTTTTTTGCCCTACACCCTGGAATCTGGAATCTGGAATATGTCCGGAGTGCGGATCGAGATCCGCTGCACTTAGGCCCCATTGGGCCCCTTGTGCTTCCTCCGTGAGGGAAATGTCTCCCTAGGTCATCGACCAGCCCAATGTTGTACAAAAGGTGATGATGTTGCCCAGGGACATTTCCCTCAAATTGGCCATAGAAGGCCAACGTTCCCCCAATATGGATTCTCTGGTCGATGACACGGCAGGACATTCGCAAAGTACATGCCCGATCGTTTCATCTTCTTGTTCACATCCTCTGCATATGGGTGTGTCACTTTGTCTCATGTTATAGAGGTGTTTCCTTACCCGGCAGTGTCCGGTTAGGATTCCCTGGTTAGGACCCCTGGACATTGCCAGATAGTCCCTCGCCGTCTCTTCGCTGGGATATCTCAAGAGATTTCTGGCCAGCTGACAGCTACTTGTTTCATCCCATAACGTCTTAAATTGTATGTGGGTGTTTTCCTTTATTAATTGAAGTTTCGCTGCAACTGGTAGCGTACTTGAAGGACCAGGCCCAAGGATACTCAGGTTGGCTGCCTTCTTGGCCAGTTTGTCAGCTTCTATATTGCCGTTGCATTGTGAGTGTCCTTTGACCCAGCACAGGCAGATGTTATTCATCTGACGTGCTCTCACAAGTGCTTGGTGACATTCCCATGTTGATCCTTTAGTTATTTTATAATTTTTCAGGGCCAGTAGTGATTGTCTACTATCTGTGCAGATTCTTATTGTCTTGCCCGTTATTTCTCTGCGAGCAATCTCTTGTGCGGCTATGGTTATACCAGCGAGTTCTGTTTGTACTACACTGGCATTTTTATCCATAGTCCAGCTGCATCGGAGTCGCAGATTCCTGGAATATATACCACAGCCTGCTCCATCCTTTTTCTTTGATCCGTCCGTGAAGACATAGTTTACACCTTCAACGCCGGCCTCGTCTTCACCAGTAGTGTGTATGGTGTAAGGTTTATCAAAGACAAGCCGAGGCGGAATACCATCTGCACATGCCTGTAAAAGGGGTATCTTTCTGACAGCCTCAGTCCACAGGCGGCTTCTGGTTTGGCCACAGCTTGCATTTGGTAGTATGCCAACAGATTTAAGGCGAGTCATGGTAGTCAGAGCCACTTCTTCTAGATGTAGGTCTAGTGGTGGAAGACACAGCATTATCTCCATTGCTCTCGTTGGTGTTGTTCGCATGGCTCCGGTTATGCTCAGACAGGCAACTCTTTGTACCTGGCCTAGCTTGAGTTTTGCTGTTATTTGTTGACTCTTGGGCCACCAGACAACAGCCCTATACCCTGAATTTTTTCAGTTTTTTTTCTCTCGGGTTTCTGAGATATCCACTATTAAATATAGCAAAATCCAGGTTTTTGTCCACGATTCTCCGACGTTCATCTGAACATAACTTTGAACGAACGCATTTTCATGAAAAATTCATAAGGACCTCGGCTTGGATAGAGATATCAGATTCCACGGGTGAAATTTTTATTTGCTCCGAAACATAACCTAAAAATTCGATTTTTCCGGAAAATTCGGAGATAACCTATTTTCGCCGACCTGAAAATGGCTCATGTTGCACCGAAAATGTAGATAAATGTGTCATGAATAACCTGTCAAATTTTCAGAGTGGTAATCGACAACGATCATCCACAATCTAAAAAGTAGTGATAAAAAAGAGTGAACAAAATTCGGGGGACACAGACGGGGGGAAAACACTACACCGGTCACTTGTCATAATTTCAGATTGTCTTGCACATCATATCACAGTAGGCGTCTGGACATTTAATAATGTAATTATTAAATTTTTCCAGCAGTATAACAATTTTAAAAATATTATTAATTTGAGCTATCATGTACAAGATTTCAATGTAGAAGCTGATTGGCATTTCCATCCCACTTCTCACGGCAAAGGCACGTGCGATGGCATTGGAGCAACCTTTAAACGTGCTGGATCAAAAAAAGCTTACAGAGTACGTAAGAACTATTGAAACCCCTGAATATTCTTATCATCCACTTCGCGCATTAAAACTATTACTCTTAGATACTCGTCGAAAAGTGAATATACAAAAAATGGAAAATACTGACCTGCATAAAACTCACTGTCTAATTCCGATTCAGAATGGTCAAACAAGAAGTAAATTCTATTCTCGCAGTCAGGAATATACTGATACCAATATAGTCGATAAGTTTCTACCCTCAAGAACATTTCCTTGAGCAGTTAATCTGCAATTGTTAAAAGAGATGGATTGGTCTCTTAAATATTCGAGTCCACATCTGTTATGTTTTAGCTTTTATATTGTAATTATTTATCATAATAATTTTTTCTCATCGTTATCGCCAAATACGTGTTCTGATTAATTTATTCATACGTTTAAACATTGTTTAGATTTTCGTTATCCAAATTTGGAATATAGTCAAGTAGATGGTGAAATTGATATAAAAAATAAATAAGTCATCAGTAGGCAAGAAACATTCAATCGGTTCAACTCAGCATCTTAATTGTTCCGGCTAACTGTTTTTTTACACGTTTTACTGTCAACGTGGGCTCCTGATGAGAGATTTTGTTTTTTCCCACGAATTTTTCAATTTTTTTCACTCTTTAATGTCACTATTTATTAGATTGGGGATGATCTTTGTCGATTACCACTCTAAAAATTTGACAGGTTATTCACGACAAATTTATCTACATTGTCGGTCCAACATTATCCATTTTCAGGTCGGCGAAAATAGGTTTTCTCCGAATTTCTCGGAAAAATCTAATTTTTGGGTTATGTTTTCGGACCAAAAAAAATGTCCCCCATGGAATCTGATATCTCTATCCAAGCCGAGAAACTTTGGTCCCTATGAATTTTTCATGAAAATGCGTTCGGTCAAAGTTATGTTCAGATGAACGTCGGAGAAAAATGGACAAAAACCTGGATTTTGCTATATTGAATCGTGGATGCCGCGAAAAAAAAATCTGAAAAAACATACTCTTGCAGTACTCCTAAAAGGATATATTATGTTCTGATGATATTCGGCACCAATATGTAAACACGGTTTAATCGAGTTCGAATTTCGAACTATGTCCAGTAACTTTCATAGCTTTTGCATAGAGTGATTTGTTATTTTCACTTTTTAGCTCTCGAATCCTATCTTCTCTGCAGACATTTTTGTCCATTTTGATAGTGTATTAATATCAATAGGGCAATTTTTGTACCAATTATTATTATTATATTTATTCCACTTGCACTTCACTATCTGAAAATTCGTCAGTATTTTGGAAGCGACTCATATTGACGTCTACAGCTACAATTATTTTTTGTCAAACTGTGTCAAAACTTTGCTTTGTCATCCGTATCCATGGTTACGTCGTCGAAAACACCAAGCTGACAGACACCAAGCTGACAGACCAATCAAAATTGAAAGACAGCTGGTGTTTTCCCGATAATATAAGCTGTCTTTGGTTTATGATTGGTCAGATATTATATGAAAATTTTAAGATTAATGAAGTAGTCAAACTAATTGTACGTCCAATTGGAAAAGTAATAATTAAAGAAATTAAATTATGTTAGTATTTTATTTCAATATTTTAATGTAATTTAATGGTGTATTGTGTGATGTTGGATGGTGCACAGTGCCGTTCAATTGAAAATAAACGATTTTTTAAATTAATGTGAAACAGGCTTTCAGGTAATCAAAACTTGATTGTCAATTTTATTTGTCAGTTGACTAATAATTATTCTATATTTTGAAGTTTTCCTTATAATAATAATTATTATTATTATGCCGCGCTTACCTGAACCGCAAAAAATGAGACCTGTGATGTTACTGCAGAACGGATGGTCAATGCAAGCAGTTGCAGATACTTTGAATGTGAGTAAAGGTTGCATTTACAAAATTAAGCAAAAATGGAATGCAGAAGGAACTGTTGTGTACGTCCATAGAGGGGGCCGTCAGAAATTCAGTACTATTAAGGATGACGAACTCGTCCTTGACCACTTCCGACAGAATCCTTTTGATACAGCAGTGACTGCCTGCTTCTTAACTGCAAGACGACGTATCAGAGCCTCTGAGCTGAGGAATTTTTCGGCTGCAAATAAAGTTGCTCTGTTGCCACGGCATAAGGAGCAGAGGTTACACTTTGCCAACCAATTTGTCGGTGTGCCACAGGACTTTTGGGACAACACAATTTTTTCAGACGAAAAAGTTTTTCAATCCTGCTATGATGGCTCTGTGCGTGTATACATGTTGCCAAGGAGCATGTGTTACTTGGAGAATCAGAGCGTCTTATTGGTCAAAGCTACGCTCGCATTTTGGAATATGTTATGTTACCTTCCGTTTCCATTTTATATCCCGAGAACTTCACTTTCCAGCAGGAAAATATTTTTATTTCCTCCATATTTCAATTAAATTTATATTTTAGGATAATTCCTCTATTCACAAATCACGAGTTGTTACTGAATGGCTGAATACAAACCATATTAACACTCTGCCTTGGACCTCTAAGTCGCCGGATTTAAATCCGATAGAAAATGTATGGGCACAAATGGAAAAAGACATGTATAGCATAAATTTCCGACCAGCGAACGTAGAGGAACTGTGGTGGGCGATTGAAAACGCCTGGGAAAATATTGGCGAGGATTACACCAGAACACTAATATTGCCTATGAGAAATAGGCTTCAAAAAGTTATAAACGCGAATGGTGCTTGGACCAAATATTAATTCATAGTAATTTTCTTAAGTTCTCAGTTAGTTTGATAATTTAATGGATTTTTTTACAAGAGACGTAAAACCTGACCATATAGATTTTCCTTAATAAATACTGTATATAAAATGCTGTCACCCTATAACTGTCAGATACTTCAACCTAAAATAATTTTGATTGTGATCTGTTTACAAAAGCCTGCTTCACAATGGGAAAATTTCCAAAATTTCTCATAAGAGTCGTTTACTTTCAATTGAACGGCACTGTACATTAAATAAATAAAAATTAACATTTTTATTAGTTATATAATATAAAATATAGTTAATAGCGGATTCGCGTACTTTATATATACTTTCCCTCTGAAACCTCTGCCGTGGAGCGGCGAAAATATTATTAAACCGATGCTTGTAAAAGGCATGCGATGCAGAGTACACGTGAAATAAAAGTAAAATTTTCAACATTTGTCCCGATTAGATAAGGCCGCATTCAGTCCATGTTTATAGGGTTTTCCCGAAAAGGATTGTAAAATAAATCGAGGCAATTTCAGGTTGGTGATAAAGTAGATAAAATTTAATTAAAAGTAAATAAACGTCGGAAGCTAATGAATTGGACCAGTTAATTTAAAGCAATAAATTTTTTGTTTAAGGGTTTGCTCTTATAAATGAATGACTGCTGGCCGGTCGGAGTTAAAGAAGCTTTTAGCGCCTGTTTTGATCTGCAAACAACTTTTGTAAGCGAGCCAACCTACGAAGTTTAAGTAGTTACACAAATACGTTTAGTGCTTTTTCCAAAATGTTTAAAAGCTGTTAATGGGGACACACTTTGCCAGGCATTTAGGCGTGTAATCCTACTATCACTCTGTCCTCTTGTCACTAATCACCATATGCATACATACTTAAAATTGCTTTCGTATTATATCTACTATTATGAGAAAATTGTTATAATATCTGATTATGCAGATTATCTCATGAAGGGTATATGATAATCAACATATCCTCTAAAGCAAGGATGGGCAACTTCTTTTGTAGGGGCGGAATAGAAAAATTATATTGAAATAGAAGCTAGGTTTGTAAGTACGGTTTACGGAATCTGATATTCTTCTAGCAATTTCGAAACTAAATATTTTTACCAAAAAAACAGACGTATTTTACAAACGCCAAAATTTACAAACGTATAACGAAGTAGCTTAGGTATACATCTCTATTGTATTCGCCTAGAAGTTTATTTATTATTTATATATTATTATATTATATATATTGTTTATTAATTTAGGTTTATTTGTAATTGTGGTGTCGCTTTAGGCAGTATTCAATTGTAAGTGAACACGTTAACCTTGGCTGGCACCGATTCCAAAAATAACAATAATAGTAGGTATATTATTGGTCTAATAAATTGATTGGATTCTAAGGAAGTATGAATAACGTTATTATTTTTTACTTTTTACTGCAGTTTCTTAGAATAGATAGATATTTTGAGGTAGATTTTATTTTTTTGTCAAAACTAATGTCACTTAAAAGTGCCACTGTGAGAATGGTAGGTGTTGATGGTAAATTCAAGTATAAACTACCAATTAAATAAATCTTATTTATACATTATTCTGAAGAGCCTCAATAAAGGCGGAAGAACTTACACAGCTTTTAAATGATTCGTTTCCGTATATACCTCCAGATATATAACGGGTAAGTATCTTCTTTATATATATATATATATATACCGGGTGCCTACGATTTACTAGCCAGCCTATAACTTCCTTGTAAACAAATATATCGATATAAAACTTTGGGAAGTTGTATGGTTGACAAAGGTGCACAGTTTTATTACTTCAAGATCTGATTGCCATTTTCGGTTTAACCGGAAACAGTATAAACTTTGTTATTTTTAATCGAATACCCTATATATTATTAGAAATTTAAATTGCCCAGAAAATTCTAGAACCAATACATGTAGCATACCCTATACCTATCTTTGACAGTTTTCGAAAAAATGGCAGTTGAAAATGTTATATCAATGATAAATTACTTCATTTTCACAAATGAATATAGGAACAAATCTGTTACGGTTATTTCAGTTTTTTGGGAAGTAAAACTTGATAAAGTCATAAAAATTTCATTTCCGGCTTTACCGGAAGTACTACGAAAAGTGATTTTCAGGCTCAAATTACTTCGATATTTTTAATGGAACACCCTGTATTGAACATTAAATTTACATTCTACTAACCTTTCTGGTTAAAAGTTTTCCATTTGAATTGGAGTAATAGAGTTAATCACTTGCGTAATTATATTTCTAAGGTCTTCTATGTTATGTATGTGGTTGTGTCATACAACTTTTCCTTGATATGGGTCTAGTAAAAAAAAATGCAATGTAAGGTCTGGAGATCTCGCGCCTAAACACAGCCATTTTTAACAAATAGATAACACAAACACTTACTAGAAGGTAAATCAAAAATAAAACGCAAAAATTAATTGACAACTGTCCCGAGAACTTTTAAATAATGTCACAGTACTGTCAAAATCTATATAAAAATCGGTAAATAATTCTTTTGTTTTACACAGCCCTCCTGAATCAAAGTTCAGTTTAAACATAATTTTTTTATTGTTTAGCCTTTGTGACAGTGCAAGTGAATATTCAGTCGCCGATACCTCATAAACTATTAGGTTTAGGCAGGAGACAGTAAAAACAAAAAATATCCAGAAAGGTAAGTAGAATATAAATTTAATGTTCAATACAGGGTGTTCCATTAAAAATATTGAAAAATATTGACTTTTCAAATGTAACTCCCCAAAAAACTTAAATAACCGTAACAGATTTGTTCCTACATTCATTTGTTTTATGTGAAAACATTTTCAACCGCCATTTTCTCGAAAACTGTCAAAGATAAATATAGGTTATGCTACATGTTTTAGACCTAGAATTTTCTGGGCAATCTAAATCTCTAATAATATATAGGGTGTTCCATTAAAAATAACAAAGTTTATACTGTTTCCGGTTAAACCGGAAATGGCAATCAGATCTTCATGGAACCAAACTGTGCACCGTTCTCAACCATACAACTTCCCAAATCGATAAATTTTTTATCGATCAATTTGAAATCGATATATTTTTTTACAAGGAAGTTATAGACTGGCTAGTAATCTCGTAGGCACCCGGTATATATATATATATATATATATATATATATATATATATATATATATATATATATATATATATATATATATATATATATATATATATATATATATATATATATGTATATATATATATATATATATATATATATATATATATATATATATATATATATATATATATATATATATATATATATATATATATATATATATATATATATATATATATATATATATATATATATATATATATATATATTAGGGTGGTCCTTATTTTGGAAAAGTCCCGACTGTTTTGAGTGCTCCCACTAAATCGGAAGCAGAGGCCTAGAAAATAATTATGAAACAATAAGAAGTCGGAAAAAAGAATAATAACCCGTGCCCCACGCAGGTTGATTTTTAATGGGACTTAACATGGGTTTTCCGGTTTTTTAGGTTAAACCAAGCGTTGAGCACTTGATTTCCATCGCTTGAATATGAAACTTGCTTTCCTTCTCGATTTTTCAAAAAAGAGGTTCTCGATTTTTCAAAAACCGATTTTGACTAATGACAGTTGTCAAAAACGCGGGCAATAAAAATAATTTTTTTGATTATTTAAAATTTTAAAGATTTTTTTATATTTTCAGTCAAATCAAGTGAGGTTTCGTGAGGTAAAAAAAATGGTAATGTGTTTTTCGCTAAATGACAACTGTCAATTAAGCTGTCAATGAAATTTTTAATCGAATTTTTAGTTTTTTTTCAATTTCTCAATTTGGAAAATAGTCTCAATTAAGTGTTTCAATACAGCTAAATACGAATATGATGTCAAAAACGAGTTTGGACTCTTGACAGCTGTCAAAATAGCTGTCAATAGAAATTCATTTTTTGATTATTAAAAATTGCAAGGTGTTCTTATATTTTAATACAAATCAGGTAAAGTTCCTAAAAAATATTATTAACGTGTTTTTCTCTAAATGACAACTGTCAGTTAAGCTGTCAATGGAATTTTCAATTGAATTTTTAGTTTTTTTCATTTTCTCAATTCGGAAAATAGTCTTAATCAAGTGTTTCAATACAGCTAAATCAGAATATGATGTAAAAAACAAATTTGGACTGATGGCTATTTTTTTCTGTGTGCGTGTGTTATCATGGAACTCCACCTAAACGGCTGGACTGATTTTCATGATTATTAAATTGATTTGAGAATAGTTTCCAGCTTCTCAATTTGATCCGATAGAAAATATTTTTTTAATTCATTTTAATATCTATAAATTAGGGTTGTGATTGGTGCATTCGCCATTTTTGTGGTATATCTGCAGAATCCAAGGTCCGATATCAATAAAACTAAAATGGGACCCACTGGAAAATACCCCTGTTCCAGCAAAATATTATTTTTAAAATTGATTTATAAATGACGGAGTTCTAAGGTAACAAACATACAAAAAAATATGCAGGTATGGATACAAAAAAATGGGTCGCTATGTATTAATATGTTTCGGTATGTATTATGGAGCTACTTATAAACAAATAGATATAAAAGTATACTTGTTCAAAAATGCAAATAATACCTCTAGGAAATTCACTCAGGAACAGAGCCGACAGACCCCCATTTAAGGTATTAATTGCATTATTTGTTCTGGTAATAAATGAAGATCTCACGCATAACCTTAAATTAAAACTAAGTTAATTTAGAAGAAAAGGAAAACTGGATTACACATAGGAAAAATTTGTACGATTGATACGAAACAAGGATTACAATGTCTACGTCGCATGCGGCTTTGTATAAAGGCAGGTGATGCGGCTCTCGATTCCCGCGACACCTGTGCTCCCACGCGTTTGTTTACTCACGCATTAACTCAACTCTATCAAGTGCAGCGGAATACCAACTGATATCGATCCGCGTCACTTGCTTATGCTTGCACGAGGTTAATGTTTAGAGTGGGCAGTGCTCTGTAGAAGGCGTTCACCAAACTGTTCTGTTTTGTTTATTTCTGTGTACAAAACAATCACAATACATTATTATATTTTCAATATACTAAATTATCAAATTCATATGAAATTAAAAATAATTTTAATTGACAAAAACAAAATTTTAAATTTTATATGAATCGGTGCGTCACTTGCGTACCCTGGCGAGCCGCCCCTGTGAGAAAGAACCAAAAAATCGTTGAAATATGTTGCATGTAACTAAAAAAAATCTAGGGCTCACCTAGTTTAACTACATTGCTGTGGTGAACCATAAATATACTTAATTCTCATATTAATTTTTGCCTTTCAGTCTTTTATCCAGTAGTCAAGGTGTTTTATCCAGTAATAGTCTCTGATGCAACAAATAAGTTAATCTGTTGATCTTTTTGTAAATTTGCTACAAATAAATCACTCAATAACGCTTTTAAGTGGCACTTGAAACAAATCATTCGGTCTTCCCACACGTCTCAAGAGCTGATTTAAAAAATATACTAACGCGCTGTTAAAACAATCTCTTGCCACCGGCGACGGCCACGCGGCCGTAGCACAGAGTAATATGTGGCCGCAGGAAAGAACTGTAGTTCGCCATCAAAACTCGGTAATAGGTAATCTCCTTCAGATAGATATTACTTCCCGTCTGTAATGGTCTCTTTTGATTTGTTATTTCGAGCTTTATTTTTAATAAGCGTTAAGTCCGTAATGGAAAAAGTGTTAATTTGCTAACGGTAGTTTCGAACTATAAATGGTAACGAATTCTTTTGTAATTCACCGTGTATTTCTTCTGCTTGTGTTTTTGCAAAGACATCTTTCACCTGGGATAGTAGACTGAGGATTTACGACGCGTGTCTGGTTTAATTTCGGGAATTATATAATGTACTATATATTACTATTAATAGTTAAAGTTGTGCGGTATATTCAAGTATGGGCTAATTAAAAGGAGAGAGAGAGAGAGAGCGAGAACAACGGCGGAGATTTAATTAGCTCGTTCCGCTCTAACATCCATCATTCTGGAGCAATTGCCGCCATCAACTACCTCAAGGCTGCTCCGATATACCGTACGGAAAATATTAGTCTGATACGTCTTATAGTTTTTAATGGAAATCTTGTTTAATCAACACCAATAACAAAGAGAAATAGTACGCGATGGTGGAACATAAAACAAGCGGATTATATACATAGTGCACACTTTGCTGGCGTACTTTGGCGAGTCCTCATAATACGAAAAATACCATCCACGCTCTGGGCTACCTGCAGCATGCTAAGGACCATCATACAGGCCCGGATTTATTAATTTGACGCCCTCCTCCATCCTGATGATTTATTACAAATTAAATTGTTTAAAAAATATACGATCATTAGCGAACAAATTGTTTATTGAGAGTAGAATCAATATTTTAATGTCAAAAATGATGTATTTGAATACATTTGCGAAGCAGGTTTTTGAAATCTATTGGTTTACTACGTCGGCCCTTACGAACGCGGCGCCACTGTGGTGCAGCGCATCGGCCACGAACATAAGAAAACTAAAGGTATTAGAAAACAAATACCTACGCCTGATAACGGACTCCAATAGATACATCTCCATCAGAAACTTACACAACCTTTGCCCCGACAAAGTACTAATAGCGGACTACATCGTAAACATTTCACAGAAATTCTACGAATTTAAACTGAATGATAGTCCCCTAATTTGAAACTCTTTAAGATCTTTTAAACTATTTTAACTTGATCAATTTACCCTTTCTGTATGTTTATTCGTTTTTTATGTTTGTTCGTTTTGTGCTGTATGTTGTTGTGCTGTACGTATGTTCGTATGTTCGTTTTGTGCTGGTACTTTCGACTCGTGAATAGTCGGCAGTTACCGTCACTAGTAGCTTCCTACCTCCCACCCATCTACGCAATGAGACTGGTTAGTTCTAAATAATCTTTGGTACGAGGAAGGTATCTGAATATTGTTAAGATTGATACACCGCGCCTATACCCGTTACAAAATAAATTTTGTGAATTTGTTACTTTGTCAATTATTTTGGTAAGTGCTATCGATTTATACTACTACTGTTTACATTTTATTATTCACGTATTATATTTTTCACATACGTGCTCTATAAATATCAAATTGATACACTGCGCCCGATTTTGTTTATGTTAATATAATTATATGTGTTTTAGGTTAGAAATACGTTGATCATGGAAAGCTGTAGTAAAAAATATGATCTAACGGATCCTAAAGATGTTGAAGAGCTACAAAGAATGATGTTTGAAGATGACGAAGCCGACTTACAGGACGATATTGATGATGAAGAGGATACAGATGGTGAATATGCTGTCGATTCTCGTGAAGGCGATTCAGATACGGAGCAGGAGGCTAGTGACGACGATGACTATGATGAGAATGGATCTAACTTAGATGATAACAATATTTTTTTTTTGGAAGAGAAAAAAATAAAGGAAAGAAGATTATAGAAAAAACAAAATGGAAACAAAATGTTCCATTACAAAGAGTTCGTTCAAAACCACATAATCTCATTCGCAAGTTACCAGGTGTAATAGGTACTGCAAGAATGGCAAAAACTCCGTTAGAATGTTGGAGCTGCATTATGGATGACGAGATATTGAGAATAATTGTACAACAAACTAATCAATATATTGAAAGTATTAAAGTATTCAAACGCGATAGAGATGCCAAACTTATAGATATTATTGAGCTGAAGGCATTTATAGATCTTTTATATTTAGCTGATGTTTACAGAGGTAATAGACAAAGTTTGGAAGACCTTTGGGGCTCCGACGGGGACGGCATTGAAACATTTCGACTTGTGAACATCAAAAGATTTAAATTTATTATGCGTTGTATGCGATTTGACGATCGGACCACGAGAGATGAAAGAAGAAAAACCGATAAAATCGCAGCAATTCGAGTAATATTTACAATGTTGGTACAAAATTCACAGAAGTCCTATGGTCTGGGACAAAATGTAACGATTGATGAGAAACTAGAAGGATTCCGGGGAAGATGCGGTTTTGTACAATACATCCCGAATAAGCCCAATAAGTATGGAATTAAGATATACGCACTGGTTGATTCTCAAGTTTACTATCTATATAATTTAGAAATATATGCAGGATTACAACCTGAAGGCCCATTCCGATTGAGCAATTCACCATCGGATGTTGTTCTACGACTTTGCCAACCTATATATCAGACCGGACGAAATGTAACTGCAGATAACTGGTTTACCAGTATTCCATTGATAGATGAGTTGCGAAGTAAAAACCTCTCTTATGTTGGTACAGTAAAAAAAATAAGGTCGAAATTCCACTTGAGTTTCTGCCAAATAAAAAGAGAGCTGTTAATAGTAGCTTGTTTGGTTTCAAGAAAGGGTGCACTTTGGTATCTTATGTTCCTAAAAAAGGAAAATGTGTGATTTTGGCTTCAAGTTTACATGAAGATAACTCTATCGATCTTGATACCGGAGATAAAAAGAAACCATCCATAATTACCTTCTACAATAGTACTAAAGGTGGAGTTGACACGACAGACAAATTGTGTGCCTCATTCAACGTGGCTAGAAATACTCGCCGTTGGCCCATGGTAGTATTTTTTGCTATGTTAAATATTAGCGGAATCAATGCTCAGGTACTATATTTTGGCAATGGTCAAGATGTTATTCGAAGAAGAAAATTTTTGAAAGCTTTATCACACGCATTAGTTTCACCTCATATGGCTCGACGAAGTTTACAGATATCAGGGATTCATGCCAGCCTACAACAACGCCTCAAAAGAATTACGCCAGTAGATCAAGAACAACAAGAAGAAAATGAAAATGTAGGAAAACGAAAAAGATGTCATATTTGCATAGGACAAAGGCGATTAACAAAATATAATTGCAAAAAATGCAAAAACCCCATTTGTCACATGCACATAGAAAGCTTTTGCAATGTTTGCAGTCGAACATTGACAGAAATACCACAAGATCCATAGATGAGGAAATGGTGTAATGATTTAGAAGTTTTTGCATTTTTTATATTACAGTAAAGTCATATATATATATATATATATATATATATATATATATATATATATATATATATATATATATATATATATATATATATATATATATATATATAGGTAGTTTATTTAAAATATTTTAATTTTGTTTTAAATCAGAAAAATGTTGTTTTAAATATTTTGTAAAGGTAGAATGTGCTTACAAAATATATATATATACGTATATAATATACCTAAAATTAAAATTTATTGTAGTTATTTACAAAGAATTAGAGTCTAACCAGCGCGTGATCATTTTGAAACACCGCGCCCGGTTTTGTTGAGGTTAGGACCGCGCCTGCCGGAAGGTTAATTGAAATGACAAAATCAGTCATTCTATTTTCCTTTTTTCCCTATTTTTTCGAAGACCATTTGGTCTACTGAAAAACCCAATGACAGATAATACGCCCCTCAGCGTAAAGAGCTGTCAATTTACTTCGCTTTCAATTTCCGTTTAACTTACTGCGCGCGGCTGTCTGGCTGGTCCCGGGCATGGCATTATCCTTGGACGTACTTTCACTTGTACTATTTAATTTAAAATAAAATAAAATTTTCTTTTTCTTTTTCTTATTGTGTCGTGCATTATAGAAATATAATTTTCGCCCCTTAAAATCTGCCGCCCTATGCTGCACCCTTCTCAACCTATTGGGAAATATGGGCCTGCCATCATAGAAGACAAAAAGGACATTTCGAATTATGCGAGCCCGACGATGTTTTTGAAGCGACTATTTCCCTTGTCTTAATTTCCACCAATCACAAACGCGCAATTTTGAATTACAAATGGTTTCTAGATGGAAAAACTATATGACAGCACCTGTCAGCACCTTTTTTCGAGTTTACCCGCGGCAAAACTTGACAGCTGTTGGCAACAAAAATTGCAATACCATTGATAACAAGTAATTATGGTCTTCTAGGACACCAGAAAACGACGCTAAACTATTTTTCTGATTTTATTGTCAATACATTTTGTAATATTGTTTTTAAATAGTCAGCTTATGTAGTGAAAATGAGTCGCTTTCGAAGTGATTCTATGACTAATATTGATCTGGCGAAAAAATATAATTTCCAAATTAAAATCCAATGCGACAGGGTGCGACGGGGTCGTTGCACTTATGCTAAAATATTGCTTACCAGTTATTTGTAATCATGTAACCCATATTATAAATTGCTGCTTAGAGATTGGCCATTTTCCAAACAAATGGAAGTTATCAATAATTAAACCTCTACCAAAATTGAAAAATCCACTGGCATATTCTGACTTACGACCAATTACTATCATTCCCGCTTTAGCCAAGGTTCTAGAAAAGGTAGGCCAAACACAAATTTACGATTATGTAATTGGCAATAATATTGTATCACAACTTCAATCTGGTTTCCGTAAAGGATATAGTACAGCCACTGCTCTTGCAAATATTACCGACGATATTCTCACGGCTCTCGACATAGGTAATTCTGCCGCGCTTATCCTCTTGGATTTTTCTAAAGCATTTGACACTCTAGATCACGCTTTATGGGCGCCAAACTCGAGTACTATGGTTTTGACACCAATTCAGTCAAATTCTTTAAGTCATATCTAAGCTACCGCAAACAGGTTGTTAGTTTGAACGGTAACATATCTCATGTTCTACCTATCTCTTCGGGCGTACCCCAAGGGTCAGTTTTAGGAAGAATATTATTCCTAATTTATACAGCTGACATTATTTCCTGTGTAAATCATACTAAAATTCAGTTATATGCGGACGATACACAGTTATCACACTCATTTCATCCTCGTGATATTGATTTAGCTTGAAAAAAAATTAATTCTGATTTAAAGTCACATCTGAATTATTCGAAAAACAACAATTTAAAGCTTAATCCTCTTAAATGTGAAGTCATTTGTTATACTAGTCATAGAGTAAAAAGTGGAATTAAACCTGAAACTAACCTTAGATGATAAACTCTTGTTACTAAATCCAAAAACCTTGGTTTGACTTTTGAAAATAATATGCGTTTTAAAGAACATGTCTCTTTAAAACTAAAAAAATGTTACATAGCTTTAAAATTATTATATAATAATGTTTCCATTTTGAATTTCAAACTTAGAAAAAAATTGTGTGAGTCTCTCGTATTGCCTTTATTAAATTACTGCAATAATATTTATTTTTCATGTCTAGATACATACACTCAAAACCGGTTACAAAAAATACAAAATAGCTGTTGTAGATTTATTTTCCGACTTGAAATTAATACTTTAAACTGGCTAAAAATAAAAAATCTTTACAAATATAACCTAGCAGTCTTTTACTCACAAAATTTTGAATATATCCTCTCCTTCTTACCTTCGCGACAAATTTATCTTTAGACACAATACCCACAAAAAAATCTGCGGTTTACTATGGAATTAGCTCTTTCTGGATATCGGTCATCCGATATCCAAATGTTTCGACGATCTTTTATATATAATGCAATAATATTGTACAATTCTCTTGACGATCAACTTAAAAACCTCCCTGTAAATAAATTTCGTAAGAAAGTGAAATAATTTGAATAATTTTTGAAATGTACATATTCTCTAGGTGTATGTTTTAGCATTCTATCTGCTTTATCTTAGTCGAAGTTAACTTACTATTCTTAATATTATTATTGATTTGTGTGTATTTTATTGATGTCTATTTTCATCAGTTCATGTATTAGTGCTCCTCAATAACAGTAGGCTATTTGCCTGACGCTAATTAACTATTGGTTCATGCTATTAATTATTTTTAATTACTAATTATTTTGTATATTATTATTTTTTTTTGTGTTATTAATTCAGGATTTTAGGTTATATTCAAATACGTAATATCTAAATTTATATTTAAATATGTAAAGGTTGAGTTGAGTAGCCTAGCGCTAGACTTCGCCTTTTTTTATAAAATTTGTATTGGTATACAATTTGTAATAAAGACAATTTATTATTATTAGTATTATAAAAAGTTACACGAGCGTCGGGTTATGGGGGGAAAAGGGTGCAATGATGGATCTGCATATTCCTATTATTTAAATAAAAATATCTGTAGGTCGACTTATTTCATTGTTCACCACAAAAGAAAAACCTTACTGAACCAATACATCCGCCTGTCTCATTTTGGTAAACTATGACACTTATGACTATCTGCCTTTTCACTGGGACCGGAGAATTATAATGTAAATAATAGTGTAATAATGTATATCAGTTACGAACTCGCTTCCGTGTTTGCATTATCTGAGCACTATTTAACCGGAAAATCGAATCAAAATTATCATGAATATTTGTTTATTTAGATTACAGTTTATACGCAGATTGGTCAGCTAGATAATAATTTCGGTTATCGGCTATTGCCAGTAGTGGCAACTAATTTAATCGAGTTAATTTTTAACCAAAACTTAAATAGCCATGAGTGGTCATTTAGGCCAATTATAATTTCATGCAGCATACGAATATCATAAAAACCTTCTGCCATCAGAAATGGGGCTCAGATTCAAATATCACTCTATTATTTTACAGGATTCTTGTAAGATCGATTATTAACTACGGGTCAATTGTTATCGGTTCTGCAGCTACAACTCGTCTCAGAAAAGTCGAGGAAATAAATAACATATGCCTTAGAATGTGCATTGGATACCTACCAAGTACCCCGATTGATATCCTAGAAGCTGAAAATGTGAACCACCTTTAGATATGAGAAGAAAATATCTCAGTGACAAAAAGATCCTGAGCTTTCAATAAAAACAAAGTTACTAACAAATTAATTACTAACACCAATTACAGAGCTATGCAGATTATGCCACACATCAACATATTGGCGCAAGAGAAAACGTCCCCCAATAGCTGACCATAGAAAATACGTCTGACCATATTGGAGAGCTACAAATACTCGAAGGTTAGCCATATTTTTCTCTAAACTATGAAGATTACTTATATCCATTGAAGACATACATCAATACAAATTTCCTTGATAGCAACCCGTTAAAAGGCAACATCGAATTTAATAGAGACCTAAATGCAGAGTGGAATGGATTCAAAAAATTTACACCAATGTCTCGAAGTATATGGAGAAAGTAGGATGTGCAATATATTATCCAGCATTAAGCAGCATTTGTTTAAAACACGCTAAAAATAAATTTGTTATTTTCACTGATTGCAGGAGTATAGTGGATAAATTAGCTCACACTGAGACACAATCACCTCTAAATCACATATTCATGGAACTAGTATCTCTTAATAGAGAGGCAAATCAAAAATCATAAATAATATATGTTTCGTGGGTAAAAGCGCATGTCGGTATTAAATACAATGAAAAGGTGGATCTACTAGCAGAACAAGCAACCGAAGTAGGAAGATTATCTTCCAAAAATTACCCAGATCAGACTTTTTATGGACAATAAAAATCAGGCTAAGAAAAGCATGGCAACAAAATTATAACAATTCAGAGAAAGGCCTATATTACAAAAATATCAAGCCCCTCCTTCCCACATAACCATGATTCTATAATCGCCCATATAACCGCACTATATGCCGGTTATGAAGCACATTACAATAAATTGTAAATACCAGCTGTAGATTCTAACAAATATTGTAAATAGGCAAATTTTATTTAAAAAAAGTGTACACCTAAACGTACATACATATGGTGTTTCACAAAAATAAAAAAAATAAAAAGAAAAGAGGAGCAAATATAACAATGGCAAAAAAACATGGCATAGAAAAAACAGAAATATATAAACCTACCGTTACATAATTTATTTAAATTATGTAAAAAAAAATAAATAGAAAAAAAGATCAAATTGATTTAGGCTAGTAGTTCTTATATAGTAAGAAATATATTATATAGTAAGAGTAATATTATATAAAATGTAACATTTTAACGATGGGTGCATAACAGGTACCAATCATTTAATTAAATAGCCTGGCTAATTGGTTCCATCCAGTGCCATTTAACACATATCACACACATACACCATTTTGGGTAATTAAAAGTTAGTGGGGAATATTTAGAATAGAACATAGGTAGAGAATATTTACTTATTTTTAATCTTGTAGACTCATTTTCGGTTAATCATATTTTCTCACAATACCGTTGACTGGCAGAACCAGAATGATACGCAAGTAGACATATAACCCTATTTCGAACTGTTATTCCCTCCAATGTCTTACATATAGACAGCGCAAAAACCTCCTCGATCACATGGGACTACCAAGCTGTCACAGATTCCAACGGATACAAACTAAATGCAATGCGCAACTGCTAACTTATCGCGCTTCTCGTCTAAGAGCCGGATATGTACTGCTGCTGGCTAATAGGTTTGAATAATTCAAAATTTTAACGTAATTTTGGATGCATATATCTTCTGAATAATATAGAATATCAAAATACGGAAAAAGAAGATCAAGATCAAGAAACTTTTACTCATTTGATCAAGAAAAAAAAGTTTTTTATTTTTCTTGATCAAATAAGTAGTATCAGACTTACAATTTCATTGTAATTACACGGTCTCTATATGAAATATTTAAAAAACCTGCGGTAGTAACTAATTAACTGGCGGGCTAAGTATTCTAACAATCAAGTCACCACCGGATTACCTTTGGTAATCGAAATCTTACCTTTGAAATTTTGATCTTTTGCAGAGGTTGCGTTTACACCCCATATATTCTTTTTCCGAGCCCGATAGAAACATGATTTTCAGGCCATTTATTATCGATGAAATTTCCAAAAACGTCCTGAAAATCGTATTTAGATATTTCATATTATTCAGTAGACACATGCATCCAAAATTACATTAAATTTTTTTCAATTATTCCAATGTATTGACCAGAAGTGTATATGGTTTCAGATAAGACAAAGTTCGAAAAACACAAGACAATTTGAAGGCGGATAATGCTAGAAGAATTGAATTTTATGAACAATTATTGAAAAAAGCTGCTGATGAACGTTTTCTTAGGAATACTGTTTTTACCGATTTTCAATTTCGTATTGTTTATCTTCCATAAAACGTTTGTTAGGTAGACATTACTCAAAGTAAACCACAAATAATTCAAGTCAGTTTTACAAAGGCCAAATATAAGGAAATCTGCCATAAGAGTCGTGCACTTTCAACTGCCCGCCATGCATTGTACATAACTCTTGTTTGTTATTGGCCGTCAGAAATAATGATTTGAGTTCGATTTTTAAGAAGTTTTTTCTCCATCAGATTTTATTGGATATAACGATAGATTTGGGTCAAAACGATACCCCTTTTACAGGCATGTGCAGATGCTATTCCGCCTCGGCTTGTCTTTGATAAACATTACACCATACAAACTACTAGTGAAGGTGAGGCCGGCGTTGAAGGTGTAAACTATGTCTTCACAGACGGATCAAAGAAGAAGGAAGGAGCAGGCTGTGGTCTATATTCTACAAATCTGCGACTCCGATGCAACTGGACTATGGATAAAAATGCCAGTGTAGTACAAACAGAACTAGCAGGTATAACCACAGCTGCACAGATAGTAGACAATCACTATTGTCCCTGAAAAACTATAAAATAACCAAAGGGTCAACATCGGAATGTCACCAAGCACTTGTGAAAGCCTGTCAGATGAGCTGACAAACTGGGCAAGAAGGCAGCCAGCCTGACAATCCTTGGGCCTGGTCCTTTAAGTATACCAATTGCAGCAAAACTCCAAATAATAAAGGAACCCACAAGAAAGTTAAGACGTTGTGGGATGAAGCAAGTAGCTGTCAGCTGGCCAGAAATCTCTTGAGAACATTGGCCTTCTACGGTCAATTTGAGGGAAATGCCCATAGGCAACTTCATCACCTTTTGTACTACATTAGGCTGGTCAATGGCCTAGGGAGACATTTCCCTCACGGAGGAAGCACAAGGGGCCCAATGTGGTCTAAGTGGAGCGGATCTCTGATCCGCACTCCGAAAAAATTACCGATACAGATACAGATAGATTTGGGTGTAAATAACAATAAAATTATAGTGCGTACTCACAGTGTTGGCTAGAAGCCAACTTTTGAATGTGTTGGCTAGAATGCACTTTTAGGTAAAAAGGGGATTTTTTTTGCTATTCTTTGGGATTTTTCGAGTTTTTCAAATACCTATGATAGCTTAAAAATAATTAATATGGACTAGAATTTTATTATAACCTAGACTTTATTGTACATATAGTCATTTTTGACCCTCCAGATGCAATTTTTAGCCCTGTATTGCATCAAACTCTTTTAAAAGTGTCATCTCAGCCTGGTATCAGAATATTTGATTCGTAGTCTTTCGTAGATAATTTGTCTATTAAATTATGGGAGTCGAAATTGTAATTTCCAGTAAGTCGACAAAGATTCAAGCTGATACTAAAGACTTTTTTTGGGAGCAATGAAAATAAATTATAATTAGTTATATTTCTCTGTACCAACATATCAACATCTACACCAGTAACAGAAGACGATGAGCTCTACATTTGCGGTGAATTCGATGACCCAAGTAAGTGTTACAAATTACAATGTCGGGTTTGTTCGTTCAAATCTTGCAGATATTGGTTGGCAAGCTGTATGGTTAGATGGCTTGCATGGAATCTGACATGAAAATTGGAGAATTTAACATGGCTGCCCTGAGATGGCGCGGAATTTAAATAAAAAATTGATGTTTTGTCGTTTATTTACCTGAAACGACCATAAACGTTGCATCTGAGAATTTTCTAATATAATTTTTTTGACCACTCCTTTTTACCGTGTACCGCATTTATTTTTAACCATACACATACTGTTTTAACTTTTTTAAACAATTTTTGTAGAAAATGTTTCATAAATAAGTAATATCTTGAAGTAATCTTGAATATCTTGTAATATTTTTTGAAGAAGTATCTACTCCATCATAACCTCCAAATACCTACAATTGAAATTTTGACAGACTTGGCAACAATGTTTGTTGCTCACCTGTTTTACAGTTGCCAACGTGCATCGGTTTATGTCTTGAATCTGCTATATTTAAAAATTGAATTAGAGACTTATCGCAATTAAAGCCATCGCAAAGGCGTTTCACTCAGGCTAACATTTATATGTACCGCTTCGATGACAGCGGAGCGAGGATGGTACAGAGAGGAGCCAATGCTTGATTGCGATGGCTCTAATTTAACTCGTGTCGAATCGCTTAAAATAAATCATCCAAGGATAATGATGGCGGTCAATTTAGTCCCCTAACTAATTGCCAATATGTGATTATAACGAACGCGCTTTGGCCGGCATATATCATCGCCGGATGGCTACATTCTGCTTCATTATTACGCCGATGAATTTATTCAGGAAACGGCTTCATTAGGGCAAGGGAAAAATAAAATAATTACTTTTGCGCATAAGCCTGATGGCATATCCAAGATTATGCATGAATCAAATATTGATCACTAGGTCGTTAAGAACAAAATGATCAAAGGAAATTTTTATTGGAAGATTGAAATGGAGTCTTTGACAACAAATTCTGTTGCTTATCTCTTATATTATTAGTCGAAGAGAGCTGGTGTCCAAAGTGTGCAGGTAGATTTATTTAGAATTATGTACCTACAACAAACTTGATGGTTTGACCAAATGGTCAACTGACAAAAGAGAACGTAACAATGGGACTCGTCACTATGAATCCCACCACGTCTGAAATTATTCTTGTTTTTTCCTTTTGTTTCAAAAGTTCTTGAATTGAATAATTTTCACCCCTATACAATACAGATTCACCAGGAATTACGTGATTGCAACCCCGACCGAAGAAACCAATTCTATGAAGCAATGACATAATCGCGGCGTAATACTCGAGGCGGCGTTGAATGCACATTTTTTAAAAACCTTAATCGAGTCAGTGAATAAACACAACTGTAGGTAGTGGAGCGATGAAAATCATATATTTTCAGGGAAGAACACACTATCAAGAAATAATAAATATCAGGGCGGGAATATTAGGTGGCACTGTTGTCGGACTATTATTTGCTAATGGCAACCATAATGGTGACACTCATCTAGAAATGCTACAAAACGCATTATTTCTTTGAAAAATCAGTTGGATATTGACGGAAACAGAAACCTAGAAGAACATTTACTACAGCACCACCCCATTATTAATCGACTTCAAAAAAGGAGGAGATTTTCAATTCGGTTATACTTTTTTATGTTTGTTACCTTAGAACTCCGTCATTTATATATCAATTTTAAAAAATCTCTTTTTGTTGGATAGGAGGTATTTTCAAGTGAGTCCCATTTTAGTTTAATAGGCATTAGACCTTGGACTCCGAAGATATACCGGGGAAGTCACCAGATATACCAGAACCAAAAATGGCGAGTGCGTCGGTCACACGCCTAATTTTAAATTATTTAAAAACTATTTAAAATTAAAATTATTTATATTTTCTATCGGATCGAATTGTGAAGCTGAAAACCATTCTCGATTCAACTTAATCCTCATAAAAATCAGTCCAGCCGTTAGGTGGGGTTCAATGACAACACACAAAAGAATTTCGTTCTACAACACAAACCTTAGAGTATAAAACTACATGAAGTGTTCAAGATGTTATTTGATTCCTATGTAAGATTCTCGAATTCTTACAATTTCAAGATCCAATTAGTGTAATTAATTAATAAAAACAACGTTATTGTTAATTACAGCGTCGAATAGCGAGCAAAGAGAAACCCAGCTAATGATCAGTGCCCATTTTAAACATTTATTCCTCATCACTATACCATTCCTGACCAGAACTCAAGTAAGTTTATTTACGGAGTTTGAGAAGTTTGAAACATCAATTAAACAACTAATGAGCTAATTAAATGAGTATTCAGTGTAATGAATACCACGGGGATTATTATTAACTCAATACTATGCTAATTACTGTTTTCTCAGAGCGAAAGAGTTATTTAATTAATATTAAGATGTTCAAAGTAAAATAGAATCAACGGCATTACAAAATTTCGCTGTAAATTTACCTAATACTTCACTTTGTTCGTGTCTTCGGATAAGACGCAATTTGGAATTTCGGAGAGCTCGCTCGTAACAATCTCAGTTGAGAAAGGGAATTGTTCTGGAAAGGTGAATATGCCAAGCAAATAATTAGGTAGTGACATATCGAGGAATTCGGTTTCCTATTGTTTATTTTACCACATGTAATACCGGGTGGCCTATAAAGATTGTATCTTTAATAACTGGTCGTTGAGAATGGTATTAACTGAGAATATGTAGTAGGTAATTTGGACAGTTTCAGTCAATATATCAAACATATTATATTTTAATAAAAATAAGGTTTATTATTTGAATAATAGTTTTTACCTTATTAAAAAAATATGGCAATACCAGCACTTCTATTTAAAGAATTGCAGCAGTTAATTCAGCGGTTGGTGGGTATATACATACCTACATATTTATATTACTAGTATTATAGTAGGTAGGTATCGGTATATTGGTTTCTTAATAATAATAATATTAAGTTATTTTGTAGTTATTTCAAGTTTATAAAAAAACTACATGACCTGTAACTATATAAAATATCCATTCCGAAGGAATAATGTTAGACAACGCCAACGACACCTTAGAGGCACATCAAATCCATTCGAAGTGCCTAATTGGAATTTTAGGCAACAATTCCATTTAAGTAAATTTACAGTAAGACAATTTATTGAAGAAATAAGTCTGTTTATGGATGAAGGAGCTAATGTAACAAAATTCCCAGTGCTTTTACAGGTAAGTCCTTTTCATCTAGTCAATAGTAATTTATTTAATGCACTTTATCTCAGGTATTGGCAGCGTACAACTTTTTGGAAATGATTTATACTAGCTGGGGGTTACACAATCATTTAATTTTAGTACGAGTCAACAATAAGTAAGCAGGGCTATATCAGAAGCAATACAACAGGCAATACAACATATTTCAAATCATTGGATCAAGTTTCCAATGACTGCAGAAATATATAATCAAAGGGGAAGTAACTATATATATATATATATATATATATATATATATATATATATATATATATATATATATATATATATATATATATATATATATATATATATATATATATATATATATATATATATATATATATATATATATATAATGTTTATCTGTATGCTGGCATGTTCGTAAATTATTTTAAGAAATATGTTATATATTAGTATGTCATATATTTTTTTAGTTACAAAACTACAACATATTTAACAGGGTTAAGAACCCTTAAACATTCCACATTAAATTTCCTGGCTTATTTAAGAGTATTTTCCTGTAGTTTCACAGATTTTCCTGAACAGGGAATTTACTTTTGCTTGGCTCCTGACTTAATCTCCTTGGATTTTTCTCTGTGGGCTCATTTCAAGCAACTTTCAACTATCCCGAACTATCTTTCAACTATTCATTTCAAGCAACTATCCCGAATTCTCAGCAGACACTTTTTCTCTTTCTTTATGGTATGATCTCTAAGCTGTATATGTATGCTGTAAGACATTTTCGGGATCTATAGTTTTTGGTTGAAATGACAGAGGAAGCATTTTATTTTAATAGGCATACTTGAGATTATGGATTCATTCACATCTCATTTAATTTTTTATTCTATTATTTTTCTATTATTATATATTTTGCAATATATTCTTAAAACATTTTTGTTCTTCGTAGACTTTTAGTGTCTTGTAAAGTAGTATCTCTAGTGTAAATACTTTTAGTATCTCTTTAATGTAAATACTTTCTTGGATTTTTTTTCAGTTGTTATGCTTTTATGTTATATAGAGTGTGGCTGAGTTTTAATTACACATTTCATTAATTTCATTAGTCGCAAACTATTTTCCAATTTGAAAAAATAAGTGTAGTTTTCGTAGGTTGTAAGACTATTGCTAACGCATGAGTAAAAAAATAGATCGTTCTGTTAAAAGGTGCTGTTGTTCATATATCTTGTTCATAATTTTTTAAAAAATCTTATTCGGCTTAAATATGATATTGTGTACCAATTATCTTAGCTTTTATATAGGTATAATGAAGTATATAAATGAGAATTTAAAAGTTAAAAACAAAATTTAATTTAAAATCTTATAGGAATATGCCAGATTATATTGAAATGTAATTGCAAATGAAATATGATACATATATTTTCATAAACATTTTGAATGAACTATGGAACTGGTACCCAAATAAGTTTAGACAACACACTTTCATTTCTGTAGTTTTTGTTGTACTTTCAAATTTTCCGACTTAAAATGTTATAATAATCCCTTCCCTGTCATAGTAATAATAGTGATAAAGACAAATAATAATGAGTGTTTGTTTGTTTAACTTAATAAATAAGTTATTGGGATTCAGTATTTTATTTAAATATCCCACACTAGAGCATCCAGATGAGGTTAAGTTTCTCGGAGGAATATATTCAAGTCTGTCAAACATGTAGGTATACATGTCATATTCGTATAAATAAAAGTAGTTAGCGAATCAAATTCTAATATTTTTAAACTTATTAATCTTTCACATATTATTTGTCTTTAAGTCTTGGGTGTTCGAATAACATAGATAACATAAAATGTCCATATAAAGCTCCATATATACATGTCGATTCAGAACCAATTCCTTTGTTTCCCAACGTCCGTCTTTATAACGTTTTTCTTCAAATCAAATAAATAAACTACCAGCCATGACTAATTGATCAAACCGAAAATTCGATGAATCTAAAGAAATATCAATGAAATGAGTTTCGACAACTATACCGACTTAAGTGATGCAACGGTCGAATGACTCCAGACTTTTTTTGAAATATGGACTGTGTTCAGGCAACCACCATTGCCAGCTGCTTTGATTAGGGCGGCCAGTTTTTGTTCTACGATTTTTTAGCGTCTTTGTTCTGAAAAGCACTAAATGATTGCGGTTGGTGTGCTATCTAAAAACGCACGAAGGGATGTAGTGCAATTCGCTCTTGATTTGAGATGTAGTGGTTTCGGTTTGGCCTTTGGCATTTTTAAGTTAGTTATTTATCTAAAACACTAGCAGTTTTCAGAATTTAGAAAAATACAAGTAAGATAAATAACTTGCATGATATTAACGTTAAGATGTGTGAAGTACGTTTGGGACAACATGTTGAATTTGTTTCAACTTGAGAACTGGTCAACTGATCTGAGTTTAGTTCGAGTAACCAGAAGCAACAATAAGATGACAACAATAAAATAATTTTGTCCGACAGACACTAGTCATACACACATTATTCACAGGCATTCTTAACTATAACAAACATAATTATTAACTATAACCATTTTTGCGAACGAACCAATGAATATTATGCCAATGAATATTATGAAAGAAGTGGCCCTAGAATGGATCCTTGAAGTCATCCTGACAGTGGTTTCTTACACTGAAAACCACGGTATTGGACATTTTAAAATCGACAGGCTTGATAAGACTTAAATAATAGTAATGAATAATAGTATTATCCTTGTATCTATCACTTTTACTATTTAAACTTGGCGGGGAATAAAATGGCCGGTAATTACTGTACTTTCTCTATCTAGGGTCTTCTCTATCTAGCGACAAAATAGTACTCGTGCGCCATCTATTGAAAAGTCCTCCACGGAATCATGATTATTATATAAGTGTCCATGCCCTGCTCTGATTGCCAATGTTGTCTATTATTAAAAAATCATCCGTGTTCCATAGTTACCTAAAAGCATCTTGATAATTTTAATCTTGGTCGATCAGAAGGTTTTTTCAGGTTTTCTAGGATACATTTTATACCTATTTATCCAGAGTCCTTCGCCGAAAATCAGCATTTTGGCCGCTAGGCAGCACTGTTGGATAAAATATTGTCTGACACTCATGTTATGTTATATAAGTCACTTGGGAAAATTCGCACTTTCGGCCTACAGCCTCTAGAGCTAAACAGTTCCCAGCGTGACTTATAATATTAATAATAATAATATTTATTTATTCCAACATGAAAAAAACCCAATTACAGGAATAATTAAAATATAACAATCTAAGTAGAAGTAAAATAATACAAAACAGCAATACAATACATAAGACTAATACCTATTAGCCAAACTCAATATGCATATATGGCAAAATAAAACAAACAAACAAAATATAATTTACAACAACAAATCAAACAAGTACCTAATATTACTTAAGCTAACCGAGCTACCCAGTTACATATACTCTTCAAATTATCACAGTGAATATCACAATCAGAAGCGATGCGATTGAACAGTTCACACATCAGAGATATTGGGGACTTTCTTAAAATATTTGATGTAGGAGCAACACAGTAAAATAAAGTTTGCTGTCTAGAATTTAGGCGAGGTATCAGAAAACGTATTTTATTTAAAAGATCAGGGCAATCAAGCTTGCCATTCAAGATATTAAATAAGAATCTAATTAGCATGATATTACGTCTAGTTTCTAAAGAGTCAAAATTAAATCTCTCAAGTAAATAATTCTGATCCAGACCTCTAAGAGGATAAGATCCATCTTGCAAAAAGATCAAAAATTTTAAGAACTTTCTTTGGATCGATTCTAAATGTTCAACAATGAACGTGATAAATCGGATACCATATAATCGACCCGTATTCTAGTTTTGACATCACCAGAGCATAAAACAGAGATTTGAAGGTGCTTATATTGAAAAAGTCTCGGCAATTGCGGTAAATGAAGCCATAAGATTTAAAGGCACTAGGAACAATATGGTTTATATGTTCAACAAAAGTGAGTTTGCTGTCAAAATAAATACCCAGATCTTTAAATATATCAACTCGGCTGATGATGTTATTCTCAATGAAGTAGTTGTGAGTATAAGATGAAGTTTTGCGAGTATAAGTCATTTGGCTATATTTAGTTTAAGATGATTTGTCTCACACCATGAACACATTCTGTTAAAGCAGTGTTGAGGATGGATGGAATCTGTAGAATATTTAATTTCAGAGTAGAGTTTAAAATCATCGGCAAATTGGAACCTGGGCCCAGATTGGAACATTGTTGAACTCCCGAAGTTGGAGAAAATGATATTGAATTGAAATTTTGATATCTGAGCATAAAGGGTCTATCGCTAAAGTAGGAGGTGAATAATTTAATTAATCCTTCAGAAAAACCAATACTTTCTAGTTTCAAAAGGAGTATGTTATGGTCAATCTGATCAAATGCTTTTTGGAAGTCCGTATAGACGACATCGACCTGTCCTCTAATATTCAAAACCTCAGAGATATATTGAGTATTTTAGAGAAAATACACAGTAGTGAAATGCCTCTATAATTTGAAACATCATAGTGATTTCCCTTTTTTAGTATTGGGCAAATATATGTTTTTTTCCAATAAGACGGGAAGGAAGAATTACGTAGGATGCAATTGAATAAGATCTATAGTGACTCGGCAAAAACATACGCACAGTCTCTTAGAACAAAACTGGAAATACCATCTACGCCCATTGTAAAAGTATCCTTAGATCGTTTTAGATTTTGTAAGTCTATGTGAAGTAGTAGATTGTTGTTTAAAGAAAACTCAGATGGATTGACTGGTTGTGATTGAATGAAGACGCTGTTAAAGTAGTCACCAAACGCATTAACGATATCAGTAGGACTGGAAAGTTCACTGTTGTTATAGAACATTACATAAGGGATACGTGAGGAACCTTTCTTTTTATTTATAAAGTTCCAAAACTTTTTGGGAATACCAGATAATAATCACTGAGAATCCTTTATAAATATTCTATAAGCTTCATCAATCAGACGTTTAGATTTAGATCGATGAGCTTTGAAAGCATTGTAGAGATCAGCTGATTTCAATTTGCTGCTTTTGTTCGGATGGATTTAATAACTTCTCCTGTGAACCAAGGAGGATAATGATAGCGGCGAATATGGGGAGAAGACATGTACTTTGGTACAGCTATATCGAAAAGACTATATAACTTGTCGTAAAATGAAGAGCATAAATCATTCACATTATCTACATTCATAAGAAATTACCAATTCGCGTTATAAATAAGTTCGTATAACAGAGGAAAATTTGCTTTTTTAAAGTTATAAGCAGTGCAGGAAAATTTCATAGGAACATGATTTTGTAGAGAAAACGACCGATTAGAGGTTGCATCAAAATTCAACCGAAGAGAAGGGTGGTGATTATCTTCAACAAGCAATGGATCTTCAGATCTATCTACGATACAGTTGAAGTTAGAAAAAACAAGATCCAAAATATAACGTTGAGATTTGTTAACCTTGTTATATTGAAGTAAGCCATGGAAATCTTTAAAGTTACCTATTCTTGTGCGGGCTCCGGCAGAATGACCAAGGGAATAATTTAGAGAGTTAAAATTATCTACAAATAACATATTAACATCGTCCCTCAGATATGCTAAGGAACCCATAGCATCAAAAAATAAATCAAAGTCTTGCATTGAGGTATGCGGTGGTATATATAGAACAAATACTTATATATTATATAGAACATTATATAGAACAATATTATATAGACTTATATATTATATAGAACATAACACACTTGTACTATAAGTAACTATAATTTCCACCCAAGCAAGAAATTTAAGTATCACTATTTATTTAGATGAATCTTATAAAGTGAGCTAGGTTGATGACTGAGAGATTCATCATGGCTTGCCAATACTGTGTACGTAACACCGTCGCATACCGTAGCTGCGTCATGGGTAGCTGCGTTATATATAAAACTAAAAAACACATATGAAAGGAAAATTATTTTTCGCACATATACCAGAAAATGCGAGCAAGTCTTGCGTTTTAAAATTTCCTCCGCAAATGAAATTCCAACCGAACATTTAAAAATAATATTTTTTTTTACAAGTGATAGCCGATCTCACTGATAATGTAGTAGTCGCTGTCAGCTATGAAGACACTCTATATTAATGAAATCATTTTATGTAAATATTAAAAGTGCTCTATTTTGGGCAATAAATCTTCCAGAGGTAACTAGGAGAATAAATAGATCTAATAAGTAAGTTTACAAACATCTGTTCCAACGTTACGAGCTCTATAAATTAAGAGCATGTTACGTGCTGGATGTTAATGGCTATAATTGAATACATCTTAATAATTTATGTATCTAAAAGCATATTAAGTGAGGATCTTATATACATTAAATAAATATTTACCGCGGCTAGTGCTTTCAGTCAACGAGCACAAAGAGAACATAACATTAGCACTTTTCAGTAACACTGGACGACAAATTTTTTTTTCTGTTGTAAATTTCTTACCAGTTTCCCTCTCAAAAGGGGGAACAGAAAGTAAACAGTCGTGCATTACCGGGGTAGCAAAAAAAGGAGCTCAGTCCTAGATGAGACCTAGATCAAAAAAAGAGTGTATTCCTAATTCAAGAAAAGAAGGCAGCTCGGTACTTTGCTGCCATCAGCATTATTTATTAAAAGTTTATATTACAAGAAGAAGTAGCTGATTTACTATTTATGATTAAAAACAAAGAAAATACATGTACATAATGCCTACCTATAAATTTGAAAATAATTTACCCAAGGGTTGTGGTTTAGTTACATGTGGCCAACGGTGACTGTTAGATGTAAATGATACACCTGACGTAGCTACATCCACGGTAATACCTAGGAATTATCTTAGTTCATAAAATTCTGTGTACATAAGATCCCTAATCCCAATTGCCAGCTATCAGCTCTAAGCAGAAATGTATGTATATATTACACCCGTAGAGACGGCACAGTGATTAAATAAGAAAACACAGTAATATCTAAAGCTTATCTGATTAAGTAGCAGCATAGTCAATAGTCCTTAGCGGTAATATACGTAACCGTAGGCCCCAGGTAGATGAAAGAAGTCTCACAATCCCTCGTCTCAAGGGTGACTGTCCGAAAAGGGAAGTTGGTCTGCGACTTCAGCCCACGAAGGGTACGCGTCTAGAGATTTATTTGTCCTCAGTAAAAAAACCCTGTGTAGAAATACGGTTGTAATATCTATACAGAATATGCAGAAGGAAGGAAAATTTTCAAGGCGCTATGGATGAAGCTAGGTAACAAACTTAGTTCGTGTACTAATGGGCAAATTAAATTAAATGACATTTACCCTTTTCTCTAATATGTCCAGTAGAATACAGCGGTCTGCTAACTGCTTATAAAAAGAGGAAACTTACCCTTACTTCTTAGATGGCAAATAAGACGGCACAAATCTGTGCTACAGTGGCCGCCTAACAGTTTCAGTTTTATAGTAGGAACGGATGATCTTGGATCATAAAATATTGCAGCGAAGCACGGCACAGGCAGGTGAGTCCCAAAATTCAAAAACGGAAATGAACGCCGAGGAAACAACATTGATACCAATTTCATGCTCGTAAAACTATTAGTGACTTTAACTGATTTGAAAGCTATACCAAAATTACACAAAATAACATAAAAATAGCATCCTGTAGACCTCCGAAATGATTTGGTAAAATCCTTAACAAGGCTCCAAAAAGCATAAATCAGCATGAACTGAAATCAAATCGAGGTGATATTTCGAATCCCACCTTACTTTGTAAGAGTTGGAAAATAATTTTAAAAAAATCCACACTACCATAAATTGTCAGATAACCACCATAATATGAATAAATATAACTATAAATTACCCCTTTGCACCTCACTTCCTACGTTCTTCTAAATATATGTGTTAATGTGCGCCATAGTATCACCCATTCATCTTAATGGATCTATTTGTTTTTTGTTCGTATAGCTGGAAGTTAAGTGGCGCAAAGTGCTTTACTTAGGGTAAACATTGTTACAGAACACTTAATAGAAATTAAGATATGGATCACTCTATTTTAACAGGTATTTGATGCCTCCGGTGCTAAGAGTTTTGTTTTGGAGGGAAAGGGTTTAAGTGTGCCAAAAAACACATTAGCAGGATCATAGATCGATTCATGATAAAGTAGGTAGAATTTTATTGTTGATCGAAATAGAATATATATATATATATATATATATATATATATATATATATATATATATATATATATATATATATATATATATATATATATATATATATATATATATATATATATATATATATATAAATATATATATATATATATATATATATATATATATATATATATATATATATATATATATATATATATATATATATATATATTCTATTTCGATCAACAATAAAATTCTACCTACTTTATCATGAATCGATCTATGATCCTGCTAATGTGTTTTTTGGCACACTTAAACCTGTTATGATGAAAATAAGATTGACATTGCGAGAAAGATGTATAAATAATGTGTGTAGATCAGATGTAAAATGTAAAACCTTTAGACCATAAATAATGACTCTAAAAGGTAAACCAAAGAAATTATAAATACTAGCTGTTCTATGATTGTCTAGATTAAGTAAAAAAATATAACTAGAAGCTCGTAGTTAAGGGGAAGTTCAGTTGTTTATAATAAGTAGAACTTCCGGAGGAACGGATAACAAGAGGGAAGTAAAAAACATAGCGTCCCAAGCGGCAGCTCCATCCGAATGGGTGAATAAAAATTGTATAATTTATAAGTTTAAGCTGAATAATTTGTGTGACAAGTACTAAACAAAGGATAAGTGTTTCCGAGAAGATATAATAAAAGTTCAGTGTAATTCGGGTAGAAAGTTCTACGTTTTTCAAGTGCGGCGTTCCCAGGCAGTCTATAGTTGCAGAATAGGGGAATATATGCAACATACATTAGTCAATATTCTCCACGTGAATGCAAAGTAAGGTAATCAGCAAGATAAAATACATTACAAGAATACGGCTTGGAAAATCTGTGTATGCAGTGTAATGTAATGAGGATAATAGATGGCGGCAGGTGAGCGGAGAAAGGTAACAACTATATAAAGTTCAAAAGGATCCCGAGAGAGGGCAGTAGGTAGCAGCCGATTCCAGACAAAACAAATAATTAAGTGTCAAGTGAATATAAATAAAATTGTGAGTGCTTCGCATGAACAGGATTACAAAACTTTTAAAGGTAATAACATTCCAAACATTTTAGTTATAAGTATATCATTATTATAGAGGCCTTTATTGCCCATGTAGTAAGTTTAAGTTGCGTAGGCTAGTAACAAGTATATAACTTTCAAATTTTCATAAACTTCTCTTTTTGTTTCTACGTTTTGCTTGTCCTTTGGACACAATAATTTCTGATTTAAAGCCGATATAATTAATCCTAAACATATGTAGCTTCTGTGTTATTATTTTACTTTTCAAGGTATACTTTTCACAGTTAATGATTGAATAGAATATACAATGTCTATCTTCCGCATATATATACTCGTTGCTTCAATTCTTGTGCAATCATACAGTTTGACGTGTCTAAGATCCTAAATAAAAATAAAACTTATCAATCTAATAGAACCTCCCCTACTGGATGAGAGAGTCATGCTCTATAGTGAACTCTCCTCATAAAAATAATTGTTCTGAGAACTGGCGCCCTAAGGAGGGAAGCATTAGCAGGAAGAGAGTGTAAGTATTCTGTTCTGTTATCAGGTTTGTCTCTGCTATGCGATCACTATTATCGTCTCAATTATCAATGCCATAAGTGAAACTTTATTTTACAATTTGCCATACCATAAGTAGGCCAGTAAATATATAAAACATTGTAAAATAAATATAAACACAATAACACAATATATATATATATATATATATATATATATATATATATATATATATATATATATATATATATATATATATATATATATATATATATATATATATATATATATATATATATATATATATATATATATTAGCTTTTAAGTTCTTTGCTATTCCAAATTTACATTAGACAAACCTTACAGACTGTACAGACGTATCAACAGAGTATACGAACATCAACTTGCCGTCAGAAAATTAAATTCCACCTGATGACTAGCCCAACACTGACTTATAACAGGACACAACAAAGACTCCGACAATACAAAGACTATAGCATCCATCCCTTCCTTAAAAACACGAATGATTCGTGAAGCGATTCCAACTGAGAAGCGTCCCAATTGTATGAATGAAAGGGATGACGGTCTTCGACTTCCTATTGCCTGGAAATCGTTAATCTCTCGACTACCTACCTATCAGCGCCTTCTTCTTTTTTCGTTTGTTTTCATTTGACACATAATCTTTCAATTTAAATCAAAAATGGAGTTTTATAAAAAAAATTCTACCCACGCTAGAACGGTCCCATCCCTTAGTCCCGTCCCATCCCTTACTTTCAAAATTTTACAGTGTGATAGACTCGTTAAAATGAAGCAGCTAAGACTATTATAACCACTTTCTGTTTTACCTGGCTTCCGGCCAATATATTAATGAAAATTCCAACCAGCACAAAAGAAATTGTAGATAAATAGACACTTTATTCCGCTTTTACATAAATCGGCACATTTTGGAATTTTTTTAAGGGGGACCAAAAATTGTATAAGGGATGAAATTGTCTGTCGATTATTTTCCACCACTGTTAATGTGTCCAATTCGCAGGAAAAATGGTTAACAGACATTTTCTCCCATAATTCCGAAACTCAAAAACAAACTAATTTTTGAAATTTTCCCAATTTACAGTTTCCCAAAAAAAAATTCTGGTGAATAGTTTTGTCTGTCGATTGGATTTGGGTTCCTTTTCCGTCTGGGGAAACAGGTTGGAAAAGGGTTTGAAGGATCTTCACTCGGATAGAAAAATTTCAAAAAAAAGTGAAGGTGGACATTTAAAAAACATACAAAGTTTGGTTGTATCTGAAACAATTTTAGTGAATATTTAAAATGTCCGAAATATTTTTTTTGAGATTTACCTCTAAACGCCTTTAAAATGTTGCAACTCTTTGACATTATGTTCGACACGTCAAAATATACACTTTTATGTAAAAAAACTGGTGCACCAGAGTTCTCCAAAACCTCGTTTTTTGCTACATCATCTTTCCTGTTTTAAGTCTTACCGTTGGATTTTACTAGTTCTGTTAATCCTGTATGCGGTGCATGCTATTTAATTATTTATGCAAGCATTAAACGTCAGTGTGTCACTTAAATAATTTCACGCATATATAAACACAGTTAATACGAATGCAATTACGTTATTTCAGTGAGGCACCGAATCAAAATTAATATAAACTATGTTTAATCAACGAATTATCTGGAAAATTAACTGCCACTATCGATTGATAACGTTTACCTTTCGGATTCATGTTTGCCGATCAAATATCACATTACCGAGACCGGACCGTTTCGGTTTGTTTAGCTTTTGAGGTTGATGCAAATAATGGCCTCGGGGTCACTTGGCTTATTAGCTCTAATTAATGGGGATGCGTTGGGAAGACCGAGGTCTTCCCTTTCAACAATCCCAGAAACATGGTAAATTATTGGTGAGACGTTTCATTCGAGACATAGGCTATTGATTATGTACTAAAAAACGGTAATAAGGAACAGGTTTTTATCGCAGGAATCGGTCAATGGGTCTTTTAAGAAGAAAACACCGTGGAGTGCTATAAAATTAGAGGGTTCAAATTGGAAGTAGGGGTGATATATCTCGCAAACCAAGCAAAATTTCGATATACTTTATATGAAACTTTTTGTAGATAATTAAATTTCCCATCGAAATATTTCATTTAAGAAATAAAAAAAAAAAGTTAATGACAAAATGATTTTATGTCAGAGATAGGTATGCATTGCTTCATAGAAAAAAGACACAATTTCCTTTATTTTTTTTTTGTTAAAAATTGACTTGAACGAAATATGGCCACTCGAACATAATTATTTTTTCATAAATAAAAATGCCATACAGCTACTAATACATATGGACACGTTTTTACGTGACAATATAACTGACGTAGAAATAAGTTCTGCATCAGAATATATTGCAGTTTCTTTGCATAAGGCAAAGTTAAACATGACCCTAAGCAACGGTCGCTTTCAGAATTTTCACAAAATAGCAAAAAGTGCAAAATTTTCTCTGGCGTATTTACTACCAACATGTGATGCCATCAAACAGCATGGCTTAAGAACTTAATTCCAAATCCAGCAGTGGCAAGGAAATCACTTAAACCATTTGAACTGGGGTTGGAAAAATTCAGAACTTCAGAAATTTGCAAATTACTTGTTCGATATTTTGCAAAGAATGTATGAGGATCAATAGTGATAATGTGCAAGTAGCCGATATTGCAGAAGGCGATTTTATCGTAAGTAATATCATAAGAGCCATTAAATTTTCCGAAAAAAATCTAAAAAACAGGTTGCTAGGTTTCTCCACCCTGGGCCGTTTTATTGAATGATTTATCTACCTGTTTTAATCCGAGAATTATTCACTTCCTCTTTAAAATAATGAACTCTGCAAGTTCTACTAAAGCGATATGGTAAAATTTTCCCTGGAGTCCCGCCGGAGTGTCTTCGTCTCACAATAAAACCATTGCGTAATATTTTTCCAATTTTAATGAAGCAGAGCTCGATTTCCTTTTATTGACGCACATCTGCAAATTCCGTCGTTTCGCATTACGAGCTTCCCTACTAGACTTAAAAATAATATCTTTAAATGGAGTGAATTATTTTCCACTTCATAAAATACATCTCTTGCATTTTTTTGCAACGGTGTTCCACATTGTCCTCACAACTAGTTCTGTAATTTTCACAGTTTTCTTCATATTCCACTCCTAATCTTTCAGGATTAGGTTTAGTTGCTCTAAACTTGTAGTTTCCAAAAGCTCGTATTTCTTTGCCTTACAGAATTCCGTAAACTGTTTCTATATTGACGTATGGGTTTTTAACGGGTTTTAATGAGAAAGAAAACAATATCTGTATGAGGTAAGAAAATCGAAAAAATGAGCTGAGCATGAAAAATGTTCGACAGGCCATAATTTGGAGAATTGGAAGTCTCGTACGCTAAGACTGCTAAAAAAATAACCCTACAGAACTTGAACACCTTATTTCTCATGGCCAAGGTTGATTAAATTTTTTTTAAATCCAATAATAAGAAGAAACATCGTTGTACACAAATGAACCCACAACCTTGATACCGGCCCTTACACTCTTAAACGGATTTAGAAATATATTTAAATACATCTGTAAGAAGGGAGTACTGCATACAACATTGACGGCCAACTACATAAAATAGTTTAAAAAATACATTTATTTGCCAGTATAAAGAGAGCATTGTGATCTCAAGAGTCATTGAATATCGGTATTGTTATTAATCGGTATTAAGAATCTATTTACGAACTAGTAAAAATGAAGGACACAACATAAAATTGGCGCCCAACGCAGTGCACACACCTTAAGAGTAAGACTCTCATGCTCTTAAACCGTGAACTCGTTTTATAGGTAAAATATGTTCAGTCACTTTCATACGTGAAATTCATCCGCATATTTTTCTAAATTTGTATTATCCATTGACGTACCGTTTTGGCGCATGCCTATTATGTACTGTACGTTATTTATTAACTTCTCTTTTTTGTGATAACAATTTTGTGAAAATAATCATTTCATTCATTAATCTTCTTCGCATCGACATCTAATTAACTTCCACTTATTTTCAGCATCTCATTTCAAGGTCTTTGAAAGGGGCGACATTAAGTGTCATGTCCCCGGTGGACCACAGCCTCGGTAATCACCCTATTTATGCTTGCGAGAATACCTCCGATTGGAAGAAACATCCATATCCATACAACGCCTTATCGGCGGTTATATCAACCGCTCCGTGCCCTTAATTGGGAATGTAACTATTCCATTAAAGGCTTATATGACGCGGTAGAACGTTAGACGTCTTCATTTGTTGCAAAGATTAGTTTCAATTAGACGGGGGTCCAGTTTCGATCCCGGATATCGGCGGGCGGGGACCGCCACGGGGCGGATTTATTATACTTGACTAATTACTTGCCAAATTGTAGTAATTGTTCGGCAACTTTGTTAGAAGACTTAGCCAATTAAAATTAATGATTTAGATTCGATTACATCCGATTCAACGTAATTTAATGGAGGCTGCACCGAAATCGGGCGAGTGTCATCTTTTAATGCTCATGAAATTGTAATGTCTGTATGGAATACGATGTTGTAATCTATTTCCTATAGAATGGCAAAATTTTAGTCAATTATTCGTTAAATTAGTAGTCATTCTACTGACTTTTGCCATTTGCCTTTACAGCCTTTTTAAGTAATTTATACGTCCGTATTACATACAATTATTACTGGATAGGACTGGAACCCCTAATTGATGTAATTATAACACTCGTTTCCACAAACACCAAAACACTTTCACTTCGCTCGATGCGCGTTTCGCCATGTTGGCATCATCCGGCCATCGACGATTAAAAACTGATCTTAAACTAAAAATCTACCCGATTTATACTATTTATGGTGAAATCATTAGTCACGTAAAGCGGGCTATACGGTATAGGTCCCTTGTCGCTATTCATACTACTTTTACATTTTACAATTTCTATGCTCTCAAATGCATCCAACTGTCTATTATTGGTCACATTTCTAAATAATCTTAAATTACTAATATCTATTCTATGATTGTTGTCAAAAGCATGTTGTGCAACACTAGACTTATCTGTTCTTCCATATTTTAGATTAGCCATATGCTCTTTAAATCTGGTGTTAATTGATCGTCTGGTTTGTCCAACATGTTGATAGCAGTGGTGAGAGTCATTAGGGATATATCTGATCGTACTGGTATCCATTTTATATATCTCAAATTCTAACCTAATGTCATTATTTCTAATTACTAATGCATCTAAAAATGGAAGTTTTCCATTATTTCCTAGTTCATATGTAAACTTTACAGAAGTGAAACGACTATTTAATTTGGAAATGAAGTTTTCTACATCCGCAATCTTAGTGTCAAACACGGCAAAAATGTCATCCACATACCTCAGCCAAATCCTAGGAAAATACCCGAATTCTTCTTTTGCATAAGTTTCAAATGACTCATGAACACATCAGCAATGCAAGGCGATAAACAGTTACCTATTGCGGTTCTTTCATGTTGTTCATAGAACTTGCCATAGAACTTGTCACTTGTTACACAATTATAGAAAATTCGTGTAAGTATTTGTATACCACATCACAATTATTAGTTATATCCTAGAAAAGGGCCTGGCTTCATTTATAAAATAACTATAAGACATTATTAAATCTCATAAATTATAACGCTTCTTCCTTTAATTTAATTTACCGGCATTAAATGTCCTCTCATCCAGATGTATACTGATGGATTTTTATTTTGCCTATCGGCTGCTCATATTTTTCCGGAGGTCGTGGATTAATGAACATATGGTTAGTTAAAGGCTCTCATAGCACTTGGGTACCCTTAGATATATCACCTTAGGTAGAGAAGTAACAGCTTGACAATTATTGATTTGATCTACCTCCACTTTTAATTTATACTTAAAAAGTTAATATTTGGACGCCACGTCAACAGTACTAGAGGAATACGATAGACCGCAGAAATGTCCAGACAATGATCGTCAGCTGTGACTTGTACATACATATATATGCAGTATATAGATATTACTATAATAGTAAAACTTTTGAAAGTAATAATAAAACTTGTGACGCTCTCTGTTCGGTGCGGAGTTTTTATTCGAGCGCCACTGTCTGTTTATAGTGTACACATACCACTTTTACTTACAGGCAGTTCTGTAAGGGCCACGGGTAGCTGCGAGTAGAGACAGGCAGTAATTCCAGGGGTCACGTGACTTATATTTAGAACTTATCTACAGTAATACACAGGTATATGGTTACAACAAGTTTATTATAATTTATTCTTCAGGATATCTATTTCTAATTCTATCCTTGTCTAACAAACACTCTACACGTACTATCTACAGGTTATTTAGTCTGCCTACGTCATACTTGGTTAATGATTAAGCGGGAGTATCCGATGGAGTTAGCGTAGCTCGAGGGAAGCGTGGTATGAGAAAATACTACAGCGAAAAATGATAAACAGTTGGTTTGGGGATGATAATGAATAACTATGGTGAAAAGGGCTTGTGGCGTGAGTTTAAGCGGTGAGCGGCTATCAGACAGGCAGTAGGTTACAATTACAGTTGGAGGAAAGAAGCAACAGTGTAAGCATACGGAACGATTGAATGTTCGAGAACTCAGGTGTTAATCCGAAATGGCCATTTAAATGATTTGACTTACCATACCAGTTAAAGTGAGCGAGCTAGTATTGTTAGATTGGAGTATTCCACTACTAACGTCGGCGTGTATAATAGAAGCGTATTTGTTGACAAGAAGGCCTTTCGATCGGTTGCCAACTGGGGACGCTGACAAGAAGGCCTTTCGACCGGTTGTCAGCAGCTACCAAACAAGAAGGCCTTGCGACCGGTTGTTGGTAGAAACCGCGTGCTCACTCCAGTTTGGTATGGCTTCTGGATGTCGTCCTTCCTGAGTCCTGTACTGCGTGTATATGACTTACTTCTTGTCTCGGATTATGGCTGGAACTGCTAGACGGTTCAGGTAGGCGGAGCTGCTGCTGTTGGGGCTTCTTGCTGCTGGGAGTCTTGGACACAGACTGCCTGTTTCAGTGTAGGAGCTCTGGTTTTAATAAATTTTCGGCGCGGTGAGGACCGACTCCCTCACCATGAATTTCCGAAGCGTTATCATGTATGTTCGATATTGTTTCCGGCGCGGGCTCGATGATATTGAGCCTGCCTGCGGATAGTTTTCTTGGTTTTGAAAATCGTATTTTGTACCCGAGATTTCCCAGAAAATATTTATTTGTATGCACGTTGTAAGCAGAACTGCATTGAAAATAAAATAACAATTCTTGTCGAAAAAGAAACGGACCCATACGGTCAATAATAATTTATAAATACGAAAATATATTCCTACTTAGCTTAATAATTAAAACAATATAGCAATGACAGTACAATTTTACGTAGCGAGTGGACAAATATTTCCACTTCGTTACAAACTATAGTAAATTTGATTTTATATTTCCAAAAATTGAGGATATACGTCTATAAAATGACGAGTAAAAAATTGAGAAAGAAAAGTTGTATGTATCTTAACCTATATGACTAACATATATAGGTAGACGTTAAATGCTCTTCGTTAATTTAATTAATAAATAAATACTTGTGTTTTGTACGTAGAACCTGGACAAGCCAGACACTGTGATTTTACCGATACGACAAGCAAGAATTAAATGTCTATTTAATTATAAAAGAACAAAACGGTATAAAATACCAAGAAAAAGATCCTCTCTCCCTCTCCCCTCTCCCTCCTTGTCCCCTCTCCCTTCTTCTCTCCTTCCTCTTGCGTCTACCCTAGCCCCTCATCCCTTTCCCCCCTTCTCTCTTCCTTCTTTCTTCATTCAGTCTGCATTTGTTCTTCCTTCAGCTTTGTTCCTCCTTCCGTTTTCCTCCTCCTTGTATTTAATTTCTCCCTCAATCCTTTTGTCTTCGCATTTCCTACTTTGTAACTGAACTGAAATATTATTTCGACATATCCTATAGCTTTAAGCAAGTTAAGCTACTATATCTATAATTATGTCTAATGAAATTGCCATTTTAGGTAAAAAATATGCAAACATATTAAATAATGTGCGCTCTCATGCTGATACAGTCTAAAGGAAGTTCCTAATGAAATTAATCCGCAAGGGCAACTGTATTAAACTACTTAGTCTTTAACTGATTTTTGAGCGGCGTAATCCGGCAGAAAGAGAAAATTAATTGCGGGGCACTAACGCGAAAACTTTTCGAGGCCCTTCACAAAGCTACGGAACGTAATTAGACAGAAGCACCTTTCTGGGCAAGTAGATAAATATCTGGAGATAAATGCAATTTCTAAGGTTGGCAGCGGCGGTGCTTCTGCGTCCGAACAACGTCCGGTTCCGGAGATCAAAAGGCGTCCCCAGTAATTAAATACACTATAGGGCATTAAATTATCCACGTCGGAGTATTGTTCGGACTGTACACAATCAGCGTGGACATCACATATGCACAAAGCATTCCTGACTTAATGAAAGCCCATTTAGGTAAAACGTTTCAGAGCCGGGCCCCGCCGCCGGCCCCCCACCCGGCGGCCTTAGTACGGCGGATTGCTCAAACTTCGACCACTGATTGTTGCAGAAATGATCGTTAATTTCTGAAATAATCGAGCTAGAAATATACTGATTTCATCAAGATCAACTTTATATGATCTAACTTTGGCTCAATCAGTAGGGTAGTTTCAATTTGGCATTTATACCCTAGTCAAAATAAACAACAAAAGTGGTAAGTTTGAAATAATTCGAATAGAGCTAAAAATTGGTGCAGGTCTTAAATACACTCTTACAAATAATATATGAAAAATCCCCATCGATCCTGTGGGCTGGAGCTGCTAGCTGGCCCACAAAGAACTGGTAGAATCAATATTTGCTCCGACAGTAGAGCTGCCATCTTGGCACTTAGTGCCGTTGAAGTACGCTCAAAACTGGTTCTGGAATGCAAGACCGTCCTCGAGACGCTCTCTCAGAGGAATAATTTACGCCTTGTCTGGGTCCCAGGACATGCTGGTGTACCGGGAAACGAGAAGGCCGATCAACTAGCCAAATTAGGCACTTTAGAGACACCTACTGGGCCCGAACCCTTCGTAGGGATCTCCAGAAGCACAGCAGTTCTCTCAATGAAGACTTTAGCCCAACAAATGTTTCAACATTGTTGGACAACTGCTCCAGGCATGAGACAGGCTAAAGAACTCATATCTGGTCCCGACGCTGGGAGGACCAGACAGCTGCTGAAATTAAGCAGATGTAACTTAAGAACAGTGACAGGCCTACTGACCGGTCACTGCCACCTAAGACGACACCTTTACATAATGGGTCTTGTGGAAGACCCTGAGTGTAGGGGATGCTTGGAAGATGAGGAGACAGCAGGGCATGTTCTGATGAATTGCCCCGCTCTCCTGCATACACGTATGCAATACCTGGGACAACTGATGCTGATGCCCAGGGACTTTAGAGAGCTATGTCCCAGCCGCCTCGTTGGCTTTATTAAGGCAACTGGACTGGTATAGCTCTCGAAAGGCGGGACGTGACGGGCCCATACTGAGGCCTATACGTCAAAGGGCAGAGCCCCCGCCAATCTCAATCAATCCCCATCGATCTGTTAAAAAATTATTCAAGGTCAGCAGTTTTATCGTTACACGGTAACTGTTGGCCTAGGTAAGATAGGTCAGAAAAAAATTCAATTCAGTGTCTGGACAGTCAAATAAAATTTTTATTGCATGCGTCTCTCATTCCACTACAGCGTTTTGACATAAAGATCATGACATGTCACCTAAAATCATGACATTAATGCCACCTCAATTAAACATTGTTTGGTTTTTACACGAACGTAGAAAAAATATTGTATGCAACTCTTTTACAAAAAGTGTTTATTGCACTCGACGTATTGTCCGACGTGTAATTGGTGTCGAAATAACTTCATTTATACCCCCTAATATTAACAATATTTTTCTTAAACCACTTTTTTCCCAGGTTAATATTTAGTTCAATATGCTTCGTTGTTGTCTTCATCTACTGTGGTAATATATTTTGTATCTACATCTAAAACTGTCTTTTTCTTCTGTAGTGTCTCTTATACCATCATATGCTTTATTTGATAACTTCATCTAGCTGACTCTTACTGTATCTAAAATCTCCTCGTTTGGCTTATTTGACATCATCCGTTTCCATCTTGTCACCGCTAGCTCTATAGTCTGGGAGCAAGGTCGTGGGTAGAGGTTTTTCAAGCGTATTTAACATATTAAAGTAAATAATCAGTGCTTTTTATATAAACTAGGTATGTGTTTTTATATAAACTATGTGTTGGGCGCCAGTCAAAGTGAGTTTGAGAGGGAGCGGAAATTAGAAGACAGAACACACAGACACAACAATAACTTAGTTAGGGACCATATTGTAATACAAGATAAATTTATGAAGTGTAGAAAAATATATGAATAATGTTTAATATAAAAACAATAAACATCAAGAAGATAATGAATAAACAAGTTATCAACAAACGGGAGAGCACGAAACGACTTAACAACAGTTTATTACAAACAAAGTAAATTAATCAGGTGCAGGTATCACTGAACGACGCGACGCGTAATAAGTTCTTACACTAGTGTCTTTGTTCCGTGCGGTTTTCTGACAGCATAATTATGATGTGACAAAAATATGACCAAGGGTATTGAACTGAAAAGGATTGCTTACTTTCCCGATTCTGTCAGCCGCTCGTCAGGTCTACTGTGACGTCACCCGTGATGCTTGGTATTCAATGCATTATGTATTTAACGTTTAATAACGGAAAACCAATGCATTATTCTGGAAAAACTTATATAACATTTTTTGTAGTGCTTGGAGATATCTTTAAAATGAGTACATATTGTTAAAAGTCGATTGCATTATAACTACGCGAGTTACGATGAAAAAACCTTATTTATATTCATTTAAAAAATTACCTTATTTTCAAAATAACTAAAGCTAAAAAGATACGCAAACAATTCTAGAGCACAAAAATTTAAGTTTATTTCAAAAAAAAATGTAAACGCTAACTAAAATATCCGCGCACTATAATGCAAACCCCGAACAGTTATATATCCGTTGATTCTTAGCTCGTCAAGAAGAATAGATCACCAGGGTGAATCCCAACGTGAAACTCCACTCTACCTGCTTGCTTCGTGACGAATATATCAAATATTTCAACTGACTTGGTTGTTATTCAGGCTCTAGACATATTATCCCAAAATCTAGAAAACACCTTCAAACTTTTCTCACCTTAAAGGTGTCTACCCTCTTTTTGTCTACCTCTCGCAAAAACTATCACGTTCACTTTTCGGTTACTCTTAAAAATACCCTAAGTGATATTTATTATGTCATTTTCAAACCAAAACAAAGTCTATCTTTGAAGAGATATCACACCGAGTTCTGGAAAATGTTGTGGACTCCACCCCAGGTAACTTTCTTACCTGGGGGTAAAAGTTTACCTGAGGTACTACTTTTTTTACTTGGTTAATTTTGTATCACATGCTGGAAAAAATTGTAACCCTGTTTGTTTTAACTCGTCTTACGGGCTAGGTACTAAAAATGGATAAGCCCAGATGGTACGTGTGCACTGTGCAACCAGGTACTGAAAAACAATCTCCAAAGGCCTAACCCTCGCTCATTTTCGCGATACGAGATTTTGCGAAAATTTATTGTGACAATGTATACAATAAAGTATACAACCCACTGTTCTTGTCCATGATTTAAAAGCTGTCTATGAGTGTACTAATTATTATATATGTTATATAATTATATAGGTTTTTGACGGTTTGAATTATATAGGTATTTTGTTATTTTTGAACCGTTACAATCTCTGCTATATTCACTCTCTTAATCGAGTATCGCAAGATAGTAGCGGTCTGTCTCTTGGGTAGATATCGTTCAGTTCGAAGTCACATTTAGGTAAAAAGCTACGACTCATATCAAATGATTACTTACCCACTGGGACTTACCAGTGGTACAGGGTAAATACAGGGGTTTTACTTTGAAAACAATATTTTAAAAAAATATTTTCATTTTACAATTTGTGTTCTTTGGTATATATATCGCAATATCTGGAAAACTCCACAAACTATTTATTACTTTTTTTTACAGAATTGTACAAAAAACTTGAGCGCATCTAATGGTATCAATTGAATTAATTCAATATTTTACTTTTTTCTTAATTGGTGGTGACGATGAAAATTATAAAAGTCTGCAGGCAAAAATTCGAGATGCGGTGAACTAAAAAAAATATTGAAAATTTCTATATACATACAGTATATATCGGTTATAACGACGGCGCTGGGACCACGCAAAATGAGTCGTTATATCCGATCGTCGCTATAAGCAATAGGCACCGTATATATGTATCTAAGTATGTACATATATACATACCTGAAATAAGATAACCACATTTAATTACAAATATGTATTTTTTAATTTAAAAAAATGTATGTACATATAAAAACAAAATAAACATATTTAAATATAAAACTTATTTAAAAAATCTATATTGTATGTATGTACCTACATGTGTACATATATGTATATGTACAATGTACATATCATTATGTACTTGTAAAAAATCTGTGATCGAAGATTGCCTTAGAGATCTTCTTTTTAAAAATTCCCCTTGAATTGCACGTTCCAATATCACCAAAGGGGAGTTTAGAGTTTCGTTTTGGACGTTGGTATTAAATGAAACAAATCTTCTAATACACTGGACAGCGTTCAGTGCTTCTCGTAAGGACTGTGGGTCAAATTCGGGATCATTACTTTCGTCTTGGTCTTCATCATTTGTCTTGGTCTTCATCATGATCCCATGCTTGGGACACTGTATTTATGACATCTAAAACATTCATTTGGGTAACACTTTTTCCATTCTCAATGTCTTGCAGGATTCGTAAAATTTGTAACTTTCTGAAATGAGTTTTTAATGCGTTTATCACTCCTTGGTCCATGAGTTGTAAAACAGCCGTAGTGTTAGGAGACAAAAAGACTAATTTAATAGATTTTAAGTTTTGTAATTTTGGATGAGCTTTACAGTTGTCTACAAGAAGTAAAATTTTCTTTTTTCTAACAAATAATGTACGATCCCAATCTCGAATATTTTTTTCAAAAATATAGGATGTCACCCAGGCATTAGAATTATGTTCGTAAGTAACTGGCAGAGATTTTACATTTTTAAAGCGCCGTGGTTTCTTTGTCTTGCCAATAATATTTCACCAAAAATTTCACCTTTTCCGAACCTGTCATATTTACCGCTACAAGAATACTTAGCCTATCCTTTGGTATTTTACCACCGGTACATTTTTCGCCCTTGAATCTCATTGTTTTATCTGGCGTCATTTTAAAAAATAGACCCGTTTCGTCGGCGTTATAAATTTCTTCATCTTCATAGCCTTCACGGATCTTTGGCCAAACTGTCTTTAACCAATCGTCACACACTTTCTGATACCGAAGGAGGCTCCTTCGTTCCAAACTTCGTCGGTTAATCGATCTTTAAAGCAACTAAGGAGCACCAACACATCAGTATCTTTACAATTAATGATGCATTTTGTATACCCTTCTTCTTTGGCAACAAAATTCAATAAAATATACACTAAAATTCGAGTATCCGCTTCCTCGTGGGTGGACTCTAGTATATCTGTTTTCAGATTGTAATTGGATTTGTATTAAGAAATATTTTTAAATACACCACTGGATACAAACTTCTATTCTATTATATGTATAATATATGTATTCATTCTACATGATACGGATTTTTAAATATAAACTTAATGAAAGTTGTCGAATAATCTCCGAAAGTTTTGGCATCTGCTGGTCTTCCAATACTCTGAACTATAGCCATACCATCAAATATGTAGCATATCTTCTGTATTTTAAAAGGCAATTATTTTGATGTAGTAACATAAGACTCTAATATATGACCTAAAATACTTAAAGCTAGAATACTAAAAGCTAGAAGGCACGAAACTCGCGCGCTCTTTAGAATGAGCATTTTACCAAATGAGGCGCAAATAGAAAAATCATTATCTCACGAATGGTTAACGCTCGAGTCTTCGTTTTTTTTGTATAAACACTTTCAATCCGTTAGCTATATTTCATTCAATATATGTATATAGAAAAAAATAATACCTCATATAGTTGTCCACATGTCGAAATTTTCAATACATATTCCACGAATTTACAATTTGGAATTAATTTTTGAAAAAATTATAAATATTTTTAAAACTTAGTAGACACTATCGGAAGCGCGCTGTAGTTTTTTGTATGTTGATCCAAAGTTTCAGATCACTAGTGAAAATAGTTTCCGAAATATAGTGATATATATCTCAAAAATCATAAATTATTAAGTAGCCATTTTTCTTAGAACAACCATTATAAAAAACACCCTCCCAGTACGATTTTTGTACGACCGATGGAAATTGATACTCCAATAGGTAAATAACAAATTAGGACAGGTCGTAGCTTTTTACCCTAAAGTGACCTCGAAATGCATTTCTAGAGGCTTTTTAGAAATATCAGAAATGTAAGCAGAAACAAATATGTTATATCGTAGAATCCTGTATTCACGTGCACGTAAATATCAGCAAAGCACTGTGCTATTATAGGGAGGCAGAAACAACGTGTAAAATATGTATTTCTGCAATAGCCATTTGCTAATGTCTAGCTAAAACACTAAATGGCATTTTACTCGACGCTAATGGATCACTTCAAATAACTTATTATCACTCCTATCGTTGGATTTCGACTATTTCACTCAACACTTCCATCGGCGCTGCTGCAATTAAAAGGCCATTCGATTGCTCTCGTCTACTGGCATAGGCATAGGCGGTGTTGAAATTTCAAAAATAACTACTTAAAAACTTTTAAGTATTCATTGTGCATGTGCATTCGCTAATGCTTTTAATTAATCTTTAAAAGGTGTTGTTACATTCATTTACCGTCCGGATCATTGCTACAGGAATATTATTTTATATGCCGCCCGATTGGCTGTTTAGGGAGCACCAGAAATGCTGGAATTCAAATCGTTAATCACAAATTGCTCATTGGTACCTCCTTTTGCAACGACGCCGATGCTTGAATGGGTTTGTTAATATTTAAACTTTCGACACTGAAAATTTCACCCACGACTCAAGAATTTAAAATAACGTTTAAATAAATATCGCACGTTCAATGCTTTAGCATAATCCGCTTGATCAGAATTTAAACGTGTTGTCTCTAAGTCATGAACAACGCACAACGTATTTTTGGCACATGTATTTAGACGTTAAAACATCTATTTACGTTAATGATACTTTATAAGTTTTACAACAATTTAGCAGTTTTTGCAGGTCAAAGTTTAAATTGCAGTTGACGACTTTGATGAAGGTAAAATATAGGAGGAAAAAAAATACTTTGATGAAGGTAAAATAAACATCTTTCGACGTATGAAGGTACATTGGATTGTTATTATGAAACGTTTAAAACGTTTAAACCTTTAATAATAAAGGTTTAAACAACTGTTATGCGTTTAATATTTTTTACAAGTTTTATGTTAAACTACATTTAAATCAATATTTTATGGTCTACATAAACATCGTTGCGCGTTGAAAACATCTGTTAATTTTTCATCACCTTGCTGTTAAAGGTAAAGACAATATGCAGTATTTCAAGCCAACGTTGCCAACAAGCACACGTTGACGACAAAAGTATATATGTATTATTGGGGCATGATTTTGTAAACTTCATCAGTACAACGTTTAAATTGCAGTTTACGACTTTATCGAGAAAACAATTATTTTGATGAATATAAAACAAACATCTTTTGAGGTATGAAGGTTCATTGAATTGTTACTATGAAACGTTTAATACTTTTAAACCTTTAATTATAAAGATTTAATCAACTGTTATATTTTTCGCGTTTAATAATTGTTATAAGTTTTGTGTTAAACTACGTTTAAATCAGTATTTAAAGGTCTACATAAACATCGTTGCCCGTTGAAAACATCTGTTAATATTTTTAATGATCTTGCTGTTCAAGGTAAAGGCAATCTGCAATTCCTAAACTTCATCAGATCAACGTTTAAATTGTAGTACACACTTTAATGAGGAAAACATTTGTTTGATCAATGTTTGGTGAACAATAAATGTTATTGGTAAAAATTATAAAATAAATATCCTTCAACGTATGAAGGGACATTGAACTGTCATTATGAAACGTTTAAAGCGTTAATAATAAAAGTTTAATCAACCAATTTATATACGTGAATTTAATAAATTTCGTTTATAATTTAATAGCTTTGTGTTAAACTACTTTTAAATCAATATTTTAAGGTCTACATAAACATCGTTGCCCATTGAAAACATCTGTTAATTTTTCATCACCTTGCTGTTAAAGATAAAGGCAATCTGCAGTTCCTAAACTTCATCAGATCAACGTTTAAATTTTAGTGCACGCTTTGCTTTAATGAGAAAAACATTTGTTTGACCAATGTTTCGTGAACACTAAATGTTAATGTTAAAAATTATAAAATAAACATCTTTCCATGTATAAAGTTACATTGAATTGTTATTATGAAACGTTTAAAGCGTTAATAAGAAAAGTTTAATCAACCGTTTTATTTACTTGAATTTAATAAATTTCGAGTATAATTTAATAGATTTGGGTTAAACTACGTTTAAATCAATATTTTAAGGTCTACATAAACATCGTTGCCTATTGAAAACATCTGTTAATTTTTCATCACCTTGCTGTTAAAGATAAAGGCAATCTGCAGTTCCTAAACTTCATCAGATCAACGTTTAAATTGTAGTGCATGCTTTGCTTTAATGAGAAAAACATTTGTATGTTCAACGTGTGGTGAACACGAAATGTTATTGGTAAAAATTATAAAATAAACATCTATCAACATATGAAGGGACATTGAATTGTCATTATGAAACGTTTAAAGCGTTAATAATAAAAGTTTCATCCACAGTTTTATTTGCGTGAATTTAATAAATTTCGAGTGTAATTTAATAGTTTTGTGTTAAACTACGTTTAAATCAATATGTTAAGGTCTACATAAACATCGTTGCCCGTTGAAAACATCTGTTAATTTTTGTAGACCTTGCTGTTAAAGGTAAAGGCAATCTGCAATTCCCAAACTTCATCAGATCAGCGTTTAAATTGTAGTGTACACTTTAATGAGAAAAAACATTTGTTTGATCAATGTTTAGTGAACATTGAATTTTAATGTTAGAAATTATAAAATAAACATCTTTCAACGTATGAAGGTACATTGAATTGTTATTATGAAACGTTTAAAGCTTTAATAATAAAAGTTTAATCAAGCGTTTTATTTACGTGAATTTAATAAATTTCGAGTATAATTTAATACTTTTGTGTTAAACTACGTTTAAATCAATATTTTATGGTCTATATAAACATCGTTGCCCGTTGAAAATATGTGTTAATTTTTCATCACCTTGGTGTTAAAGGTAAAGGCAATCTGCAATTCCTCAACTTCATCAGATCAACGTTTAAATTGTAGTGCTCGCTTTAATGAGAAAAACATTTGTTTAAAATTTGTTAAAAATTATAAAATAAACATCTTTCCATGTATAAAGGTACATTGAATTGTTATTATGAAACGTTTAAAGCGTTAATAATAAAAGTTTCATCAACCGTTATATTTACGTGAATTTAATAAATTTCGAGAATAATTTAATAGTTTTGTGTGAAACTACATTTAAATCAATATTTTAAGGTCTACATAAACATCGTTGTCCATTAAACGTTATTGTAATTTTCAGGGTTTAATGACATTTTTAAATTAATTAATTAACAGTCCAATTAATTATTACTGTTCAAGGTATCTTTATATATGTATAACAGGTGGGCATTGTTTTATATTGTCAAACCAATAAACCGTTATGTTGATAAATGTTGACGTTGTTGATTTGCGTTATATTTATTTATGTGTTGTGGAACATATATGTTTAAATGGCCTGGATTAACGTTTAAATTACTTGAATAAGGTTTGTAATCCACGAAATATTTAAAAAGTATGTGCGGTAGATGATTTAGGAAGATGATAACATGTATTTACAATTACACAGCACCTAGCTGTTACATAACAATTAAGTTTAACAGTATTCGATGCGGAACTTCCGGATAATTTTATTAATGACACCTTTCAGGGATACCGACGACACTAGAATATAAAAATCCCGCGATAATTACATCGCTATATTTTGCGTTTGTCGTGGCAATTAACGATTTTATGTATTATAAAATAATGTCCTTGATATTGCTGCTATTTCGAATTTGCGCAAACTGAAACGCTATACAAAGAGTGACCTTACCTTACCGGAACCGCCGCGCTCACCTTGAATAATATTTTTCTAGGCAATTAGGCGACTGAGTGACATAAAAATTAATTTGCCAAGTAACAGAGTTTGGGAATTATTATCGTTACGACCATTAAAGTCGCGGGTATTTTTGGTGCAGACAAACACGTGGAGATGATTTTTGAATTATCGTACTTTGCTTCTTCGTTCAGATACATTGGAGTTTCAGAAGATTTAGAAATTTGTCTAACTTCATTTGTTTTATCCTTATTCCAGCCTAGGGCAACGGGAAAAAGAGAGATAACGAATATATTTAAAGACTTGATAAAAAATTGTGTTGGTTAGTATTATTATTATTATTTTATTTATAGTATTATTTATTATTATATTCGTATTATTGTTTTTATTATTATTAATCATAATATTATGAATCTCGGTATTAATACCCATGTAGAACACATAATATTTAAAAACGTTTAAATATTATTTTATGTTGGTCATATAAACGTCCGAGTGTCATGATCACGCCTTTTGACTTCTGCGATAGCCACCACTCTATTTGTAATGAATATATGGGCCACTTAGTAGCGGGGGGCGGTAAATAAACGTTATATATGGATTACTTTAATTGTTGGCAGGGACGCTAAAAGCTAATTGATTTTAACTGAAACGTATATTTGTGTGCCAAGACAAAACTGATACATTAAATCATGCGGCGATTGCAGGTTATTAAAATAAAGAGGGAATAAATGGGTTTCACTTTGCGTAATTTTATGCCGACATGAATTATCCATTTAATCAGCACATTATCCGGTGACGCATCGTTGAATTCCTGATGCATATGAAGAGGAATAATCTAATGCATGACTCAAAAAAGAACTTTGGAGACGAAAGGTGAGCTTGATTAAATATAATAATGTGAAAGAATACCTACACTCCGAATACTGGGTTAGATGAATATGCACTGATCCATCTCATAAGAGGGCCATGACTATGGAGAGGATGTGCAGCAGTAGACGGATATATTTTATATCACGTAGATACTGATATGCAAACCTACCTGGGTGTGCCACAATATCACATCCAAGACTCTTAAACAATAACTCTTGACATTATCAGAATCAAAAATATCCTATCTTCCTGAAATACTGGTAGAACATTTGTAATCCAAAAGGCATGCGTATAAATTCAGAATAATAATAATATCAAAAATTACACTTTCAATAATAATGTATTAAAAGTAACTGAATAACATAATAACGTATGTATTAATTCAAAAGTTTACACCAGAAGTGGGATTCAAAATAAGTTCAGCGATGCCTTATGCCTGATGTCCAATAGAGAAACTACAGGAAATTGTTAAATTACTATGTCGACGCCATGTGAACCTGTGCCGCCGGATACTAAGGAACAAAGGTCAGTCATGGAGATTTTTTTCAACCAATTTTCGAAAATGAGAGCCTGGAACGTTGAAAGGTAACCGGTTCACAATGCAGATCGTATTGCTCTCAACTTAGCCTGATAAAAGTGCTGGTATAAGCGGTTACTTGACACGTTGTTAATTAAACAGCTGTCGAAATTATATAAGGTAGCTTACCCAAATTGGATGTTCTGATTGGTTAAAGATCCTACTGTAACAAAATGGTAAAGCGCAGGTCATAATTCTGTTCGGAAAGGGAATAGCGACCCAAGAAGTCCTTTGTTTATTATTTAGAGAATTCTAAGAAGGTCCACATTAAATGAGTAATTCATCTTGTATAGTGTGTTTTCTTTAAGTACGGTCTTGTCAAAATTTCATAGATTCGTAAATGCATAACTTCGTAATCGCAAACAGATGTGTAACTACCAAAAAGTAAAATATCTCAAATCAATTGTAAAATTAACAGGATCCATAAAAGCGTCACGAAAAGATTCGACCATAAATAATAGTTGTCCGTTAGAAGCGTCACTTAATTTATGGTTTCCGGGTATGGGAAAAATGGCCAAACAGCTAACTAATTGATGCAGAAAGAGTAATCTCAGAAATGTCATGTAAAATGTTTAGTTTCTATTTTGCAACCAGATGTCGTTAGCGTACGGGAATAGTTTCCGGAGATCATGTAAGGGGTAAAGTAGGTCCCGTAGGATTGGTTGAGATTTCACCCCCGGTAAGTGGTATTACTTAAAGGGGATGAAAGATCGACTTTGGTCCCGCCCAGCGAGGACTGGAGCAACAATCTTAGCCAAAATTATGCAGTTTCCGGCAGGTTTTCATACAGTAAATTCGGGTTTAAAGTCAAATAGTTTAATAAGCGGAAAGGCACTCAAAATTGTTCTATTAGAATCAGGTCTACTTAACCCTAGCGATTAGCTTTGTTTTCATATGAATAGGGTTCATTATTTTGCGCGACGCTTCTGGTTGTGTCCAAATTTATAGTTTGTTTAGTGTAAATGTTTTATTGTCAGCGTAATTTATTCTGTTAAATATTAAATATATATCTTGGTTTGAAGTTATTTGAATTAATCTCTTGACCAACGAAATTCAATATTATCCGACAAAGTTAGTTCGTGAATCTTAGTGATGATGTGAGGTTTTAGCCATACAGGATTAACACCGACATCATGAGAGCATATGAGGTAAGCTAAATCTCCATGTTTCAATATTAAGATTTCCCCTTCTAACTTTAAAGCATACGCGACGAACCCAGGACTATGAGATCATGTGTGTATATATTTATGTATGTATACATATTTTTGCAAACCCCGACGCTCCCTTTCATTTTAACATCGGTCAATCTGGTAAAAACCCCAGTGGTTACACTACGAAAAAACTAATGATTATCAGCTGCTTAAATAAGATCTACAATAATAGGCATTAATTTCCAACTATGTCCAATAGCCTTCATCTTAAAGCTGTTAGAATTATTGTGTTCTATTTCGTGTAAGCCTATGAAAATGTTTAGCACTTCATAAAAATTGTATCCTCTGAAGTTTAAAAGTTTTGATACACCTGCCATAATAATGTGTACAAGTAATATTAAAACGTTTGTATTCAAGGTATTGTCATTCAATTAGCATACCTTTGTATTCCTATATAATACAAACAGATATAAAAATATTCGTATTAATCAATTTTTAGGATGTAATTTGATTTTAATCATAGCGTCTATGTGAACGGGAAACAAGGTCTATGTGAACGGGAAACAACATAAGCAGCAAGCATAAGCAACAAGTTTACGACAGCATAAAACACGGTATTACCAATAAATTCAAGTAAGTAACAAACCGTTGTTCAAATTAGTACTGTTAGTATAGTGTTATGGCAGATTACTTTGTCAATATCGATTTCATTTGTACTTTTTCCTTCGGTTACTCTTCACTTTTATGGTCGCTCATTGTCAGCTTTTTGTGTATTGTGCGATTTAATGGATTTGTGTATTATATAACCCAGCTATAAGGATATTAAAAGTGATATTGTGTTGTTAAATTACGTTTTAACAAAAAGGGTTGCAACAATATGGCCAGACTATTGACTGCTATTCTTGTATTTACTACGGCGTATTTTCATTAATATTATCTGGGTTTTGTAACACTAGCGTAGGCGGACTCATTCATATTTCTTGCATTATTACTAGTAAACCCATCGATTCTATGGCAATGTGGACATTATTGCGTGAATGGCAGTCCATTATCTCCATTATCAGGAAGATATGGTTCCTTTAAAGCTAAATATCAGAAGAAGTAGAAATAAAATTTCTGAATTTCAAATATTATTCTAAACTATCCACACATTGTATGCTTGGCGGAATCATGGTTCAAAAAAATATAAGACACATAATCTTGAGGTAAAAGGGTGAAAAAAGGTTTGTAGTTTGTTGCTGCAAATTGTAACCGTTCATCTCTGAATGCTGGAATTGAATTCCACTTAAAAAATCTGACATCTCTGTTACATTGTAGTCCATACACTTAGTTTTTCTTCGTTTATCCTTTATTGATTACCACAATTTATTCTCACCTCTCACTTTTTCCATCTCCCTTTCTTTTCTTACTGTTAACCTGTATTTTCACCTGTGTAAATTTAGTTCTGAAGACTATTTTTTACGAATAAGTACATGATGTCGTTGACTATGTTAAATCCAGATCTCATCAATATTCTTCTTATCGATTCTCTCTTACATGAATTTTATACTACAGATACTTAATATCTATTTCAGAATTATCTATTATCTATTGCAAAATTATACAAATTTTCCCATTGTCGTTTGTATTCTCATGTTATTCTCATTCATGTCACTTCTGTGCAGCATTCCTTTTTTCCAATGTTATTTCTTCCTTGCAATTACTTTTTGTCATAAAACATTGCCATCAACTTCCCTGTTTCCAGCTGTCGTCAATACTGTTTGACGTTCCATGTTCCAACTCCTTTTCATATTTTGTATACTCCTTTTTCATCTTCTCTACTATCCAATCCATTATTACGTTCTTCCACATGTCCCCTTTTTTCAATGCCATTTTTGTTACGAATTACTACCCACTTCTGTATTTTGCTATAGTGTTTCCGTTTGCAAACTAGACCAAAAATTGTGCGGCATTGGACAAAGAAAACCCGTACCAATTACTACAGGAACGGTAAATCACATCACTATGCAATACAAAAGGATATTTAGTGGAAAATTGTATACCGCTACAATTTCTTGTGAAGAGAACTAGAGCCTCCAGTTCGCGGCTTAACATTGGTCGCTATCCCTCTTCAACTCATATTGCCTCCCTCCATATTCCATATTCCCTCCATAGTCTCCATATTCCCTCCATATTATCCTTCCATATTCCTCCATATTCCCTCTTGCTGACATTGAAGATGCTTGTAACCGAGTTAATCGAGATTTAACTTCACTCATTGAGTTATCAAATGATTTTTGTTTATCAATAAATTCATCGAAATCCAAAGTAATGATCTTTGGTAGGAAACAAGCAAGATAAAGGTGTGTGGAACGCGTTGATATTAATATAAAAAACGACCACCTTGAAGTAACAAATGGGTCAAAAAATCTAGGTCTATATTTAGACTCAAAATTAAAATTTACAGAACATATTAACCATATTATTAAGAAATCTTTTGCTAATCTAAAATTAATTTATGCAAGTAAGGATATGTTAACAAAGAAAACAAAAAGATTGTTATGTAAAACTCTTGTGTTTTCGCCCTATATTACCCTTTCCTATGTCAAGTCGATACCCAGCGATTACAACAGTTACAAAATGGTTGTATTAGACTAATTTGTGGAATTAGAAAATACAAATCGGTGTCCTCGAGTCTGAGGGAAACTGGTTGGCTTAATATCAAAACTAGAAACTTTTTCCACAGCTGTTGCTTTTTTCACAAAATGCTATTAACTAAGTCACCCCCTTACTTGTACAATAAAATTACCTACAGAACAGATGTGCATAACATTAATATAAGGCACAAATCAACGCTTACCATCCCAAAGCACAAGACTAGCGAGTTTCTTTCTGGATTCTCATATCGCATAGCTTTTCTTTACAACTCAATTTCTGATGATCTCAAGATACTGCCATGCACAAGTTTTAAGATACGCCTTAAAAAATGCTTTTTACAAAACATAATACGTAATATATAATTTTAGTTAAAGTTTTATCATATAGGTTGTTGCTGCGTCAAAAGTGATTAAATTAACTAATTGCTTATATATTAACCTATAACTAAATTAATTATGTCTAGGTTGCATGAATACATTCTCTTTTTCTGGGTTGAGTGGAAGAACAGAGAACTTTTAAGATTCTCTGAACTCTGCCCTTTATACCCCAATTGTACATAATTATAATAAAATAAATCACTTTTGGGTTATTTGGGTTATAATAATTTTTTTTTTTTGTGCTGGTCGGTCCCCCCTGGCCTCCGACTAGTCCAGAGAGTCCCTCCAGCCTCGTTACTCAACGACCACTCCCCACGTCCGCGGGGTAAGTGGTCATTGAGGTGGCAACTCATGTGTCCTGAGTAGACGCAACGAGCCAAGTATGACGGCCTTCTGCATCTTCCCAGCGATGACTTCTGCCGATTGACGGCATGCCGGGATGGTTCTTAATTCTGAGAGCAATGATTGTCGCATACCTCCGAGAGAGCCAATAATAATAACCACCATTTTAACAGAATAACCCGGGTACAGCCTGCGGAGTTCGGAGAGTAAATCTCGATATTTTGTCCGTTTTCCTCCTCTTTCAAGACGATGTTCTTTTCAGCCGGAGCTGAAAACTCTATAACAAACATTGTCTTGAGTTGGTGATCGAGGAGGACTATGTCAGGCTTATTGGCTTGTATCCGCCTGACGGTGGGGAATGAATAGTTCCAGTATATCCGGGACCTCTCATTCCCCACAACGGACTCAATATCCCCCGGAGCATAGGGCAACACCGGTGTCTGATCTATACCGTACGAGTGCCGTAGGTGATAATACAGCACTCGTAATGCCGCGTTATGTCGATGGATATAGGCAGAGACCGCATATGCTGGACAAGCTGACAGCAAATGCATAATGGTCTCTGGGGCCTGACGACAAGCTCTGCAGCTAACGTCAGGCACTTCTATACCCATCACGCGGCTTCGGTAGACCAGGTTGTTCAGTACACCATCTTGGCAAGCTAATATAAAACCTTCAGTCTCTGACTTCAGCCCAGCTGACCTCAAAAAGCTAAAGGTCAGCTTTCGAGATAAGCCTAAGTCTTCTATATTTCTATAGTAGACTCCGTGCAATGGCTTATCCCTGTGATGCTGAAAACGAAGTGTATTTCCAGCAGCCCGAAGGTGGGCTTTCAACCGAGCAGGGTCCAACTCGGTGACAGAGTTTGGATTATTCCGCTCAATCCAAACTCTGTCACCGAGTTGGACAGTAGTAATCAAGGACAAGCAGTAATCGCCTGCTTTCTTGGATTCGAAGGTTAAAAGACTGTCATTTACAAAACCACATTCACTACCAATATGAACTATTACTAAACGACGTCCTTTTCCAGTGGGTATCTTGAAGCCTGTAGACCGTTCTTCCATAAATGCCTGACGAGCTCTTTACATTCTTATCTTGCCACACTTTTGAGACACCGTATCCTTCGCCGCACCGCATGCCTTTTATATTTCACGTAAATGTCGCGTTGTAAACACCTACCTAATACGATCAAGGACACAATAACTCATCGAACACCTACAACTGCCACTGAGACAATAACGAAAGATACCCGTTAATACAGCGCGCGAAATTATACCAATATGCGTGCGCCACCACCCTACAGATGTCTTCCAGGCGATACCAACAGATGAAACGTTCGCTCGGAAAAAATAAAAACAAATACACTTGCAGTTCTCATCCATTTGCAATTTGTTTTTGATATATTATAAATTAAATTGAGTTAACATTATTGTTTTTTATTTTATGTCCTATATTAGGATAATTGCACGCGCCACTGATCACCGCATTCCATTATAGACGGGTGGGGACGAGTTTCTTGTATTCGATTCTAAAAACAATTTAGAAAAAACTTCGGGGGTAACTAACGAGGCTTGTCAAAAAATGTATTTGTGTCATCGCTTGACGAGGAATTCTTGATAGGGGTTGATAGGGGGTGTACCGACCCCCAGGTATACCCAGGATGTTTTTTGACAGCGGATTCGTGATCAACGAACCCAAAAACCCCCGGGTAAGATATTTGAACGAAGTTTTGCAATCACTTGAGGGGAAATTCCTGGAGACGAGGTTGATAGAGGGTGTACAGACCCCCAGGTACACCCAGGATGTTTTTTGAGGTCAGATTCGTGATCAGCATACCCGAAAACCCTCGCGTAATAAAAATGAACAACTTTGCACCCTTTTAAAAAAGGTTTTTTATGAAGTAAAATGTGGCTGCAAATTTGATGCAGTTTTTGATGCATTTTTGCATACAAAAATGCATTTTTTGACAAGCCCCCTTAGTTATCCCCCGAACGTTTTTCTAAATTGTTATTAGAATCGAATGCAAGAAACCCGAGGTCTCTACCTGCGTGTCATAAAAAGTGATAGCTTTTTTCACTCATTTTCCCCGTCTATTAGTTTGCATATCAAATGAACGTACTATAGTTTTGCCTGTACCTCCTTTAGGGCTTCTCTGTTTCTGTTCTATCTCCATTTCCTTTAGTTCAGTTTCCTGTATAGAAAATTTACGTTTTTGACTTTCGATCCTTCTTCTTTTGCTTCATTTACTTCTCTTCATTTTCATATAATTTTTTTTTATCCTTCCAGTATTAATAATTAACCATTTTTTTTTCGGGGTCGTCTCGAAATTGTCAAGTGATATCTGACCATTTAAAAAATTCCTGCACTTGTTTTCCTGTACAATTTATATTTCCCGTGTTTCGATTTCCATTCTCTTCGCTACAGTATAAATATGTACAATACGTTTTTACCACTTGATTTTCATTCTTAGGCAATGGAAAATTATATAAAATGAGTATTTCACTTGTGTAACAAGGTGTTAACAAAAATATTTCTCTAGCAGGATGTTGCGTCCTGGTAACTAATACAATACCACTGTCACCGCAGCATTCAACAATTTCACTGAACTCGTTCATCTGACATAAATTTAGCATCGTTTTTCTGTCCACTACATCGAGCCTCCTACATTAATAATCCCCCCTAAGTGAATTAGCTGGTATTACGAGAAACCGGACCCCCACAGCCGCCCCCATGCACCCTCGGCTGGCCATCGTTACCGGTATCCATCCATCGATCCCGTTTTAACGATGCAATTTGCAGATCGCCGTATGCGTCCACCAGGGACATTTTATGGGCACTGGAAAGGCCTAGTACTGCTAAATTGATATACGTGAGTGGCGCTTACCTATTCAACAGCGTTCGTCTACACCGACTGGTTCGAAAGACGGATTTCATTATTGGAAGTATATCGTCATTCGGTATGGGAAACATGATCTGGCTTGTCAAATTGCTTGTAGACTCTAGTTCTAATGACGTTTCTATTCCATGAGTCTATAGGTATTTTTACCGAAAGATGGATGCGTATAGGTATATAAAGAAGTTGACATAATCTAACATTTCCAAGGGCAGTATTTTTTAATTTATCTGCTTTTCACAATTTAATTACATATAATAAAATACAAATTCAGCAGGTACGAATCATTGGCGAGTGAGATTAGTACCTTGAATCCAAGTACTAGCAATGATCTAATTTGATAAGATTGAATATATAGTGAACATTTTTCGACTCCAATTGCTGCAATGTCGTTATAACTTCTCTATTAATTTTATACAATTTTTCCTTGAAAATTGCTACGTTTCATGACTGCTGGAAAACGGCAAAAATATGTCCAATTTATAAAAATGGTAACAATCAGGAAATATCTAACTACAGGGGGATTTCGATTCTTTTTAACATTGCAAAGGTTTTCGAGGCCTGCATTTCATCATAAATATATTACTATATAAAAAATTCAGCTTGTCAACATGGTTTTATGGAGAAAAGATCTATTGTTTTAAATCTCCTATGTCTCACCCAATATGTTAATCTGGATAGACGAGGCCAAGTTGATGTGGTGTATACTGATTTCTCTAAGGCTTTGGATTATATAAGTAATTCCAAATTATTGAGAAAATTGAATTTGTTGGGTTTGAGTAATTTGCTTATTCGTTTTTTTTACCTCTTATCTTAACAATAGGTTACAATTTGTACAGTTAATGGCTTTAAATCCGTCACATTTACCCCAACTTCAAAGTACCTCAGGGGTCAAATCTAAGACCGTTGTATCGCAACCGCTGAATATCTGAAGGAAAATAATGGAACAACAAAATTAGTTTAATTAAAAGTTTTTGAGTTCTTGGGAATAAAATATTCTGGTTTCCATTTTCCCTCTTCCCGCTTTGAAAAAGAATATTTCCTTCGCTGGTGATGTCAGAGCCTTTAAAAGAACTATTAGATCCACATCTTCTCCAACAACAGCAGTGACAGAATTGTTTGCAGCTTTCTCAATTGCAGTCCGTATAATTGTGCAGTCCCCATCACTTACATCTACTCTTGTTTCAATTTCCTCAGCCTGCATTTTTTCTGTAACTAGTTTAATAAATTGGCACTTGTCTTTTTGCATTTGACAGAAAATGCTCCTGTTGAAGTGTAAGTTTCATAGTCACATATTTATATCAATAGATGATTTCGCTGCCACTCTTCGTTTTTGTTCTAATGTCTTCGTACTGTTACCTGTATCATCGTAGCCATCAAATACGACTGTAGAATGGGGTCCATAGTGACATTTTACGTAGTTACTGTGCTGATCACATATATCGGAATAAGATGATGCGCAAAATTATTTCCCAAGGCTTTACTCATCAGCTGTTTACCAACATCTTCTGCAAGGTGACAATTTACGACAGAACTTCCTACAATGCATGTTGATGTTGAGGACATGAGTATTGTCTCTGGAAAAGTGTAGTGATCTATGCACCAAACGTAAAGCTTTCTCCCGTCTCCTTGATCCATGAGGTGATGAGACAATAGCAGATCTACGTGTTGATCTCCTAACACAAAATATACCCCACGAAATTGTTCGAGTGAAGAACTCTTCCTCGAGTCATCCCAGCAAAATACAGAAGTACATTTCATCAGAATGGACTTAATTAGAGTAGGTTTTTAACTTTAACTTTAAGTTAACTTTATTAACTTTATTCAGTTTGTTATTTTTTATTTGATAACAGCAATGATTTTTCTTATTTTGTATAAATGTGAGAGCACAACATTTATGAATAATCTGAATAAGTGGACGTAAATTGGAACCTTGGGGGCCACCAGAGTTCGCTTTATATTCTTCAGAAAACATTTCAAACCTGCGACCTTGGAGATATGAGATAATTTATTGAATCAGCAACACTGCAACACCATACATATAAAGCTCTTTTATTAATACGTCATTGTCACGTGCCTTCCGAAAATCGGTATGTATTGTATCAACTTGTAATCTTTTCTCAAAGGCCTGTAGGATATTATGCTTAAATGTCACTAAGTTAGTGGAACTTGAACGTTTTGGAACAATCAAGTCAAAGTTGACTATTTCCAATGAGTTAAATAATCTCCAATCGCTAATATAAATGAGACTAGTTGAAGCGTACAATTTCTTAAATTTAGCTCTTTGCCAATAGTTCCTAAAACAATTTTGTCTTAGTTAGACAATGCCATTGGTTCCGCACAGCAAAATCCCAGGTAAGTTATTATAAAATTGGTTCCAATTAACACCTAATTTCGCATAAAACCAATTTTATTTCTTTAATTGGAAACAGACCCGGTATAAAAAGCCAGACCAAATTTCGGTCGTAAAAAATTATTATATTTAAGTCTAAGAAAATGATCTTGAAAATAATTCGCCTGTAGGAAATAATCGTAGTCATGGGAGTGCAGTTAATAATGTATATAGGGTGTCTCTTAAAATTGACCATTTTAAGTAATTCAAAAAGGTAGTATAACTTTTCTAGACTAATAACGACGTTCGATTAATTTTTATATTTTGAAAACGGATATCAATAATCTCCAAAGATATACAGTGTGTAAAATATTTTTTTTAACTAGAACATTCCGTATAATTGTAGACAAAAGAATGCCTGCGTATGTTCTGAATCCAAGAATATATAATTATATAATCACTAACCACGTTTGTTTGTGATATATTACAAAAAATATTTTCAACAAAAAACCGAACCGACTTCAAAAAATCTATTTAAGAAAACTGCACTAAAAAGTTTTGTTACAAATTGTATTTCTTGCTTTTCAGTGAATATTGCGTTCTGTATGCAACTTGTTTTTTCTTGCTGTTTTATGCATCGGTTGGGTTAATCTGTATAACCCTTTTCCTTACATAACTCTCTTGGGTGTGGACTGATAAACACTTACTAATAAAGTAAACAATTGTACATAAAGAGACATATAAGAGAATGAGTCTTCGTTTAACAACAAAGATTGGTCTGTTAAATTTATTCATAGATTGGTAAAATATTTTTATAAATTTAAATAGGTTAAATATATTTGAAAGTTGAATATTGACAGTTTTTTTATAAGACAGTGAAATTAAATGTAACTAAAAGCCTATTTCAACGTCGAAACACAGCGATAAGATAAGTCGTTTAAATGGACGTAATTTCGGTAATCTATATCCTAACTACTAGGGTTTAGCTGTAGTACATATACACATGTATATAATAGTTAAAAGAAAAAAATATGTAGGTACCTTATAGTTTCTGAAGCACTCACTAACAAACCAAATTTAGAAAATATAACCGCTATACAAGTTATCAAACTATGCGAATAAAGGCAAACGAAAGGCTAAGAGAGCTCTTGTGGCCCTAGCGTGGCTTATTTATAAGTTTCACCCTACCATTTCGGCACGCGGCGGAATACACATGGTCTCAATATCGCAGGACATGGTATAGGTAGGTATCTCGCGGTTTATTTTAAATTTTTGAAATCTAATACTAATATTCAAAATATTTGCTATATAACGGAACGGAATCTATTTACATTACAGTAATAATAATGACAAATAATAAAAACAAGTGAAAGTAATTCTTGAACACAAATTAAATTAACACAAATTATATGACACATTTTTCACGTAACCACCAGCATTCTGTACATTTTCCACCCTATATACGAGTATTTTAGGAAATTTTTATTATCTGTTATCAGAACATAAAAATCCATAAAAAATCACTGCTTTTTAAATAAAATAATGTTGTGTTAAATAGGCAAAGAATCGCAGGACACAAAGAAATTGCCTATTAGCACCGAAGTGAAAAGTGCTCCATTACAGCGGAAAACTGTAATAGTATATAGAAGATCTTTTAAGGATCTTTGCTTTTTGTAATAATAACTACTAACAAGATAGGTAGGTACATGGAAATAAATTGGAAAAGTACGTAATGCAAAATTACGGCGATTCCACCCTTCCAATTTATCAGGACTGTTTGCATAGCCAATAAGAATCCCAACTGTCCAAGACCAACTCAGAAATAGAGTAGATATCCATCCGGATTCATTAATAGAAATATATATTATTGCCATCGTTCGGGTCCAGAAATTATTTATACAGCACGAATTATAGCGTCAAAAATAGAATGTCTTGTGAATGTCGTAACTATATTGGCTGGAATTTTTATGCGCTCTGGCTATTTATTTTTCATCTCATGTAATGAGCTGCAACTACGGATATTTTTAGGTTTACGGCGTGGTAATTCGTAATTCAGCGGTTAATGATTCCTTATTTTTTCAGCATCGCTTTATGGCTGAGGGTATATACGGTTCAACAGTATTTATAAATGTGTAGTTATGTCACTTGTTTCGATTTTAAAAATAAACTGAGCTTTCTTTTTCAGGTGAGAATATGTTTGAGCTACCGTGGGTACATATACAACAAAACAGGTAGGATAATAATATCAATAATTCTGTAGTTATTTGTGGTTCGACGGGAGGTAGGAAGCTCTTGGTGACGGTAATTACCGACCATTTAACTGTCGAAAGTACAAGCAAAAATATTATGAACATCATTATGTCTTCAGATGTTTTAATAAAGTAGACAATATTAATGTGTCATGAAGTATACGGTACCAAAGAGAAACCGTAAAATAGAAAACATTGTTTACATACCAACTGTTTCAAAATAATTAAAATCTGGTTTAAGAATAAAAATATTCACATTTTTTGGATATTGTTACCAGTTCTGTCTTATTGGAAAAATATAGTCTTGTATGAGGGAGGAAATTGAAATTTTGGTATAAGATACATTTGTCCCCATTAATTCGATGATTATAGTTTATAGTATGTTTTAGATCTTCGCTAGTGTTTTTATTTCCGAATAAAATTGCAGCTGACATTGTCAGATTTAGGATCAAAGAATGTTTTTCAGATAAATCCTGAATATTGTGTAGATCTCTGTTAATTTTATCATTAGCTGCCACATAATATTTAACATTAAATGGGTACTGGATAGGGGTGGAACCTTTGATGTAACTGTAACACTCGGAGTAATTTCCACAAACACCAAAACACTTTCACTTCGCTCGACGCGCGTTTCGCCAACCAAGTTGGCATCATCCGGAGACGATTAAAACGTCGGTAATCGTCTCCGGATGATGCCAACTTGGTTGGCGAAACGCGCGTCGAGCGAAGTGAAAGTGTTTTGGTGTTTGTGGAAACTACTCCGAGTGTTATTAAATGGGTAGTAAAGCTGGGACTCATCAGTACACATATAAATAAAAGCATGTTTACTACATTTGACAAACTGACCGGTATAAATGCTAAATATTACTGATCCTATTATGAAAACTTGGGGGACATCTAAGCATATCGCTCTGGGCTTGGATAATTTATCAGGCAGCCTGGCTATTTGAGAGCGATCTGTAAGATTGAATATTAAGTGAGAGAGCTTCAGATGTGAAGCCACAAGATTAAAATAATATGAAAATAAATGGTGTCAAAGGCGCTTATAATAATTTCTTATGTTTCATATCATTTTTATTGGCTGGCTTTATCCCTCTCTTTTATAACTAATTTAATGCTATTAGTTCCAGGGAGCTTTTGTCCTTGTTATACGCATAATTTTTAGTGGAATTATGCTTACTAAATAATTATTTAAAGACTTTTATGTTCAACAAAACTCATGTACAATAATTCAACGGTTCATTAAAAGTTAAAAAAACGAATGGGACGAACGACTAATTTGATAGGAAATATGTTGCTGTTTAGAATTAACATCCCTCAACATTTTTAGATTTAATTAAATCGCATTCATTGTTAATAAGACATCCAACAGAGGAAATGCGTTGGTATAAAAAATATTCTCTTGGAAGCCCACTGATTAACACATTGAAAACTTGATTGGGTTGCTGGTAAATCAGGTTTTAAAAAAATATATTCTCACCTCATCATTTTATATTATTTTCTGAATACCCGAGGGGAGGAAAATGTAAATATCATTATCAGTAAAGACATTGTTTGACAACAAACTTAACTCCTTTAACGAGTTTTGTAAACGGGAGTCAGAAGGTGGCCAAATTACAACAATAACAACAGGAAAAATAAGAAGAGCTGGTATTTTCTAGTGATTTTTCTTGAAAAATCCTTCAAAAATAAACATCACAAAACCAAACAGGAGATCATAAAGACTCCAGGTGATAAAAACCGAGCGCGGATATCGCCGTCACAGCCACTCTAGAAGCGATGTGCGGATATAGGGCTAGCTCGCCGGCAGGCGTATCATAACATGAAGGAGGTGCAATACCTGACCAGAACAAGGCCAACACCGGATGAATGCAGTGACATCAATTTTAATTAAGTTTAAAATATAATGTAAACACTAACTGCCACGCCATCTGTAATGTAATTTTAACCCCTAGCAGGAAAACTTAAATATGTAAATACATAATATTTGGTTTGGTTTGGTTGGTACAGTGCCGTTCAATTGAATGTAAACGATTTTTTTAATTAATGTGAAACAGGCTTTCAGGTAATCAAAACTTGATTGCCAATTTTATTTGTCAGTTTACTAATAATTATTCTATATTTTGAAGTTTTCCTTATAATTATTATTATTATTATGCCGCGCTTAACTGAACCGCAAAAAATGAGAGCTGTGATGTTACTGCAGAATGAATGTGAGTAAAGGTTGCATTTACAAAATTAAGCAAAAATGGAATGCAGAAGGAACTGTTGAGTACGTCCATAGAAGACGAACTCGTCCTTGACCACCTCCGAATCCTTTTGATACAGCAGTGACTGCCTGCTTCTTAACAAATTTCCCTGCTTCGGTGGAAACCCCAAGACGACGTATCAGAACATCTGAGCTGAGGAATTTTTCGGCTGCAAATAAAGTTGCTCTGTTGCCACGGTATAAGGAGCAGAGGTTAAACTTTGCCAACGAATTTGTCGGTGTGCCACAGGACTTTTGGGACAATACAATTTTTTCAGACGAAAAAGTTTTTCAATCCTGCTGTGATGGCTCTGTGCGTGTATACTGCCCAAGAAATTGCCGATATGAAGAGCGCTATATAAATCCTACAGCTCGTAGTGGTCGCTTCTCTATCAACGTGTGGGCATGGATATGTTGCCAAGGAGCAGGTGTTACTTGGAGAATCAGAGAGCGTCTTACTGGTCAAAGCTACGCTCGCATTTTGGAATATGTTATGTTACCTTCCGTTTCCATTTTATATCCCGAGAACTTCACTTTCCAGCAAGAAAATATTTTTATTTCCTCTTTCTTTTTTCCATATTTCAATTAAATTTATATTTCAGGATAATTCCTCTATTCACAAATCACGAGTTGTTACTGAATGGCTGAATACAAACCATATTAACACTCTGCCTTGGCCCTCTAAGTCGCCGGATTTAATGCCGATAGAAAATGTATGGGCACAAATAGAAAAAGACATGTATAGCAGAAATTTCCGACCAGCGAACGTAGAGGAACTGTGGTTAGCGATTGAAAATGCCTGGGAAAATATTGGCGAGGATTACACCAGCACACAAAAAGTTATAAACGCGAATGGTGCTTGGACCCAATATTAATTCAGTTCTCAGTTAGTTTGTTAATTTAATGGATTTTTTTACAAGAAACGTCCTTACCATATAAATTTTCCTTAATAAATACTGTATATAAAATGCTGTCACCCTATAACTGACAGATACTTCAACCTAAAATAATTTTGAATGTGATCTGTTTACAAAAGCCTACTTCACAATGGGAAAATTTCCAAAATTTCTCATAAGAGTCGTTTACTTTCAATTGAACGGCACTGTACATACTGGTGAATAAAATAATCCGACTTCTTTACAACCACAGGTTGTACTGCAACCCTTTTTGCAATTGCAAAAAATTGCGTTAATAAATTTTTCTAGAGCAGGTGGAAGTAGAGTTTGAATTGGATCCAAAGTATTATCTATTAAATTCCAACCTCAATCTTTTGGGCTCAGTTGATTGCATAGCCATACTTGAACCTGATAGTATACACGATATAAATCTTGATGAGCAGGAGCAGATTTTAGAGGAAGGCAAGGTAGTTGTACTCTTTTATTGTTCCGTGTATTTTTTACAAAATTTAAATATCTATACTTGCCTGTACAATCAATTTTTCATGGAGCTTTATATATAACAAGAAGAAAGCGAATTCCATTTTTGTGATGATGATTTGTGGAGAACAGTCAATGTTTTTAAATACTTCTGCGTGATCAATTAAATCATTACGTTTTTCTAACAATTTAAATGCCGCTGTTTTACCTCTTTTAAAAATTTCTGACGTATCGCAGCCAAGAATTTCGTGTAAAAATAAGATGAGACATTTTGGATATGCAGATAAACATTCTGAGGAATATATTATCAGTAGTATTGAAGATACCGTGGTTCTTTTCGACATTTCCTTGAGTACACCAAAATAGATGAACCAAGTATTTCTGTGTCCGATATTGATCATCCGATGATGTGTACAGGCCGCGTAGGAATGTATATTAATATTTTAAACGTTTGGATTCGCCATATTTCAGGAATAGTGACTTGTAGGAATAGAAACTCATAGGATTTTTCATATATTCCAGTCTATTTTGTCAGTCTATTTTGACTGGGATCGTTCTCCTATTCGTATGACATATTTCTGTATTTTAATAATTTTACTACAATAAATTATTACTGTGTACATCTGCATTTTTAAATATAGCCCTAAGAAGCTAAACTCTAAATGGCGATTCTTTCAAATACAAGTTTTTGCGTCCTGCGAATTGAACATAGTATATTATAGCTATTTCATCTTTTCAGACTGATACACTGAACGCCTACAGACCAAAAAATAAACGAGACAACGAAATCCACAAAAACCGAATCATTTGTTTCCTGTTCGGCGTTACGTTTACTTATATTCGAAAATTTTATAATCCGATCCGACACAAAACGGGGGGAAAAACTTAATTGATCTCCGGACTGATTTTACAAGTGAACGAGCATATTTGGGAGAGAAGCCGATCGAGTGTATCGACGGATGTAAGTCACAGTGTCGGTTCTAATTGGATGAAAGCAACAATATTATTGTAAACGAGTTTTTTGTTTCATTCATGAAGTTCGTTTCGTACCTGGGAACGGAAAGCGGGGGTCTGTTTTTCTTTCTACGTGTTTCTGTCGTCACGATCCTGATTCGATACTTTTAGATGAATGGTGAGATTTTATGCCCCATTGTTTGCCTTACAGGTTGTAGTACATTGCTGAATTGAAATTTGGGGAAGGATTCTGCCTTTGGAAAATGAAAGTGTTTTTCTAAGATATTATGCAACAAATTATTACAAAAACAGGAACTAGAAACGTGAGGTAATTACAAATAAACCCCTGGTTAAATAGTGCGTTGTCATATATCGTTAGATTCGTATTAAAAAAAAATGATTTAGCTGTAGTATGAAAGTAAAAAATATGAAAGTATAGTTTCATTTGAAAATTTAGAATAATTTCGAAAAATGTTATTCTTCTTTATCAACTTTGGATCTCTCTGTAATATAAATCAACAACAAAAAACTACAACAAATACACTTCTTTCATTACTCATGACTAAGAAAACAATTAATTTTAGGCGTGTCACGGCACACTAGATTGAATATTAAAATTGGCTGTATGGGTTGGCTCTAAAAAGTATGGATAGTTGAATGACCGGCAAATCTGGCTTACAAAGTTTTACTCATGGACGTAGGTATTTCTTTCGAAAGTAGAAGGTTCTTTTATGCATATTTTAAACAGCACAGCTGATATTGAATGCAAGTTTCCACACCACTCATGAAGTGTTCTGCCGTCAGAAGTTAAAAGGCGGCAAGTGACAAAACCATAGTTTTGAGAAAAACGGCAAAAACTTTACGATGTTGTCCTTCACTAATAAAGATATAAACGTAATTTTTTTTCGTCCAGCATTAATTGAAAATACTTAATTTAATTATTTATATGTACTTTAAGACAATAATTTAAGTTTTGTTTAAAAAAATGTTGATTAATTCTTTCTTGTTTCGTCTTTTGTAATTATGCGAGTAAGAAGTTGAAGTTAAAAGGCGGCAAACGACAAAAAAATGTTCAAATGCCCCCTTTTGACTACAAAGCCTTTGAAGTGTCGCTATTTAGAAACAAGCAAAAGTCATTTTAACTCATAGAAGGTAAGTTTAAGTTTTAAGTAACATCGTATCTAAAAATATACAGGTTGTTTTTTAAAATAATAGTTATCTTTAAAGTTTTAAGTAGTTTTATGCTCACAGTTATTTCCTAATAGCAATAATTATTCGTTCAACCAGTTTATGTTCTCATGCATGTTTTGTTTACCTGCGGCTCTTTCATGGCTAGAGAAAGGTTTTTTTTTGTTGTTTTACTTACGGATATGGCAAATTAAGATGTGCCACCCTAAAAATTTTCGGATGTGGCGCTTGTTTGGTGTCTGTTTTTTCTATTTTAAGTAGGAGAAGACGTCGCGAAGGCCGTCTTCTCAACCGAAAAAAGTTTTTCCACTCCTGCCCATCATATTATTAATTAATTGTAACTATCCAAATTAAAAAATAAGTGTAAGATTTTCTTTTTTTTGATATATTTATATTTTTCTCTGATCCTAAAGTACGCTGATATCATAAAACCTTTTTCTGCAATAAATAAAACTACATTAATGCTTTCAATTAAATAATTTTTAATGGTTTTCGACAGACCACTAAAAACAGTAGATTCATCCAAAAATTCTTTGAATCTATTATCATATTTGGAAAGTAGACTTGCAAGCTGGCATTACAACCTCTAAATCCTTAATCATATAACTTTGTAACACTAATCACTAATTAGGGGCTGAAGCTGAAGGGCGGGAATCGTGGACGTTAAATCACTCAAACCGCGCCGATGGGCAAGCCCGTAGCATAATATACAAAATAATGCACGAAACAGGTGCGCCTGCACTGAATTCCTCTTCAGTGCAGGCGCAAGTCGGCAGTGCAAGTCGGTTTAAGAGGTCTGCTTTAATTAAAAATCAAAAAATATATTTCCCACTACTTGAATGATGGGGTCTCGTTACTTATTAGTTTTATTACTTGTTAGATTTTAGATTAGAGATTAGCTATTACTAGATACATAATTATATAAAAATCATAGCTGAAAAGCTAAAGAATGGAGGGCGATATTATTTTCGTATATTGATATGCAAAATAATTAGTTTCCTACACCCCTAACCTATAGGTAGGTTATAATAAATACTTCGATTAATTGGTTTTTAATAAATATTAAATACCGTGGTTCTAATACTAGATCAAATTTTAAATCCCGTACAATTTAGTGGTAATTATAATAATAAAGTTTTTATTATTATAATTACGTATCATCTCAGTTGTACGGATTTAAAATTTCATCTAGAATCGAGGTATTTAATATTTATTATTAAGTTTTAAGACAAAAATTATTAGTTCAGCAAATAGTTACTTTGCCACTTCAGAAAAGTGACGGTCGACCGGCGCAGGTATTTTAACTTCCAAATACATTTACGTCGGCGTAGAAATATGACCGTTAAAAAAGCGCGAAAGTCACTAACCGCTTTTTTACTACAAGTTTCGTTAAGTATTTCGTAGTCTTATTTAACATACATGGTATTAAACAATGCCGCTTTTTAAGTGCAAGTTTTATGACGTAAAAACTGCAGTTTTTTATGTAAAAAAGTGCTTAAGCGACTTGCCGCCTTTTAACTTCAAGACTTATTACGTATTTGTTATAAATCTTTTAGTAATAAGTAGATATGTGTATAATGCCGCCTTGCTACTACAGAATATGCAATATTAGGCAAAGATTTTTAAAAAAAATGGTATATTTGCAAAGATGCCGCCTTGTAACTTAAATATTTATACTTGCCGCCTTTTTACTTCCAAAATGGTGACGTTATGTCACTTGCCACTTTTTTAAAATTTCAAGTCGTATTATACTTTTTTTTATGAAAAAAATTTTTAGATTTTCATTAAGAGTAGGGTCACTTTAGTCTAAAAATGCAAAAATCTCAAAATTGAAAAAAAATCACTTGCCGCGTTTTAACTACCGACGGCAGTATTGCTCTCGGCGCGTTCCCATTTTTTAGTGGATGGTTCACCAGTAGCCATATTTTCGGTAAGAAACAAAAATAAATATCTACAAAACAGCTAAGTAGCTATGAAAAATAATCTTGAAAACGAAAAAAATAAAATAAATGTATATTCAAAAATAAAGCAAAAATTCTCAACAAAAATTGAAAACGATAAAATAATTAAAACAAATATATATTCAAAAATAAAGTAAAAAATTCTCGACAAAAAATAAAAATACCTTAATACCTTACACCTTAATACCTTAATACTTACCTTAAAAACATGTAATTGCTATCACTATTTTCTGTCACTATTTAATAGTATTATAATCAGTAATATCACTATTCTTAGTCACTTTCCACTTCATCTTCACTGTCGCTATCACCATTTCCAATATTAATTACAATGAATTCTATGGCTTGATGAACCGCCAAATCCACATCCCACATTATCTGTTCCTCTTTCATCACGTGATTAATATACCTGCCAATTTTCTGCTGTGAAATTGTCACATTGCTCCTCGAAGATGGCTCTCAACGAAAGCTAATTTAAGACTTCGATTTACTCTCACTTCCCCTTTCACTTGGGCCCAGATCAATTCAATGGGGTTCAATTCGCATTGATAAGTTTATCTCAATCATGTGACTCCATGCGCCAATGCCAGTTCATCCACTGCCAGTTTCTTATATTTATGGACATGAACTTGCAATAATTCCGCCTGCAAGTAATTATCTTGATAAGGGGTGCCTTTTCTGTTAACTATTCTTGAATTTTTCTTTTCTTCACGATTACTGGGGTGTTTCTTGACATTTTCGGCTATGATAAGATGCATTATCCATAACCACGACCTGATTCCAAATGTTTAAGTACGCCGACAAGCCATTTCTCGTATACTTCGGAATTAATTTCTCGTGGTAGTCGGTCTTCTTGGATTGAAATATCAATTCTTCATTAAGCAGAAATCCACTATCACTTCCAATATGCATTATGATTAACCGGCGACCTTTTCCAGACATTTTTAAACTAGTTGTCCAGCCTTCAATCGAAGCTTGCCGTAAATTTTTCACGTTTCTATCTTGCTCTCTTCACAGTATGTCCTTCGCTGACCCATGTTTCATCGGTGTACTAAATTTTCCGCCCTACATAATATATATATGTATATAATAACAAGCAATTATATATTATAACAAATGTTAGAAAATGAAATTGTGGTTTGTATATTACCTTATTTTTAAAGTTACTTCTTGGTAAACAAAACAATCACTTGTACACAGCACTGAAGCACTATTGTAGTGACCCCTGTTGGTGGTATGCTGTAACTGGAATGGTTTCCTCATTGGAAAAACTGCAAGGCGTCTTCGGTGGGTAAACTGAGTCGAGAAACACTTTTTCGGCGAGGTGAAATCAGGAAAAATACTCGTGGAATTACGTCTTCTTGAAAATATACGAACTTTTTATATGTTGATTTACTACTTGGAGATCCTAATGTGTATATGACGAAAACCACTGTTTAAGTATCTAGAAATCACTAGACTTATTAATTACTACTTGGATAAACTACTGTTACTTGAAATTCACTAATATATTTTACATAATCTCTTGGAAACACGTGTAATTACTATCATGCCCAAATTTTTATAATTTACTTGAATTTTACTCAACTTTTCTCAGAGAGAAAATATAACGTGACTACCTGTTTTCAGTGCCTTTTACGAACTCTCTTCTTTTTTCATTATTTAATGCTACTTTAGGGAACTGGTAATGCTTTGTTATATGTCGCTAAGGAAATACCTTCCTAAAAAACAAAGGTATTTTTTCAACCAATCAGATTGTTTTATTATTTACATTTTTCATAATTTCACTATGTATTATTATTATAAACATGTCACATATTAAATTTGCTAACTGAGCTGTTATTTGCATTTTATTCTCACTTTTGACATTTAATACTATTTTGTAGTGGGCAGCATACGTTCGACCTACGTACATTGCTCTCAGATTATGATTCTCGTCCCCCTCTTTACGCAAATGCTTTAATACATATCTTTTGAATTATATATAGTTTAATAGACCTTGATATTGAATAAATTAAAACATGATATATCAAACTTACCTTAAATTGGTTATTCTGGTGATTTTTAATTGAGTTATTATTAATATACTGCTTCACCAATGAGAGTGTGGTTAGTTGGATCACGCGGAGATATGCTCTGTCTTTGTTATGCTACGCATGTGGTTTACATCAGCGTCGTCTTTGTCTGATTTATTTACTTTTTACATTGTTATTCTTTACGTTTACTGTTTATATGAGTACTATTTTCATGTACCTCTCCTTCTATACTTACAAGAGTGTGGTATTTAAAGTAAAACTCTTCATCTGTTTGTGAAATACTGACATGAAGGTGCCTCGCGTTGATATTGCAGAAAGTACGCATCGTCGCCGTCGCGTCGTCGACTTCCAGGGTGTAATCACAGGTAGAGGTTATGGGCGCTGTAATATCGAGGCCTTCAATCTCCCCAGCTCGTTGCGCGCGTTTTTCACGAGTTCCCAGCCCGAGTGACAGAATAAGTGGTAGTAAACAGCACACAAATTCAGTATCTGTCCTATTAGCGACACTCGATTCCTTAAACCGCCATCAATCGACCACTGTCTACGGGACGGCCGACTGTACTCTCGTTAGCCGTCTACCGAACCCCCTTACATGGAGATCCGCTAATAATTGGCGGGATTTTCCGACCGCTTGGATGTTAATAAAGGTGCCGGTATGATTTCTTCGTGATAACGTGTTCAACATGACTTTAATCGAAATTGTTAGCGTTCCGGAATGTCAGAAGCAAAGGCGTTGTAATGCCTATATTGCCTCCCAACTATCTGCTTTTCGTGTTAGGTGGCGAGGGCCGGTTCATGAATAGTTTCTCTGTAGGATAAATGGCTTTTCCAATTTTCATTAAGTCTTCATTTAAGGCGCCGCTGCACTGCCGCATCCCGCTGCCCCCCTGCTTGCCTGTTCGGTAAAATACGATAATTATTACTTCCTTTACAGTAAATACCTTGTTTCGACAGATTCATCTTAAATTGGTAAATTAATGAAGTATAATCCATCGATAGCAGCTGGTTGATCAATTTTCAAAATCATGTAAAATATTCTTAGTTTTTATGTAAATTTACATACTTCCGTAAAATTACTAGTCGTCTGCAAAATTTAAGTCATGCATACTTCGAGCAGCCCATAAATCAATTTTTTTTTGTTAAAGTCGGCTCTGCTCTAACACCCACTATCCATTTTTTCCGTCAAATAATATTTTCCTTAAATTTTTTTGACATGCCTATCCTATCTCGTAAATAAAGCGAGGTCTGGTGGAAATCTACGTTTTTCAGGTTTCATACGAAACGAACAAACACGTTTGCTAACCGCCTTACTCTTTCATTTCAACTCTCGTAGCGATGTATACCTACATAGGTAGGTATATAAATAATATATTAGCAATTCCTGCGAACACGCCACTGTAAGATATGCGAACCTGATCCTATTCGATGCGAGAATCCGATCCCGATCCGAGAGTTACGATTCCAATAAGTTAAAAAGAGATATACTGCTCGAATATTCGTTATTGGAAAGGTCGTGGATCGGCGTTGCCGCTTTTAACTATAAAAATAGATGTTTACGTAATTGTCATATTTAAAGTAGACGAAAATAAATGTAAAAACGTAACATCTTGGCTTATAATATATTATTGTGTGCACAATTATTATTTAATAACATTCATAAATAATATATACAACTTTAATATAGTATTGTGGAATTTGATATTTTAATTAAATACTGAGAAAATTGAGAATTACATGTGGCAACTGCGCGGTATTTTATATGGGGTCAGTTAACTATACAGACATATTGAATGAACTGTAGAAATAAATTCTCAATAAACTCAATTTATATGGTAGGTCAAATTTATAGTTGTCATCTCTTTTCTTTCATATCCTTTCTCACTTCAATTAAAAGTTAGTAATTCTGCTCAATGCATGTTTCCTCACCTGTTATAACCACGTGCAATTGTTCTAGTTACATGCGCCGCCACCGTTTCAGTGGCGCATTTACATATGCTCATGATGTAGTTTGTTTAATTCCAAAGGCATCCAAACATTTTTTCTAATTGTTTAATATGTTTTTTAATATTTGATTAACTATAAGTGCATACAATTTTTTGTCTGTCCAGCAAATTGTTATTTGTTCTTCAACTAACCTCACTTTCGTAAGTACCTTGTACTCTCGTTTAAGCTGAATTTATAGTTTCGATAACATAATGTTTAAGCTTTAAGCCGTAATAAAAACAAACACAAAGAAATACTAAGAACCATTTATAGTACGCTATAAGACTTAAGCCGTAAGCTATAGTCGATAAGATTTGGTTTATTTTTATATCTTATCGATATCGTTATCGAATCGGGTGTACTCGGGAAAGAATCGGCCAACAACATGAATATCGAGATTTTGTTGTTGGTGGCACAGAGAAGTATGTCACAGAGAAACGATTTCTGCGAATGCAAACTACCTTAGATCAAAAATATAAAGATACATAACGTCAATACCCATAGTAGGGTATTGTTTGTCCACACAATAAACATAAATTTGTAGGAGGGGAATGTTTGTAAACAAAATCCAGTAAATTTTCGGGTGCTGGGGAGGAAACCACCAATATCTTGAGGTATAGTAAACTATCATTCTATCTCATTTCACGGGCGTTTTCTCACTTGCTACAGTTTATCTTGCCTATTGTTCATCTGTCAAACTACCTAAATCTAACCTAAAATTCTGCATTAAAGTAATTAATACCGTTGTGACAAATTCAAGTTTTTTTAAAGAGGTATTTGGCGTTCCCAGTTTTAAAAAATGTCCGGAGAAGCTATCTGGATTGATGTTATCCAACATTTTCCTTACTTCTACGAAGTTTATTCACAAAACAAAAGGAAAATATGGGAAATATCTTTTTACTAGGTCTCACACGCATTACTTCTTAAATTTTTAGGGAACATATCGCTAACTAATATTTTTTGGTAACCTTTTTTATTGCAATTAAGTAACATATTTTATGTCGATTTTCTACAACAAAAATATGTCAACAGTAATAGGCCCATGTTAGAAAAACATTCACAAATTTTATATAAATAAGCTCGCACAGATATTCTAGCTGCCAGTATCTGTTTAAATTTTCTAGAAATCCATTAATTTGTAATATGTGTATTTCAGTACATTTTAAAGTAGGTTTTGGGAAACAAGGGTATGATATTTTCTACGTACTTAACACCTTAACGTGAATGAAAGCAACAATAATTCTCAAATACCGCGTTTCTGAGGCCAACTTCAATCAGTCCCGGACACCAACAGAGTATTGATAGTTTTTAAGCAAAACGCTTTTAAACCATCTTTGACAGCTAACAAACCTTATTCTCCGTGACCATCTAGACGTAGCCAAAAGTAATGTAACAGTGCCTTACAAGAGCGTAGGTACATAATACACGTATTTAGCGCTGTCAGATCGATATAGCGATATCGCTTTTTCCATCTGCAGTCTCTAGGTGAGATTAACCGCGGCCACGCCCCCGTATTTAAAGTAGATCCATTGCCTTATTTAAGGACTGTTAACCGCTTAACACTTGAACATCGGAATCATTCATTACGACTTAACGACTTCGTATTCCTACGTCTGTCAGAGATCTTGATAGTAAACACAATACGGAATTATCCCCAATTATAGGTGAATAGAGATGTGTTGGGAGATAAAATAGATAGCTCAGCGTGTGGGAAGATGAACTGGCAGGAAAATAAGACGTCGCGATCACGGGAATAAGCACAATTTACTTTCTTTTGTTGGCAGCGGGAAGACGTATTGTTCTTGCTATTTCTCTTGCCAATATGGATGATGCCAATGCATTGTTTTGATATATCTTAATTATGATGTATGGCGGAGGATTTAGGGTCTTGGGCTTATTGAGGAAATATATAGATAGGTAGATCACAAGAGTTGTTTTTCATATTACGGATAATGATCTAATTATTTCATATCATTTCATATTTGAAGTGCCAAGTAAGAGCCTGGTATCTAAGGATTTAATAGTCATTAAAATTAGAATATCTTCCTAACTAGGGACAGAAAGTCGAGAAACACTTCGACCTCCTAAATTGAACTAAATCTCCTAATTTGAACCGCCTGCGCCTCTTAGAAACATTAAGATATAAATATAATAAATATAAGTACAAATTTTCAAGTGAATAAATTTGATTATTTAAAAAATCAACTGAAGAAGCTAATGAAAAAAGTATGAGGTTTAGAACTATTAAAAATAAAACGCCCTCTTAATGTAAAAATGTGAGTAGGGGAGGGACGGGCACAGAGGACCGCTTAACGTACTTCTGTCAATAACAAATTTAGTCGAAGAAAATGGTTCAATTTTTTTTGCATACACTTAAATGTGTTAACTATAGGCAGCCAGTATATTAGTTATATAACTGTACAAGTTTTCTTTTTATAAATTAAAGACATAAAATAGAAATACGTGCCCCGTGTTTGGGGCACAGAGGACCATAGGTAAAGTGAGTCTTACATCGACTAACGCTTAATGATTCGACTTAATGATCGACTAACGCGTATTTACAATGATTTATATAAGATTCGGCCAGGTCAGTACAAAGCGTGTACGTAACCTAGTTTCACATAGTTGTCATAATCATAGTTGTTTATTAAATCGACCTAGACCTTCCAGAAGAAGCAATTCAGCAGTTGATTGTTTTATATACTTGACATTATTTGTTCACTTATGTAGGAATAATAAACAGAATAAGAATTAGTTAAGTAGGGCAGTATGGAACTACACATGACACGATATCAATGTCAGATAATGAATTAAATAATTGTAATATTGTTAAGAAAATTGAAAATTTGTCTGCTTGGCATGGAATTTGTCTGCTTATATGTCACTACTTGGTATGAACATATTCATAATATATTTTTACAAACTTACCTTGACAAGCAGTACTGGATAGGGCTGGAACCTTTGATGTAACTATAACACTCGGAGTAGTTTCCACAAACACCAAAACACTTCGCAACACACGTCGCTCGACGCGCGTTTCGCCATTCAAGTTGGCATCATCCGGAGACGATTAAAACTAATCTTAAACTACAAAATCTACCATATTTATACTATTTTCATGGTGACGTCACTAATGATATCACCGTGAAATTTACGCGTGACTAATCACGCTTCAATGATCGGTTGCTAAGCAACGCGTAAAGCGGGCTATACGGTATAGGTCCCTTGTCGCTATTCATACTACTTTTACATTTTACAATTTCTATGCTCTCAAATGCATCCAACTGTCTATTATTGGTCACATTTGGATCTCCGACTTACCACTTATCAAAATGGTTGACTAAGGAATTTGAAAGTTTGCCCACTGCACAGCCTAGTTTTTCAGTTGAAAATTCGAATGAATTCATTGATAAGGTCAAGAATATTCAATTGCAAGAGGGAGAAATTTGGATTTCCTTTGATGTTTGTTCATTATTTCCGAGTGTACCAATTCCACAGACCTTGGACTATCTTGAGGATTTACTCGAATTAAACAACTATAGAAAAGAAGTAATAGAAGAATATATAAACCTCACAAAACTTTGTATGAAACAAAATTGCTTCCGTTTCAACGACAGGTTCTTTAAACAACATGAAGGAACCGCAATGGGTAACTGTTTATCGCCTTTCATTGCTAATGTCTTCATGAGTCGATTTGAAACTGAAGCAAAAGAAGAATTCGAGTATTTTCCTAGGATATGGCTGAGGTATGTGGATGGCATTTTTGCCGTGTTTGAAATAATGGAAAACTTCCATTTTTAGAAGTATTAGTAATTAAAAATAGTGACAATAGGTTAGAATTTGATATATATAGAAAATATACCATTACGATCAGATATATCCTTAATGACTCTCACCACTGCTATCAACATAAAATGGCAAGTTTTAATTTTCTTGTCCATCGTTTACTAAGTTTCCCTCTCAGTAATGAGAGGTTTGAAAAAGAAAAAGTATTAATTAAAGATATAGCTGTGAGCAATGGTGAGCAATCCTAGAGATATAGTTGAAAAACTAATTAGGAAGCGGAAATTTAAGGACACACTTCGTAATTCTACGACCTTCAAAAGGATATAGAGAGTCCAAAATATGAATCAATCCCGTACGAGCTCCGGTTTACTCGTGGTTTGAGTAAGGTATTCAAAAACGTGGGTATAGCAGCGATTCATTCGTCGAGTAATAAATTACAACAACTTTTAGACAATCCAAAGGATAAAATTGTTCCAAATGAAAGGTCTGTGTGATCAGAAGCGTAAATTTCACGGTGATATCATTAGTGACGTCACCATGAAAATAGTATAAATATGGTAGATTTTGTAGTTTAAGATTAGTTTTAATCGTCTCCGGATGATGCCAACCTGGTTGGCGAAACGCGCGTCGAGCGAAATGAAAATGTTTTGGTGTTTGTGGAAACTACTCCGAGTGTTGAAAAGCAGTATTTCAGCGATAGCGATAGTTTGTCCAAATTTCAGGACACTGTACCTCTGGTACTCCGTGGGTACCCTGTGGAACCTCTCTTTAACTCTAGAGGGTTCGAATCGGAAATGTGTTTCCGAAAATTCTAGTAACAGAAAATTTCCCCTAACTCGAATACATTCGAATTAGAGAATGATAGAAATTAAAATTGTTATAAATATGTTTTATTTGTTTTTTGGTAAATTAAATGTTGGCGAAGTTACTAGATCATAAATACCATCAGGCATGTCATCATCTTACGTCATAAAGAAATCTTTGAAAGTTGCAAATGCTTGGATATACAACAGTCACATATAATGGACTTATTTTTGTTGTCACTCCCGTTTTCGAACAAGGTATGTTGTAGAAAAATAAATCAGTGACGTAACCGCCAACTTTCAAGATTTGGAGGTTATATCTAGATCAAATAAAGCTTCCGAAGTAATTAATACATGTACCTGTAAGTATTATAATACATGAGGCCGGTAGAATACAGACAAATAACAGATACAAAGACAGAATACTGGTGGAACGTAATGGGATTATAGGAGCCAATTGACCACAGCGTAAAATTATTGCGGTCGTAAAATATTATTTTAAATCGTTTCTCTCTTGCAAACAGTTATAAAAATCGACCGGCAAAAAGCCGGACCTCTCTAGTCTAGTAAAATATACAGTTTCATGCAGAAAAAGTGCTGAGATTTTCCTCTCGGTGAAACCCTCGAAATGTGATATTGTTTTGCCGACTTTAAGAAATCCGGGCGTACTGTGATGTGTTGACTTTATACAAATCCGAATACCGGAGACAATTATGGTCGTAATTTACTGCCGGTTTAATTCGGATTAGTTACCGCAAAGACCATACCTATTATCTTTGGTTATCGGTAACCAGTCCATTACGGTAAGTAGCAGAATATTTTCTAATTTGAATGCTATCCTTAAATTAATGCGCAACCGCTAATGATTGAATGGTTGATAATTTGTTCTTCCTTGTCGACTTAAGTATATCCTTATTGTATGGAATAGATTCTGTCCCTTTTAAACTTGTACAGTACGGTTCAGTTCAGTATACATTTCAGTCATGGTTCAGTATACATTTCAGTTTCAAAATCATGGGTAACTACGGAAATTAAACAGGCTAGTGAATATTTAAAAAATGTATACTGGTTATATAAAACATTAAACACTGTTGAATTACTGAGCTTCTATAAAAAATCAAAATTGATTAGGTATAGCAATCTTCTTCAAAAAACTAAGCCGGACTTTTTTAAGAATTTAATAGATACCTCAAATAACAAGCCCAACAGTTTGTTCAACTTATTTAGGGGTATATTCCTGAACTGACTGAGGATCTTCCAAGAAGTTCAGAGTCACATCAGAGTACAGTAGAGTTAATGCGGGTGTACCGCGGGGATCTGTGCTGGGACCACTTATATTTTTGTTATTCGGCAATGACCTATCCAAGCATATTAAAGTGACGTCAATACGTTATTTGACGATGGCACTTCTTTAGTGGTATCAGCACAAACCCATGAAGAGATGATCTCGTAAACGGTACCTCGCTAAATATAATTGGATGTTTTGTAGAATGGTGCAAAGCAAAGGAGTTGGTGGTTAACATAGATAAAACACACTGTATATACTTCCAAAATAACTTGGAACACAATGAGTTCAATATACCATTTCAAAATTGTAACCTCAAATAATCTATAAAGTTGATAAAACCAAAGTTTACAGAATAAGATAATAGATGCGTTACGGGCGGTAGAATTATTTGTTCGCAGGTCTAAGCGATGGCGACTCTTACTTAAATCATAGAGCGAACATTTGGTGACATTTACGGGACCAGTCCCAGTTCTCCACCAGGTGTAACCTTCGGTTTCAATACCAGGGTTGTTCCGAATGCGCACAACAAAAATGGAATTTTATGAAAGTTATAACAAATTTTGTTTTTGCTCCGGTTAATAGACTTATATAACACTTCCCGATGAGCTAGAGATTTGAAATTTGGTAGGTCTATAGTGTTCCGTTGACAATATAGTTTAATATTTTTTTTTACAAAAAAAAATCAAAATGGCGGATCCAAAATGGCGGAAGGTCACTTTCATCGAGCACCAGGCAAAAAATTTTTTGCCTGGTGCTCGCCACACAACTCTTACTTTATTCTGTAAACTATGATAAAACTGAGTTATCTGTCATGGTTTATATTGACAATTAAAGGCAAAAATGAAGCGTATTATGATGTTTCTCGCATTATTGATTCTGTCTGCATTCCTTAGTGTCTACTAATGTCTTGTATAATGTCTTGTATATAACCTGTTATAACGTCGTGTTCTTTGGTTATTCCCCGGAGAAACAGAGAATTTGTATTGCACGCATAATTCGAAACATATTTGGGGTTTATCGGAGAGAGTCTTGCACGATCCTTTTTCTGAGACACAAACTGTATACCTTCTTTTATATATAAAAAAAATTAACTACACATAAGAGCTTTTAAAAAATTTAAAGAAAAATTATTTCAACCATGACTTCAATCCAAAATTTTAAGTGAAAATACTTTTAATAACAAAATAAAAAGTTTACCCCTAGAGAAGGCTTATTATAGTGTAGAGGAATTTTTTAATGATAATTTATTGTAAATCCATTTTCTGTTGTTTGTTAAACTTACATTGTGATTTTGACAACAAACTGTGACATGTCCTATACATTTATATGTTTAAGGGATTAATTAAAGATTTATTTATTATTTATTAATATTCTTTTCCGTCGACCGTGTATTAACGAGGTTAATTAATGTATACAAAATCGTTTATTAATGACCCCTATTAATACATGATTTTCTATTAATAAACGATTTTAGGGAAACATAAACTTAAAGAACGCATAAATTTAAATTTCCAAATCAAGATGCCGTGTCATTAATCTGTCACTGTCAGTAATGTCACGCTTAATATTTGAAATATAATATTGTAAAACACCTTCTTCTGTCTCCATACTTTCTGACAATGGTGCAGACTTTTCAGCCATTAAACGACTGGGTGGTTGGAAATCCACTGCTGTTGCCGAAGGATATATTGAAAATTCACTACAAAATAAAGTTGTCATAGCTAAAAAATCTTCTGTGAAACTCATAAAAACTCCTCATACTAGTTCTACCAGCGCTGAAACAATAATCCAAGATAACGACATAAACGTAAATTTCTAATCAAAATACTTATCATAAAACTGATCATTTATCTATATTTATCATTTATCTACATTTATCAAACCCAAATCAGATTTGTGATACTTTATAATAATTAATGAATAATTGAATTTGTACTTAGTTTTGTTCAATAAAAATTTAAAATAAGATTTTCTCCACTTTATTCAAAGTACAGTCGACGGAAAAATGTTGTAACTAATTCGTATTATTAATTTATTATAAACGCGATTAATAATCTCAACAATTATTAATCCTTAATAGTTAAAATATCTCTATTATTAATCACTGTCATTAATACACTAGTTCGTTAAATAACTATTATATAATGACAACCAGCGTTTTAAAAACAATATGTAAAATGAAATTAGAATGTGGAAATGTATTTTTTTTACCCATGAAATAGAATATGCCAGCAGTTGTGTATCAAAGAAAATATCTGCATATGAAACGACGTAAAATTGTCAAGCCACGAACTTCTTGGAACTGCCGTATACAAACTCCCATCCCCACAAATTCCCATTTCTACCTGACTATACCCACTTCTATTCCATTATGCGCCAACTAATAGCCAAACGGTGCTGTAATGATGTATTTTTTCCAAGCTAGCAGTCAAACGGTGCATTTGCTGAATTAGAGGCTGGACTGCTAGATGACAATACCCCCCAAATGACAAGTAAAATACGCAAATGAAGAATTGTGGAACGTGTGAATGGGGGTCATAATGATCTCCACCACACCGAGTGATTGTACCGTGCATTCTGCGACGGAAAGTCGACATCGGTAATGAGATATTGTCCAGCGAGACTGGGACGACTTGGGACCCAGCCGGCTTGATTTTGATTGCCACCTCCATCCGGTAAATGGCGGAATTTAAGTCGGTGAGGAGGCTGTTTCGACGCTAATCAATTATCTACATGTAAAGTTGTGTTCATAAATTAACGAAATGCGTAAAATCAGCGTTTGTCTAACATTATTTTTTTTATAATTATTATAATTATGTGAATAACCCCAGCACATAATTTTCAGAGGGTTTTAATTAAAGACAGTTTTTATAATAATTCAAAATCAGTTTCAAGTATTATTTGATCTTATTAAAATTTAATTTATGGGGAAAAGTTATACGAAAGAAACAAAACTTTGTTTAAAAATAATGCTGGAAAATCTGTTAGAATAGAACTTAGATGTTCTAAAGTTCTCAGTTTTCTAATGTATGAAAGTAATGTATCATAAAATTGTAGACAATTCTGGAAATATAATAAAAAAGTCTGTTGGAATTGCTGAAAAAACCTGTTAGAACGATAGTTAGAACATTATAAGGAACTGTCTCAGTCTTCTAATATAAAAAAGTGTATTCGGCTCTGACTATTTCAATGATCTCTTGTTCTAGCTAGACAGTACTATTTTTCTGTCCACTTTTTCCGCTTTTAGACTTATGCCATGTTATTATATAATATCTTTTGGACTTTTAAGTGGTACTATAGCTTACGTCCTATAATATATAGTTTAAAAGATAATTTTTATATATTAGCATAGGTCCAATTGTAGGTGGAGACATACGAGCTCAACTCCAACATTACTATGATTTTTTAGATCAATTTGTGAAATAGCTTAAGTCCAATCCCTACACTTATCTTGGACATAAGCTATTATATTTTTCATTCCTATATGTTAGTCTTAGTTAGTTAGCTCTATCATTATAACGTATAGTTTTTCCTGATATCTCAAACTGTGGGAAAATAGAAGAAACGTGATTATGCGTCTAGCGAAAACCCAATTTAATGTTAATGTTACTGCCAATGAATCTATGGAACAAGGTAATTATTAGCTATAAAATTTATAAATATTCTAGTCCTCAATAATAAAGCATTTCATTGTTTGGTTTTGCACATATAACATGCTCATAAATTTGAGCTAATGAATTGCAGCCATTGAGGCTAAGTACTAAGGAAATATCATAAATAATTTCGCCTCTCAGTAAAGAACAAGAGGCTGCGTCTTTTACGGATCCTCTGTTAGAAGATGATATCTACGACGAAATATGAACGAACTCCACTGATACAAATTCAAGCAAATGAATTATATAATAATATTCCAAATGAAAAATGCGGCACTTCATTAATAGCCAAACGGTGTCACTTGACGAATTAGTTCCACTTTAGACGAAACTGATGATTCAGATGTTAGCCTGATGAACAGATTACTTACCGAATTCTTCGGAACATTCTTCAGAATCTGAAGGTGAGCAAAATGGTGATGGAACTATGGCTGAACCTAGCCAGCAGTATGATGAGCAAAAGAAGAAAGTCCGAAAGAAGAAAGCACCAGAAACCTCGATAAGAAACAGCCATATAAGTCTTCTGTCGCAAAAAATACCGGGATGTAGGTTAAAGGAGCCGTGCAAATGCAGACTGAAATGTTTTTTAAAGATTTCAGAAGATGAAAGATTGATGATATTTAAAAAATTTTTAGGCAAAATACTTGTTCCTGGGAACAACGGCGACAATATGTTGCACAGTCAATAGAAACATATTCCAGTAAGATCACGGTCCCGGAAAGAAGAGTAATGAAATAAAGAGCTGTTACATATACATATACTTCAGAAATAAATAAGAAACCTGTCACAATATGCCATATCAAATATGTTTATGAGGACAGTTTTAAGTAAAAAAACAAACACTGGAATCCTAACGCCTCTAATAATGTCATACACCCGGAAACAAAATTTCTGATGATATCAAAGAGAATGTAATTGCCCATGTTATAAGTTTTCCACGGTATGAGAATCATTACTCTAGATACAGATCCTCAAGGGAATATCTTGGATCTGAACTGAATATATGTAAACTGTATCAGCTGTACGTAGAAAACTGTAAAGAACTAAATATAACTAAAAGCCGTATTGCCATGGCATGGTTTTATACCAAACTATTTTATGAGAAGTTTAATTTGTCCTTTCATCCTCCTGGAAATGACACTGTGATTATTTTATGAGACGTCTGAAAGATAATTTGCTAGAAGGTGATCTAAAGAACATAAAAGGCGAAAAGGAAGAGCCATTTTATTTGAGGAAATTATGGACGTTGAATTTGACTATTCATGACCCAAAGAATAATTCATTTTGCTTTCTGTGGAATGAGTTTTTGGGTGGAAAGGGTGCTAATGAAATATCATCATGTATTCTGCAATTCATTGAAAAGTATATCAACATGAATTTTGATACAAATTCTCAAGTGTAATATGATCATAGTTTTGGTCTACACTTGGATACTGCAACGATTCCCATATTTGGAAGTAACTACAAATCAACCACAAATTTTTAAAGAAAGGTCATAATCATATGGAAGTAGATTCAGTCAACTCCATGATTTAAACACTAGACATAGCAACTCTCCCATGATTTGGCTCAATTTATAAGAAGCTGTGGAAAGTCAAAATCTCTTATTGTACATGAAATGCCTTTAGAAAATTTCAAGGATTTCAACTCAACAGCTACAGACACTACGGAAGTCATTAGGTTTTGTAATGACATTTTTTGCATCTCAACCAAAAGTGGGAAAAAAACTCTTTATGACATTTTTGTAGAAACATTCTATATTGATTTCTTATTCTTTCAAGTCTAAGAGAACTACTAGTACAATTTTCTATGTCAAATATTATATATACTCTTTATTTTTTGACCAAACCGTTGTCTAGTTTTTACGGTTCTGTTGTTTGCTTTATAGTTTGATTTGTTTATAGTTTTAATTACTAAAAACCCTTGAGAATATACTCCTACTAAGTTAAGTTGGACACGTGCTATATTATCATTACTATGTAGGATGGAATTAGTTAGATTTTTTATTTTACGGATAACTGGAGTTCTTTTACTTCACTTGCTGAGAATGTTGCAATTGTGACTTAAGCTACTATGCCTCTGACGTACAGAATTATTGTAGAAGAAGAAATATGTAAAGAAATGTATATGCAGTTGACTTATATGAATTTTATCGTTCAAATCTATTCTCAGACACAAATATAGAGTGCAGGTGTCTTGAGTCTTTGATCATTTTTACAAAAATCTCACTCCTGACAAAATTGCTCTTGTTAATCGTTACTAGACATTATTTCAAGATCTTATTGTGATCTAATCTTGTTAGGTAAGACATAGTTTTAATTATATAATTTTTGAGCTAGAAATAAATGTATGTGATCTTCATGTGCATGTGTTTAAAGGACCAATGATATTTTTGGATCATTATATGACTCATTGGGCAGGAATAATGACTCGAAATATTATTTGGCAATAATTGAAATATTACTTCAGATCAGAATTGATTGATTGATATCTCGGCTGTTAACTTGCCTGCAGTTTGCATCTAACATGCACCGTGTCCGGCAATCGGCGCCGACTTTCAGGGGTCGATAATCAATTAGCCATTCTGAAGGTGACCGCAAGGCAAGTGACATTAGCCGGCGACACCAAAGCTGTGGTTAAATGATTTCAAGCGGCGGTTATCCACTATTACAACGTAATCTTGTTACGGCAGCCGAGTTCCGGTAAACAGGGTCCGGTTCGGGCTTGCTGCACTTCCGGGGACTACTGGACTTACCGCTCCCAGGCCCAGTCCCAACTCCGGACTTGATAACTAACGTCTTAACCCTCGGGCGGAACAGGGACACCGGTCACTGCTAGGCAAAACTGAGATTGCATTTTGGTATATTAAATTTCTGTGGAAAATGCCAGTGTCGTACGAACATTGAATGTAATCATTTGGTTTGAACTTTGCAGTATCTGAGCGCGTTAGGGTTTAGTAAAATATTTATTTCGGACAATAATTAATTAATATTGGGAAAGAATCTGAATGACTTTTAACATATTGGTTTTTAATGGTTAATAACTTAAAGTACAAAATCTCTTATTATATTCTTCGCTGCAAAAGTCGAAGTTCGAAATGTAATATACTGTTCGACTGTCGAACAGTATGTTGCATTCACGGTCGAGGGGCCCGGGTTTAAAATTTCGTCATTTTAAAACGCCGCACCAGACGTTTAATTTAGGAGTATATTTTTTCAAAATCATTGATAATCCTTGGATTTTCAGCTCAAATTCTGCAATCATGTTTGTTTACGCGGATTTAGATGGAAGAAGTAACTTGCGCAACTTATTTAACGCACGACCAAAAAGTTAACTCAAATTTGACGTTATGTATTTTCGACAATTTTTGTTCATTTTGGTCGATTTTTTTTTCAAATTGTAGGTTTTTCTCTTAGGAATATCACTGTCTTAGTTGTTTTGGTAAAACGAATGATTTTGATATTATACCAGGTGCTATAAAAATGTTATGTTTTTTCCGAAATTTCAAAACGTCCTGTGGGCTATACAAGGTATTGCAAGTTATTGCAATTATAGCTAATTTAAAGCCTCATGTTTTTTCTACATTTTCTTTTTTTATTCATTTGTTTATCTCTGTTACTTCATAAAATATCCAATTTTTGAGTTGACGTGATTTTTATTAAATTTATTAACTTTCTTTTTTGTCAAGTGCTCATTATTTATTACTCATTATAATGGTTCAATGCCTCATTTTGCGTTCTGTTTTCCTTGATATCTTATAATTTATTGAGAGATGCAAGGTGTTTTAGAAGAGAAAAAGGTCTTAAAAGGACAAAAACTCAAAAAACATACCTAGAAAAATGGATTGCTTTAATCAATAAAACAACGAATAACAGGAAACAAAACAAAAGTAAATAGAGAATTAGTATCTGGTGCTTCCACCCCTTCCGCGAATGACCGAATGACCGCCAAAATTGGTAATAATCCCTCTTTTCGATATCAATTTCCCATATAATGTCACACGACATTTCAGGATTTTTCAAATTTTGAATAAGCCATTCAGTGTCTGCACAATTTATATGCAATTCTGTTTGTTAAACAGCTCTGTTATCAGTTTCTTCCTTGAATATGTGACATGGAAAAAGTTGCTTCGTTGCCTTTCCAAGGTATTTCTATTGCTGGTATGTGAAGAAACTTCTTCTGGAGACCCTCTGGCGTCCCATTGTATGCACATATTTCTATATTCGTTTAAAGTAATAGTGATAGGTAATCAATAGTGATAGTGATAGTGATAGAGAAAATTGTTGCAAGCTGTACCCGAGCTACAGCTTGCAACAATTTTCTCTTACTATCACGAACCGCCCTCGCCTCCATGAGAATTACATCTTTGAAGGGATCAATAATATGTCTCATACTCACAAAAATATGTTTTGTTGTACTAGGTTTATAGTTGTGTCTCATATGGTCTTAATAGCACTCTCCTTGTAACCCCTGCCATCAATTGTCTCCTTATAGAAGAGTTTGATTTTTTTGTGTTACTGAGTAAATTTTCATCAATATTTTAGTTGATAACTTCATTATAGCACCGAAGCAATAGCACCGAAGAGACTAATTTCGACGTCTGCAGCTACAATTATTTTTTGTCAAGCTCTCAAACTTTGCTGTGCCATCCGTATCCACGGTTACGTCCTTGAAAATACCAAGCTGATACACCAATCAGGATGGAAAGACAGCTGATGTTTTTGAGACAATACAAGCTGTCCTTGATTTGTGCTTGGTCAGATTATGTGAAAATTTTAAGATGACTGCAATAGTCTTCACTATATCACTTGATTATATGTTGCTTTATTTATCGTTCTCATCGTTGATCAACATACAATGAAATATCAATATTAAAATATAATATTTTCCGTTAGATTCACATACATAATGAAAACAAAAACCATGCAATGATATCCTTGAATTTTGATTTCCAATTTCTCTTATCTAAAACTGTAGTTTCATATTCTATCTTATATTTGCTATTACAAATTTCATGAAAAGTTCTATTCTGTCCTACGTACTTCATTGCACATATTATGTCTTTCTGCAGATATCCAGCGCTTATGTTCAAATTTCCGAAAACGCTACTTAGAAAACCCATCGATTACGTCCGCAGAGGTCGACGGAGGGGGAAAAGCGCCTCAAGTTTCCAACAAAGTTTATACTTGTTATCTAATTAGCCTCTTGTTCCGCAATACGATGTCTTTATAACTACTGGATTCAATTGGAATTCCGATAAGCTTCGGGAATTTCGCTATCTGGTCCCGTTTTACAACCGAAATTTAGCAGAGTGTTGTCCGCTATCTATGCCCGCCTTGTTTCAGTATGAATTGTAGACATTGAATTTATCTAAACTGTTTGGTGTCTGCTTATAACGCGCCGCCCTTGATAATACACGGCGCTAATTCTCTCTCTAACCTTATCGCTATATTTTACACATTCCTATTATTATCCCCTTGCACCTCCTCAGCATTATTCTCGCTATCTCTCCGCCATAAATTACCACCCCCGTTCCGTTCAAATTATTACTCAGAAATATCTACAGAAACAATCACAAAAGTAAAATTAATTTTTGATTACGCTGTTTTATAAGTGGTTCATATGGGTCAAGTATATGACATCGAACCTAGGTGGTTCTAAAGACTGATAAAACGAAACACTAAATTTAAATAATAATATAAATAATAATTACAGAAAAACAATCATTAAGGAATACCTTTTTTGCGTAGAAATGATGGAAAAATCTATATTTTATTTACTACTAGAACACAAAAATATAGGACGGTTTCGTTTTCGAAAATAGCAATATGTAGTTTAAATTGGCATTAAAATAGCATTAACTTTTCATGTAATATTCCAGAATTTTCTATAATTTTATGATCATAAAAATGTTATTATCTACAGTTCATACAATATGTACGTGTAGTTGAAAGACCGGCAACCCTGACCTACACAATGTTTTTCATTGGCGTAGACATTTTTTTTCTTAGGGGGGTGAAAGTAGAAGGTTTTAATATGCATATTTTCAACACCACAGCTGATATTGAATGCAAGTTTCCATGAAGTGTTGCTTTCAGCGCGTTACCATTTTTTAGTGGGTGGTTCGCCAGTATCCATATTTCCCACAAGTAACAAAAATAAATATGTACAAAACAGCTAAGTAGTCGAGAAAAATAAAATTTAAAAGGGAAAAATAAAATAAATATACTTGCGATTGAAATAGAATCATATTTATTGTGTAAGTAGGTACCTACCTAATCTACCAAATCGTTTACACTCAACAAAGACAAAGATTATTAACAGACAAGGTTTGACAAAGATCAGAGCTTGTTTGTTAATAGGTACCTAGATAGCTAAACCGAGACTAAATTCAACACATTTTTAAAAATCTTTACAAATGCAATACGTACCTACCTACCAGCTTCTCATCACAAAGCGATTTCCAATACACACACTTTTTACAGCCAATCAAAATTAGAAACTGACCTTGAGGTATTTTACAGTCATTGAAAATTTTCTTTTCTTTTGTAGCTAGGTAGGCTAGGTGGCTAGGTTTTGTGGCTAGGTATGTTATCAGTCTACAGAACTTTTAATTTTGCCCACTGATGTAAATTACTAATTTGTGATCTAGGATGGTAGGTACCTACATAAAAATAAAGTCAATGGACAATAGGTACCTACTTATGTAATAAACCAGAGAGCGTTTTCAGTTTTGTAAATCCCAATAAAAAACCTAACTTATATCGTTGTATTTAGCATTTATAACCTAGCGGCCTCAAGCACTGGAATATTTTTTGGATAAAATTATTTGAGAAATGTCTTAAGTACCTACTTCGAGCAGCCCATAAATCAACTTTTTTTTTGTTAAAGTCGGCTCTGCTCTAACACCCACTATCCATTTTTGCCGTCAAATAATATTTTCCTTAAAATTTTTTAACATGCCTATTCTATCTCGTAAATAAAGCGAGGTCTAGTGGAAATCTACGTTTTTCAGGTTTCATACGAAACGAACAAACATGTTTGCTAACCGCCATAGGTAGGTATATAAATAATATATTAGCAATTCCCGCGAACACGCCACTGTAAGATATGCGAACCTGATCCTATTCGATCCGAGATTCCGATCCCGATCCGAGAGATACGATTCCAATAAGTTAAAAAGAGATACTGCACGAATATTCGTTATTGGAAAGGTCGTGGATCGGCGTTGCCGCTTTTAACTATAAAAATAGATGTTTACGTAATTGTCATATTTAAAGTAGACGAAAATAAATGTAAAAACATCTTGCCCTATAATATATTATTGTGTGCACAATTATTATTTAATAACATTAATAAATAATATATACAACTTTAATATAGTATTGTGGAATTTGATATTTTTATTGAATACTGAGAAATTTGAGAATTACATGTGGCAACTGGGCGGTATCTTATATGCGGTCAGTTAACTACAGATACATATTGAATGAACTGTAACTAGGATAAGAAATCATTGACAGACAAAGCCGAGTATAACTACTTTCATTAGTAGACTAAGGCAGTTCCTTCGACTTAAAATGTTCTAACTTATGATCTAACAGATTTTTTCAGCATAACATTTTCGTGTAATTTTTCCAAATTTTCTATAATTGTTTAATCAGATAAATGTTGCTATATAAGAGATCATTGAAATAGACAAAACCGAATATATTTTGTAACATTAGAAAACTGAAAATTTTCCTGAGAATTCATTGAAATAGACATAGTTGAAACAGTGGCGTGCCCAGAAATTTCGTCTGGGGGGGGGTAAGTGTATGGGAGGGGAGGGAGGGGGGAGAAAAAAAATCAGTAATTAAAAAATATAATAAAAATTTAAAGAAAAATCTATTCTTAAAAAAAAACAAAACTGATTCTAAAAAACCTACAAGACAAAATCAAGTTTTCGTTTTTTGGATTTGGCCAAGTCATAAATTACTTAGTCAATACTAACAGGCACTCCTCTGTGAATGTTAAGAAGTGCTAAACCATTTAACCTATCTTGCCCTGTTGTATTTCTTAGATAAGTTTTTAACGTTCTTAAAGTTGAAAATGTCCTTTCATTGGAAGCTGTCGTCACAGGAATTGTAATAAATATTTTAAAAAGTTAGAAACATTCGGCAATAGTTCCAGATGTCGTTCTCTTAGGTAAATTAATGATTTAATTGCACTTTTCGGGCTTTCCGTGCTTTCATTTAATATTGTTTCCACAGCTTAATAAAAATGGAGATATTAAAGCGAATAAAAAAAGGAAATGTTAAGAAAGCATTAGGCTATGCAATAATCAATTATAGTTTACAGTATTTCTGTCTGATATGTCCCATAGAGTGTTTCAATGTTTGAGAAAAAAACTATCGTCATTGGTACAGCCTGTATGTATGTAATTTTTTGATTAAACAACAAATTTAAAATTTCCTACAATTTAAAAAAAAGATGATCTAAATTAGGGTTCAAAAAATAATGTTGGGCAAATTTTTTTGTGTTGCGTTAATTTTGTGCGCCAGTGTATAAAATTTTTATACAATATTAAAAACTTCAGTAGTTAGATTCTCACTTTTTATTTGTTAAACATAACAATTGCATCGCCAACACAGTGGCTTCTTCAGATGTTGAGTACAAGACTAATTTTTATAATTTCACATTAAAAAAATTAGTGTTTAAAGAGTAAGGGTAATTCTAGGTTTATTACTGTTGTGATTCCTAGTCCTAAATTATTGTAATTGTTATAAAATTCAACAAATGGTATCGGTAAATATTTAACAGATTTTGGATAGCATCTATACGTACTCAAATAAATTCGTACTCAAATAAAGGACATGGGTTTGTTTCTATTTGATCATTTAATATAGTTCCAGATTTCTTTGTCTTATTAATCTCTAAAGATTTTAATAAATTTATATATCATTTTTGTTTAGTATAGTAGATGTATCTTTTTTCGGTTTTTCTTTTTTTCGCTTTTTTGTTTGAAAATTCTGAGCCCTGGGGGCACGCCACTGAGTTGAAAATACTTTCTAATGTAAGTAAGAGACTGAGACAGTTCCTTGTCTAGAACAATAAATAATTAAAATAGACAAAGTTGAATATACTTACATCAGTGCCTTAGACTGTTGTTCTATCTTCTGTTGTAACAGTTCTGCAGTGCATTTTATTGTGGCTTTCCAGATTTTTTTATAATTATATAATCAGAAAAATGTTATTGTATAGCTAGAACAAGAATTCACTGAGATTGTCAAAGTTGAATATACTTACATCAATTGCTTATACTGTTCTATCTTCTGTTGTAACAGATTTTTCAGCATTAAATTTTCTTGTGGCTTTCCAGAATTTTTTATAATTGTATGATCAGAAAAATGTTATTGTCTGGCTGGAACAATATATCATTGAAATAGTCGCATATATTTTCTTATATTAGATGACCGAGCCAATTCCTTAGAATGTTATAATTTATTGTATAACAGGATTTTTCACCATTAAATTTTAAATTATTTTCCAGAATTTTCTATAATCGTATGACCAGACAAATGTTATTATCTAGCTAGAACAAGAAATCAGTGAAATTGAGAATACAAATATACTTACACACAGTAGAAAAAACCGCGGGATTTAATCAAATAAATGGTATTTACTACCACATCCATAATATTCTTCAGTCGAATGGACTTGTTTTGTTACTGAATAGTCTTTCCTTCACCTAATTCCTCTGTCACTGCAAATTCTTCATCAACATCTCGTATAAAAATAGCTAACTGGACTTCAGATCAATCTGTACTCTCATCCAAAACAATCGCTAATGCTTGAAAATCAGCCAATCTATCGGTCAATGTTTTTTTGATATCACTAGCCATCATATCTATACGTCGAACAACAGTACGTCGCGATCAGCTCACTTTCTCAAACTCTGTCTTCTCTTCTGGGCACAAAAGTTCTGCAACATCTACTGGGCACTCTTTAGCAAACTGTCCCTCAGAAAACTGTCTCTCTTTTTTTTCACCTACATAGAAAAAATTCGTTGTATATAGGTGAAAATAATAAACGTTAGGACAAAAAAGTATCAAACATTTATTATAACTCAAAAATACAACTATCATACTCATACTCTTTGGCAATAATAAAAATAACCAATACTTCAGAAGTAAACTGAACCTAAAAACTATTAAAAAAAGGTATAAATTAAGCATCTATACATAGAAAAACAACGTAGGAACCGTGAACTAAAAAATAACAATGGCTTTCGGCTATTACAAATTGTTTTGTTACATCTAGTGCAGAACGTGGAGTGTTTTCTATCTAGTGTACTTGGGCAGTCTTTGCAACGCCTTCTTTTGGGGGGAGGTTCTTGCTCATCCCTTCCTGCCGGGGGATCTTCACTGATATTTAGCAATTCTTTGATTCTCAGTCTTAATTCCTTTGGTAGATGTTGATTATAGTATCGTCGCCTTATTTGTTTATCAATTAAGGACATGCTCAGACCTTTTATGAAAGATATTCTATTCATCGTCAAATCTTTAACAGCAAAATTCAACAAAACGTGACTATTCACACCTGCTATATTCAATATTGCATAAAATCTCGTTTTAAAATCTCGTTCTGCGATTACACGAAAACACAGCACACTTCTGATACAGAGAATTGACTCCACTTTTTTGTGGAATTGTAGAAATGTACGATTTCCGGTTTTTTGGTTTCATCTTTCATTGTTGATTGGTCATGATGTAATAATGAAACTAGGAGCACACTTCTGTTTTTATCCGGAACATAAGAGACCAAAGTGTTATCTAGTGTAAAACCAAATATTGATGAATATACATCTCGTTGTCTATTAGCTAAGAATTTCGAAGGAATTTCCCTCTTATTCTTCCGAATCGTGCCCACATATGTTAGTTTGTTTTCTCTTAGCTCTTCTAGCAGAAGTTCTAAAGAAGTAAACCAGTTATCTCCTGTCACGTTGCGATTGTTTCCTGCTATTGGTGCGACCAGATCTAAAACTGAGAGCGTGGGTATGAGCTTTTTATGTAAAGCTTTTTATGTAAACGCAAAAACTACACCCTCTAAACCCCACCAACATCTCATCTATTGTTACGTATCTATAACAATTATAGTTAGTTTTACAATTAATTGTTGAAAACCTCTGATATTGCAGCTAGCTTGTCACCACCAGATTTTCTTGCTTCCCTCGTATCAGTATTATCGAATCGTATAACTGAAAGTAGGAAAAGAAATCGTTTCAAACTTATTGTCAACCTAAATATGTCTCGTTCTGTAGCATCAGTAGCCCATAAACTATTTGCATCTTCATGTGCTGATGTGAATATTGCAGTTAGATACAATAAACCAAATAATGCCTTAATTTCAATTTTGTCTGCGTGATTTACGAAGGTAGCAGTTTCTCCATACTTGTGGGACTCGTCCGTTATTTTTCAATAATTTCCTCTGTCATCAAAAGGGACCACCATGCATACGGAGAAGTAGGTGGATTTGTTGCAGCAGATCCTTTCAGCCAAGGAAGGTGTAAAACGATGTTTTCAGCTCTTGTTCTCGCACTTGAGGGGGCTATTTTAGACCACTTGTACCTATTTTTCCCATAAAAGTACTGTCTTTGATTGGAGGGTGAAGTGTCACCTTCATCTTCATTCTCTAATTCGATGTCTGATTCAGAATGTTCACTTATCAATTCTGCATCACTTATATCGCTGTCACTTTCCTGAACTTCAGCCTCCAAGGGTCCTTCATTATCACTGACATCAGATAAATTGTTTAGAATATCTTCCAATTGGGCATCGGTAAGAAATCGGGACATTTTTGAGGAGCGGCACTTGGTAAATAGGTAAACACAACTGGTATTGTTGGGTCAAATTTGAATACCGGTTGGGCCAAAACTTGTATACCGGCCCAACTGTAAACAATAACTGAAACACTTATACTACACAAGGAAGGATATATCACGCCAGGAGATTACCTGGCGGGGTGGGGAGATATCGCGTCTACTCCTCTAAATACAGCGCTTAGAAAATGCTTTGGGTTAAATTTGACCCAATAATACCAGTTGAGGGTTAATAATATTATTTATCGATTTGAATTGACATCGTTACTTGAATTTTCTGAATCTCTTGCTGGCCGGATTGAAGCTGGCCCCCCAGGGGGTTGCCCATATATAAGTTAGAACAAAAGATCATTGAAATAGATAAAGCCGACTTTCATATATTAGAAAACTGATAAAGAGCTTTAGAACATTCTAAGTTCTATTCTAATGGATTTTCCCAGCATTTTCTATAACTGTATCATCATAAAAATGTTGCTGAATGTAGGTACTTACTTTATTATATAGAAGACCGAGACTGTTTCTTATAATATTCCAATTTAAGTTCTAACAGATTTTTCGGCATTAAACTTTCATGTACTTTTTCCTGAATTTCCTGCTAATTCGTGTAATAATAACTCGTGTTATATAATAACAACCCCGGGATAATCGTGTATTACACAAACTAAATTATTCAGATTTTGATTTAAAGAACAGCATGTTGGGAAAGGTAAAAGGTATCATTATTATAACTATATGTGAGTTTCATACGTGACTAGACTGGAAACATTTGAGGAATGCGTGTCCCCGTCGCTCTCGCAGTCACAATAAACTATGTTAATGTTGGGATATTATTAATTTATAGCAACCATAAATTATCCCTTGTAAATGCAGTGTTTTTCGGGTAGGTGGGGTGCATGTAAATCAATACGGAGACACAGGCTTTGATAATTCTCGGTTTATATCAACGCTACATGTGCAAGTAATACTTTAATATTCTTAAGGTTATCACCGCTAAATAATAAATATACCTGAATCACCTATACATTTACGATAATTATTATAGCCAGGTTATCAGAACTAGGCATACATTTCCACATAATCAAGTAGGTAATAAAACGACCCCAGTTTTCCCATTACAGGTCTCTAAAATAAACGCAATATAATATTAGACGTGGAGAAGGGACTGTTTGCTTTGCAGCCACTTTGGAGGATGGTGTATCTACTACGCAACCCTCGCGTGAGATAATAGCTTCCGCATTTTTAAGCCTATATGTATATGTATATATATGGGAGTGTAGTGGTTTCACTTTCACTACAGCACTTAGACCTCATTAGGCCCTTTGTGCATTCCTCCTTTTTACTTGAATACTTTTCTTCAAACCATCCTATTTATTATGGGTGGCAAAGTCTCTTTACAATTTGTATGTATGATAGCATGGATCTGAGTTACCGAGATTTATTGCTTTGTCCTCATTACCATTTATCTGGGACCACGCGCCCGCGCCAGACGTTGAGTGTTCCCAGGTCTCAGTTGGACAGCCACAGCCCATACCCAGGCCTGCCTAGGTCACCATCCAAGTGCCGCCACCGCCCGTCCAGCTGAACTTCGAAGATCGAGATCTTACCGGTCAGCCTATATGATAGATATATTTCTATAGATTTCTATAGATTTTTAGATAACTATCTTAGAATAAATTAATAGTACATATCTACTATTTTCAAAATAGAACTGTTCGAAACACCTGAGATATAATAAAATGCAAACGTGAGAACAATATAACTTTATTCATATAACCGTAAAACAACCTAGTATATAGAAATTAATATTCGTTTTGCACGCCACGCGATATCTTTCAGACTGACTGCCTAATATAAACTATTTTATTTTAACAACATATCTGCCTTTTTTATGATTTCATCGATACTTTTCAATAAAACAATATAGTTCGAAATTATTAGTTATACCTATTGTCTGCGAAAAGTAAACATTTGTGTAGATAATTAAAACGGTTATATAATTTATAAATATTATTAGTAACAGTGGCCCCTAGACTGACTCTTGGGGTACACCTTGTTACATGTTATGAAGATCTGACAAACCCATTATGCCATAACATAACTTCAATAAAAGTAGATCATGGGGAACGCAGTCAGATTCTTTAGTGAGGTCACATAAAGCAATAATATAACTGAGTGCATTCCTTCCTCAAAACCCTGAACTATGCTGTTCACCACCTCTGTCGCACAGCTTCTGTTGTAGAGTGCTTCGGTCGAAACCAAAACTGACACTTCGCTATTAAAAAGTTGGATTCGAAATATTGTGTTAGTGTCAGTTTGAAAATAATTTCAATTACTTTGGCAAAAATTGATATAATCGAAATAGGTCGATAGTTCAACAATCTCTATATCACCCTTTTTATGAAGGGGCGTAATTTTAGTTATTTTGAACGAATCTGGGAAACATCTTCGCTTAAACATCTACATAATATTTATTAATGAGGTAACAGTACAATGAGGGTATAGTTATATCAATTGTACCTTTAATTATTTGGCTATTTAAAGAATAAAAATCACTTTGAGTTTTTTAATGACTTGACAGAATCTAAAACTTCATATATGTTGTAACAGGCCGAAGAAAAAGCGATCCGACGACACGAGGTATATTTTTTGCTATGCCAATAAAAGATGTGTTGCTATCTCACATCGAAGAAAAAATATCTTCAGTTGCAGAGCTATTGAAGTCATCGTGAGACAGTACCGAACTAATTTTAAATGATGCTGTCTTATTTTGTCGTGGTTTAATAATTGCCAACTATCTCTAGATATATTATTAGAATTTTTAATATTTTTATTGATCGTAAGCATCTTTTTTAGACTGGTTTTTTTGTATTCCTTTTGTAATTTTTATACGATAAGATCGTCACATTAAACCATTTAACTGGGGGTTTTGATTTATGTGAAGTAATTTTTTTTAATGGAAAATTCATCAACGCCATGTTTTGGTATGTTTTAAGAAGATATTAATAGATAAAAAGGATTAATAGTTAAATGTGGAATAATAAGAATTCATTTCTCATCTAATATTTTCTGAACTTGAGTTGTAGCAATTTTTATTGGTATTGGGAAGCAATTATCGATATTATTAGAATATCTTAATAAATTGATTTCAGAAGGTGGATACTCATTATTTTGTACAATATTTCCGTATCTACGTAAGAGTTCGTTAGAGTTTTCTTCTTGACACTGAAATTACATAGCTATTTTCATTAAAGCTACATATTTACTCTCGATATAATAATGTGATAAGATTTATTAGAAATAACTCGTATTCGGTACAATCTATAATATTGTAATGTATTGCAGTTTACAAGGAGTATTTCTAATATGAAGACAATCTCAAAACCTTTGAAATAACATTTGATATTTATTACGTTTTCAAACTTTAATAAGTTTTCTAATATTGGCTCGAAAGGTAACACTTGATCATTGAGATGCGAGGAAATTTCTTTTATTTCTTTAAGTAAGTTACTTGATATAACCATAGAATTGTGTAGTGTATTTATTTTTGCAAATTATATGACTACGTGAATTTTATTAAACGTTCAGAAATTCATGTACATACATACATACATATACATAAGAGAAAGATAACGATAAAATATAATTTAAAACAAATCAAGCAAGTAATACTTAAACTAATCGACCTACCACTATCCTGTTACATATACACTCTTCAAATTATCGCAGTGAATATCACAATCAGAAGCGATACGATTAAATAGTTCACGCATCAGATATATTGGGGACTTTCTTAAAATATTTGATCTAGGAGCAACACAGTAAAATAAAGTTCGATGTGCAATTTTGGCGAGGTATTAGAAAATTTATTTTATTTAAAAGATCGGGGCTATGAAGCTTGTCAATTCAAAATTAAATCTCGTAAGTAAATTATTCTGATCCAGACATAGGAACAGTAATAGGAAGTAGTAGCATATGGTATTAATTATGCGTTAGGTTGTGGGTAATAATTATTATAAGGTTTTTAATAGTTTTGCGATTCAATTGTATTATAATATGAACTATAATTTGTTGCTGGATGAACAGTATCATCTATAAAATCATGGTAATATTCTTGTGCGTTAGATTTTGTATTTGTTGATAAGTTAATACTGTTTATCTCCATAGGCGTTGGTTTAGGTTGAATTCATTATAATGCCAGAAGAGGAGAAACACTTTTGCAAACAAACGCTTTTCAATACCAGCGGAGCCCAAATATTAACTAAAAAAAGCAGAAAACCAAAAACATGAAAAATTGTTGGTTTGTTTTATTTGATGAATTATTATTCTAGTACTAAGTAGATGCCAAAAATATTTGAATTAGGTGTATTATTATTATTCACTACTTTATTATTGTTCTATTCCATCTCCTTAAATTTTGTTCTATCTCCAGTTTATTTATCAATTAATGTGCATATAAGGCTTAGGTACTGTTCTATCTCCAAACCGGAAGGTGAGTGGTGTTCCCATAAATTTTATGAGATAGATTAAAAAATGTACATTTAAATTCGATGCCTTAAGAACGTCCATAGATATGGATGCAGGCCTTTTTTCGGAACCGACGGTATATTATGTAGATATTATTTACAAGCTTTGCTTTGCAATTCTCTAGTAGTTAATTCTCTTAGGTTAATTGGATAAACTACTGTAGTAATAGTACAAGGTGAAATGTATTCAACTCGATCTCTTAAAAAGGGAAAAATAATCCGTCAACGTACATCATAATCACATGAGCAGTAGAATTGATGTGGAATGCATGCCGAGATGACAAGCTCTGTGGAATCCAGTTCCAGTCGTGAAGTACGGCTCCGTATAGGGAAAGTGACATTGCCGACGTCCGTCAAGTCAGAAATATTAGTGTTGGAAAGATGCCTGAGGTTACCAGCGTTTCTGGCCGTCGCTGGGATGTACCTTATCTTCAAGGCATCTTAGGTATTCTTAAGCGACGATGACAATATGAGTAATCGTTCAAATCAGTTTTGATGCAGGGGTCGTGACAAACATTGTGTGCATTTGTATTCAAATGGACTTTTTCAGTCTACTTCTTCTGAGAGTAACTATTTTTTTTTCATTAATAGAATAGAACAGTTTTCTTTGCGAAATAAAATGTTGTGAAATATTTAATACAATTATACCGGATGTAACAAGATCATGGTCAAAGGGGGTGACTTCTTTAATTTTGAAAATTATTGTAGTTTAGGATATCTTATAAACATAATAAGCCGCACTTTTTGAGATACAAGTATTTTTTTCCACTTCTGGTTTGGCCAGAAGTGACATTACCAAATCCTACTTCTTGTACTTAATAATTCTCAATTTCTGCAACATTGTGGGCTTTGATTACAATTTTGTCGTGGTAATTATCTGAACGCTCAAACGGAAATAAAGAAAAATGAAGTTAGGATAGATTACGAAATTAGGAGGAACAGTGACAGTGCCGTTAACATTTCAAAATATCGCGGACGGCAGAATATTTCCCGACTGTACCTGAAGCAACTCGAGGATTCCGTGAATTTTAGTGGCATCTTACACGCCGAGGAGGGAAGAAACGCGCTATCAAAACACAGGACGCAGCGGATAAGCACTTGGTCAACCAACTCAACCGGAAAGTCAAGGCAGCCTCCAAGAGCACCGATACGAAAGATAGCAGCTTCATCTGGAGTTCCTAGACCCCCAGGATAACAGCCCTTGGAAAGTGCAGCGAGCCCTGAGGTCCACCCGAAAACCGATGCCTCCAATCCACGGCGAGAGAGGACTTGTCTACACCTGACGAGAAAAGGCGGCAGCTTTCGCCGACAATCTCGAGATGCAGTATCGAGAGTCTCACTTAGACGAAGTGAACCGAAGGGCTAGGTGGCTAAGACAGACAGCCAGACGAGAACCAGATCCGACCTTCATCTCCAGAAGAGATCATCGGTATCCTGGCCCACGTCAACGTACGGAAGGCAACTGGTCGAGACGGGATAGGAAACTGGATTCTCAGGAAGCTCCCTCGTAAAGGAGTGCCCACACTTGTGGCTATCACAAACGCTATTCTGAGGCTCCGGTATTTCCCCTCCAGCAGGCAAAAGACAGACGTGATTTTCATCCTCAAGCCCGGAAAAGACCATCTCTTCCCATAAAACTATAGGCCGATCAGCCTACTACCAGCGATGAGCAAAATTGTCGAAAAGGTCATCTTGGACAGGATTAAGAAGATATCAGAAGAGGTAGAAACCATCCCTGATGAGCATTTCACGTTCAGAAGAGGACATTCCACGGAGCTCCAAATGCTGCGGTACGTCACCGAGGGATTCATTCGAAGAGAGGTCACAGGGGCAATCTTCCTGGACATCGCTAAAGCCTTCGACAGAGACGGATTGACGGAGACGGAGTATGATGGATTGGTCATCAAGACGATGGACGCCGGTTCACGGTATCCCTCCTCAAGCTGATCCAATCCTACCTACTAGATGTGGAAGATGTAATGCCGTACTCAGCCTTGAATTCACGAGGGGAAAGAGCACGGCACAGAAACCCTCGATCTCCTATTCAAAAAAATCGCAATAATGCTGTTGGACATTTAGATGAAAGTAAAATGAAAACAAGGTTTCCCATACTTGTGTTTTAACCTACAGTCATTCTCAAGATACAAAACTGAAGAGTTTGTTGTTAGTTAGCCGACTTTCGTCAGAAGGTACTGAGGTCCCATACGAGAGGCAACTCAGCTAATAGTTGTAAGGTTTTGGTGCAAAAACGAAGGCCCCATACGGGAGGCAACTAGCGTGTTCGCCCAGGCACGGGGGAAAAGTGTTAATAAATTCAACAAGGCACAAACATTCATCATCTCATACAATAAGCGGCAATTAAGTCACTGTTATAAGCAAAACACACTAGTACGAAAAACCTACTCGTAGTCATGAATGGAACAAAAAGGTCAACAACATTACTTAGATCGAACTGAGTAAAAAAAAATAAAATAATCTTAAAACAGAATGAGGTGAACACACTAAATAAACAAGTAAAATGTGTATAGTTAATGCATAACGATCATAATTATTCATAGTTTAAAAACAAAATACAACACGGACAATTTTAATAAAATGATGGCGGTAATTCTCGAGTTAACAAATTTAATAATAAACATTACAAATTAAGTATATTTCCTAACCTGGGAAATTTGACGTCAAGCACTGACGCAGACCAGAGACCAACTACCTGCTTCTCTTTACGCAATTCCTCGTCCCCACTATTTCCTGACTTATCTAAACTACCCCGCACCACGTATTTCATAGTGCCTGCTTATACCCTAACCACCTGCTATTTAAAAATCGGTTTCTCCTCTTTAAACAAAACAGAGGCCACGACATCGCAGTTTTCTTAACTAAATAGGGGATAGGGTCCATTTCAGAATATTAACGTGAATATTGTTTGCTTATAACTCTCAAGTTTTATAATAAACAGGATACATACATACCTTGACAGATTTGACTTAATCTAACCGAATAAATACTTTATATAATAACAACGGAAGAGTATATATATTGACAGTTCAGATGTATTTAGACTATTCTTATTTAGGTACTAATGAAACTTATGAACACAACACAAAATAAACAATTATACAACAACTATACCTTACAACTCAGCTAGTAGTTATAAGGCTTTGGTGCAAAAACGAAGGCCCCGTACGGGAGGCAACTAGCGTGTTCGCCCAGGCACGGGGGAAAAGTGTTAATAAATTCAACAAGGCACAAACATTCATCATCTCATACAATAAGCGGCAATTAAGTCACTGTTATAAGCAAAACACACAAGTACGAAAAACCTACTCGTAGTCATGAATGGAACAAAAAGGTCAACAACATTACTTAGATCGAACTGAATAAAAAAAAATAAAATAATCTTAAAACAGAATGAGGTGAACACACTAAATAAACAAGTAAAATGTGTATAGTTAATGCATAACGTATCATAATTATTCATAGTTCAAAAACAAAATACAACACAGACAATTTTAATAAAATGATGGCGGTAATTCTCGAGTTAACAAATTTAATAATAAACATTACAAATTAAGTACATTTACTAACCTGGGAAATTTGACGTCAAGCACTGACACAGGATAAGTTTTCGAAATCAGAAGCTAAGTTTTTAAAAATATTTATTTTCACAAGTTTGAGCTCTTAACAGTATGAAACCTCTATAAGAACTGATTTTAGTTATGGGAATATGGCATCAAGTCGAACTGCAGAAAGTGCAACATATTCGATTGTGCCTTATCTTAATTATACAATACTCATTCATATCCACTGATAACCATGTCTACGAGATACGTAACTCACACACCAGAGACCAACTACCTGCTTCTCTTTACGCAATTCCTCGTCTCCACTATTTCCTGACTTATCTAAACTACCCCGCACCACGTATTTCCTAGTGCCTGCTTATACCCTAACCACCTGCTATTTAAAAATAGGTTTCTCCTCTTTAAACAAAACAGAGACCACGACATCGCAGTTTTCTTAACTAAATAGGGGATAGGGTCCATTTCAGAATATTAACGTGAATATTGTTTGCTTATAACTCTCAAGTTTTATAATAAACAGGATACATACATACCTTGACAGATTTGACTTAATCTAATCGAATAAATACTTTATATAATAACAACGGAAGATTATATATATTGACAGTTCAGATGTATTTATACTATTCTTATTTAGGTACTAATGAAACTTATGAACACAACACAAAATAAACAATTATACAATTATTTACTTCCTCAAACCGCGAATTTGATCCGCCAAACAATAAACAAAACACACTATCCCTTCTAATTTTTGCTTAACGCAGCTTAAACTTCCTTATTTCCGCGCTCAACTATCAGCTTAGGTTACTTGAGCGTTTTACAAAACCGGCCGTCCGATTATACCCGAAAGTGGTCATTATTCGTAAGATTAGGCTAGATGAACATTAGGCTCGTGGGGTCGATCCCACGTGAACTACTAACCGAACTGCCTGGTAAGTCGTCGGAAATGTTCGAACTTCGAACACGTGGTAGTGGCGGGGCATTATGGCAGTCTCCTCGTACACACTGCCTTCTCAGCATGGGAGCATGGCCACTGACAGTCTGGCTGGCACTCTGTTCCCCCAGCTCGTCACGGCAAGATGATTGATAATCACCTGGCCGAACCGCCGGTGACGTCACTTCATTAACTCTGACTAATGAAATACCACGGTTTTACTAATTGAATGTCCGTGTACAGCATAATAGGATTCCTATATCAAAGTCATGCGAAAGCTTGATTAAATTAATATTATCAACGCTGTTGCAGGTAAGCCACCGCGGAGGCTCTGAGTATGAAATGTCAAATATATAGGAACTACGAACCATTCAGACTGGCATTGACAAGCGCTATAATTACAATAATCTACAGTTTCAGTCAATATCTAATCAGTTTAGTCAAAATCTGCAATTGGTATTAGGTGCCGGAAAATTATGGCAATGCTTCAGAGCAGGCACTTGAAATTTGTGGATGATGGACGACAGTAGATGTAATAATTAAATCAAATGAACCCTTAAATTCTACCCTCTGTATAATCCCCTTCGAACGTAGGTTTCAGTTTTGGTACAAGCGGATTTTGAAAACCATACTGCTCTCTTTTGTAATTTTTTCGTATTTAAAAAAATAGCCACCTATATTATTTTTAACATATTTTGGTAGATTCAGTCGTTGTGAATCTAAATATATTAACTTTATGTCATCGATATCAATTTTCAGTCATATTATTATTTCGAGTTTGCCGACACACACACACACTGACTGACTGACTGTGTCGTTTCTCGCCTTGCAGCTGGTCCCAGAATTGACTAGTAAGGAATGTGAGCATTATACAAGAAAATATGAGAAGTAACTGAACATACATTAATTACGTTATTTATCGATAGAAGTATTAAACATTTTATTATTATTATTGTGTATTCTGAAATCTGGAATATGTCCGGAGTGCGGATCGAGATCCGCTGCACTTAGGCCCCATTGGGCCCCTTGTGCTTCCTCCGTGAGGGAAATGTCTCCCTAGGTCATCGACCAGCCCAATGTTGTACAAAAGGTGATGATGTTTTCCCTCAAATTGGCCATAGAAGGCCAACGTTCCCGCAATATGGATTCTCTGGTCGATGACACGGCGGGACATTCGCAAAGTACATGCTCGATCGTTTCATCTTCTTGTTCACATCCTCTGCAGATGGGTGTGTCACATTGTCTCATGTTATAGAGGTGTTTCCTTACCCGGCAGTGTCCGGTTAGGATTCCTGTAACAAATCGCAGTTTACCCCTGGACATTGCCAGATAGTTCGTCGCCGTCTCTTCACTGGGATATCTCAAGAGATTTCTGGCCAGCTGACAGCTACTTGTTTCATCCCATAACGTCTTAAATTTTATGTGGGTGTTTTCCTTTATTAATTGAACTTTCGCTGCAACTGGTAGCGTACTTGAAGGACCAGGCCCAAGGATACTCAGGTTGGCTGCCTTCTTGGCCAGTTTGTCAGCTTCTATATTGCCGTTGCATTGTGAGTGTCCTTTGACCCAGCACAGGCAGATGTTATTCATCTGACATGCTCTCACAAGTGCTTGGTGACATTCCCATGTTGATCCTTTAGTTATTTTATATTTTTTCAGGGCCAGTAGTGATTGTCTACTATCTGTGCAGATTCTTATTGTCTTGCCCGTTATTTCTCTGCGAGCAATCTCTTGTGCGGCTATGGTTATACCAGCGAGTTCTGTTTGTACTACACTGTCATTTTTATCCATAGTCCAGCTGCATCGGAGTCGCAGATTCCTGGAATATATACCACAGCCTGCTCCATCCTTTTTCTTTGATCCGTCCGTGAAGACATAGTTTACACCTTCAACGCCGGCCTCGTCTTCACCAGTAGTATGTATGGTGTAAGGTTTATCAAAGACAAGCCGAGGCGGAATACCATCTGCACATGCCTGTAAAAGGGGTATCTTTCTGATAGCCTCAGTACACAGGCGGCTTCTGGTTTGGCCACAGCTTGAATTTGGTAGTATGCCAACAGATTTAAAGCGAGTCATGGTAGTCAGAGCCACTTCTTCTAGATGTAGGTCTAGTGGTGGAAGACACAGCATTATCTCCATTGCTCTCGTTGGTGTTGTTCGCATGGCTCCGGTTATGCTCAGACAGGCAACTCTTTGTACCTGGCCTAGCTTGAGTTTTGCTGTTATTTGTTGACTCTTGGGCCACCAGACAACAGCTCCATAGGCCAACATTGGTCTTATGATAGCAGTGTAAATCCACAGGACCACCCTGGGTTTCATTCCCCAGGGTTTCCCTACTGTCCTGCGACACTGCTCGTATGATATGTAGGCCTTATTTATTCTTCTTTCGAGGTGAAGATTCCAGTTTAATTTAGCATCGAAAGTTACCCCCAAGTATTTCACCTGTGGTGCAAAATTTAGTGCTGTGTTTAGGAGAACAGGTGCTCTCATTGGCTCCAGTTTTCTTTTCCTTGTAAAGAGTACCATTTCCGTCTTCCTGGGGTTGACGGATAGGGCATACTCCTCACACCAATTTTCGATTATTCTTAGGGCCATCTGCATTCTCTGACAGAGAGCTCCTTCGAATTTTCCATTAAGCAGTATCGTTAAGTCATCTGCGTATGCAATTGTGTAGAATCCTTCCACGTTGAGGTGGTTTAGGAGACTGTCAAGAACCAGATTCCATAGCAGTGGTGATAAAACACCTCCCTGCGGACAGCCTTTCGCAACCAGTCCTCTTATGACTGTCTCCTGCACTGATTTGTACTGCTCTTTTAGAGAGCATGTTGGATATCCAGCTGCTCACAGTATTAGGAACGTTCCTATGTGTTAGGGCCGCTGTGATTTTAGGAAAGGTGGTCTTGTCAAACGCACCCTCTATATCTATGAAGACACCCAGGGTGGATTCCTTATGATCCAGGAATTTCTCAATCCGACTTGCTACCACATGGAGGGCAGTATCGGTGGATTTTCCTGGCGTGTATGCATGTTGGTTGGGGTGCACCGGATTGTTAGTCAATGTTACATCCCTCAGATATCGCTCACATAGCTTCTCCATTGTCTTCAGTAGAAATGAAGTTATACTAATAGGACGGTATGCTTTGGGGGTGGAATAGTCCATCCTCCCTGCTTTTGCTATGAACAATACTTTTATTTCTCTCCATGTCATTGAGATATAGAGGTGTGCTAAGCACATCCTAAACATCCCAACCAAGTGCGGCAGTAGTTTATCCAGGCCCCACTGAAGTAGTGCTGGATATATGCCGTCGATGCCCGGAGATTTGAATGGGGAGAAGCTCTGTATTGCCCATTTGATTCTGTCTTCACTTACAATTTGGTTGGCGGTTTGCCAGTCCGAATTTGTTGGTTGGGTGTCGACTTCATTTGGCCATTCCCTTCTATCTGTTGTGACAGATTTAGGGAAGTGAGTTTGCATGAGCAGCTCTAGGCTTTCGCAAAGGTTGTTGGTCTTGGTACCATCATCCCTTTTCAATATACCTATCATGGTTTTTGTCTTTGGTGAGGATTTTACATAGCCTGGCTGCCTGTGAGTAGTCTTCAATTTCCTCACAGTAGGCTCTCCACGCTTTACTTTGTTTTTGTCTAACTAGTTTTTTAAACTCCCTCAGGTGGGTCTTGTATTGGTCCCAGTCTGATTCAAGTTTTGTCCATTTTGCTTTATTGAAAGATGTCCTTGTCCTCTGTTTCAAGTCCGTCAAGTCCCGGCACCACCATTTAGTGGCTTCCCCAGGGGCTCTCGAGACTCTGAGCGGGCAGGATCTTTCAAAAGCTTTCCTTATGGCTATTATTAGAGTGTCTGTATATTCCTCTATTCTGCCACTATCATTGATCACGTCGAGTTTTTCCAGGTTCTTCCCGATATTATTGTGTATTTTATCAGATACTTTATATAAGATACGCGTTATAATACTCTTTTCAAGAAGGCCAAAAAAGGGACCGAAACGTCAAGTAATATAATCAGTCGTTTTATTGTTACTATCCCAAGATAAACCCTCCAAAAAAAAAACGCTCATGAAGTCGCACCTTGTAATTGTCTCAGCGAGTATTATAGAGCATTATAAAGGATATTTATAATATATTTAACGGGACAGATTAACTAAACAGAACAGATCATCTAAATAGCAGTTTAATTTAGCGTAGGTCATCAGACCACGACTCCGCAACACCGTTTTCCTCATCAGATATTAGCGCGAACATGTCAACTATAAAGAGTGAACCAGAAAGAACAACGCATAAGTAAACGGGTCGCAATAACACAACTGAAACAAGATAAGCCAATCTGCTGGGAACACGAACTTCTCACGAACTGGTATTGATAAGACTGTGCCTTAACGTAAAGGAGAAACCACGCACGTTCACATTCTATCCGTTCCTGGACCGGTTCATTATAAACCTCGGTAAAAATACGGATGGTGACGGTACTTTTCAATCGCAACACAAACCCTTCACACCTAGAGTCGTGATACGGGCTCATTTGCATCTGGTTCGACGTAATGGCAAGTGATGGCTTCATTAGGAGCGAGCGAAATGAGCGAAATAGTAGGTATGACTTGCACGGTACGGTATAGTACGGGTAGTTTTGTTTTTACTTTCATAAGTGAAAATAAATTTACACCATTAAAGGATTGCTTCTAACCGTATTATAATAATTAGCTACATGTATTGCAAAGGAGCAAAGAGCATCATTTCCTCCCGCGGATATTTTGATGAAGTTGCATCAAAATCTAAGGGAGGAAATGGCACTGGCTCCTTAGTAATACAGATAATGCGTATAATTTTTTCTGCAAACGTGTTTCGCAGTGTTTTGTATAAATATTATATTTTCTTATGCATGACAATTATAAAAACAAATGTCAAAATATCATAATTTTTAGAGAAAGTAAATGTTGCATACGGAGAACGTTGCTAAGGTAATCTAGGACTGGAGTCAATTTTGTCTATATGCATTGTTATCAATATTGTGTTAGTCGGTTTAACATAAAAGGAGACCATGCTTAGTGTTATAATTATTTGAAGTTTTCATCTGTTTGCCGTCCTGAAATGAGCGATCAAAATCGTATTTTCTAAGTAAATAAGAATTGTTAACTTTTTACCTAAATACAATATACCTACCGTAATCTAGGCTAAGAACCGAACACGATTTAAAATTAAATGTATGACAAAATTATGCATGGTTTGTTGTTCCACCATGCTCCAACATCCCCTTTCATTTTGTACCCCCAGTCAAATTAGATAAAAATAGAGTGATCGGTGGAAAAAATTCCGAGAGTTGGAAATTTTTTTAAACGCTTCCGTTACACTTAGGTAGACATATATCAAAAGTCTCTGAGAGTATAGGTTTTTATCTTCTTACCACAATTAAAGCCGACAAGATTTCCTACATGGTGGTATGCAGTTTTGTCATAGGACTAACCTTAAGAGAGCTACAGGCTTCTGAAGTTTAGATTCTACTTAATATTGTATTAAAACTCATATTTAATTAGTATAACCACATATTTAATTAGTATATGGTAAGTATTTATATGGAAATAGTATTTGCAGAGCGCAGAGATAAAACAGGCTCGAAATGACAAGATTTCATCATTGGCCTCCATGAGCAGTACCATCAAAATTGCCAATGTTGTGGAGGTGGTTGATCCGCTTCTCATATTCCAACGAGAAGCTATTTCCAAGAAGACCACGAGGATCTACAAGACGTTCTCTGTTACAAACTGTCGCCTTTTCCATTATCTCTCTTTCATTAAAAGGGAATGTGAGAAACAAAGAAGTCTGCTTTATATGATATTTTCCCCGTTCATCCCGTTGTTCCAGACCTCAATGTTCACCCTAATGTGATTGATGATGGATTCGTGTTACATCGAGTCAGTTGGCGTACAGCATCAACCTTCTCAGTGATGTTCGATCAATATGCGACATACATAAAAAATATTATGGTGACTGCTGCACAGTCGTTTTTGATGGCTAAATGGACACCGCTAACAGCATAAAACGTGTAGAACAGAAACGTCGCACCACCTCACCAGTCGACATTGATTTCACCGAAGATATTGTAGTGACGACGCAACGACAATATTTTTTAGGAAATGAAAAAAACAGTACAGATTCATCAGTATGCTTTCTCGGAAAATAATTGCAGATAGAAGTCAGACATGCTGATGCTGATGCAGATACAAATACTCTACGTGCCTTGAACTTATTAAGGAGGAACGCAGAATATTCTTAGGAGTGTCATCCTTTAGTTCTTGAGATATTTTAGGCAGTTTCAGAGCTTGTGAAGAGGCCTCATCCATATGGCGATTATCCTCAGAATTGTCTGTATATACATTTTGATCATTTTCTTTTACCCATTCAGACATTGTCCATGTGAATGAGGAAAGCAAAAGCTATTCTTCCAAAGAATTGCAAGAACTTGACTTTGCCAAGAGCATTTTGTTCGTTCACGGTTTTAGCGGCTGCGATACAACTTCTGCAATTTTCCGAAAAGGCAAGTCAATAATTTCTAAATTACTCATGAGGGACAGCACTATACATTTAATCTCCAACGTATTTTATAGAAATACTTCAACACCTGAGGACGTTGCAAACGCCGGGGAACAGATGTCCCTAGCAATGTCCAACGCCAGAGTAACAGATTTGGACACACGGCGCTACGTAGCATTCCTAAAATCCACCACAAGGGTGAAGCCAGACGGAGGTCTGGCAGAGAGGGGAGCATCTTTACACTACCAACTAAAAAGTCTATTTGCAAGTTCAAGAATGGGGTTGGACGAAAGGAGCAGATGGAGATCTTCAACCCTTGACAACCTTAGATCAACCTGCCCCAACTGCTATCCTTTCAACAATATTCTGCAGCTGCGCCAAAGGCTATGGTGCATATTGTGGATGCCGTAAAACAGGCATCCATCGCTCTTCAATATTCGGTAACTGTGAGAGCGCGTGCACTAATGGCCTTCCAGTTGACGACAAGACGACAATTCAGCATATAAGGATGAGCCGGAAGACTTGATAGACCCCCGTGACACCATATAATGAAGTTTTGAACCCAATAAATTCAATTCACTGTAAAACTTACAGTAAATTCAAATCATCTACATTAAATCATTTATCTATTAATATTAAGAATAAGACTGTAATTCGGTTTTCCATGGTTGGGTTGACGACGAAGATGCAGTATATGAGGACGACCCGGAAGACACATGGGCCCCCGTGACCCACCCCCTCCTCTAATGAAGTGTTGGACCCAATAAATTTAATTTACTGTTGCCGAATGATGCTTGTCAGCCCTATAACTCGCTTACGTCCTATATCCTTTTGTCCGATGTCAAGAATGTATATAACGATTTTTGTAGCAAATTCAAACAGAAACAAAGGAAGCAGAAAGTAGACTGCAAATATTTCCGCAAGGGAAAAGGAAAATGCCCGTTTGGCAACACCTGCATGTACCTCCACGCTCTTCCCAATGGCAAAAACTTAGATGTGGGCCCTCCGCTCCAAGGAGACGCAGGACTTCTGGTTTGTTTGATTTTTTTGCCTCATGCAGCCAATTTTGTTAATAGATAGTGAGTTGGTGCACCAGATACTCTACTGGCTCAATGACGAAGACTTGGAACTGGTAGATGATGAAGATGACGATTTTGATCTTGATCTATCCGATCCCCGCATTGCAATGCAGTATTATGAGCGTGGCGATTTTCGACGTTACCTGGCTAGAGAAAGGTTGTTAAACGGTTCTGATGATGAGGATGATGATGACGACTGTGATTTTTTCTTCATGTAAAAATAGGACCTGCTTGAATGTTATTGTAATGTAGTTTTGATGGAGTTAGCATTTTTCTGAAATTATTTTTTAAACTTATTACTATTATTAAATTATTCAATTTATCAGGATGTGTATTTTTTAGTTTTTTTAAGTTTTTTTATGTGATTTAGTTTTGGTAAGGAGGTAAAAAATAGGAGTGATTATTTTCGAGATATAAGCGAGAAACTGAAAAATGGTCATTTAAATCCCCCCCCCCCCTTCTGGAGCTCACTCCACACCCTTGGGGACTTTTGAAATATGTCTATCCAAGTGTACAAAAAGAATTTAAAAAATATTCCAACTCTCTAGGAGTTCCTTCCACCGATTTGTCTAATATGACTGGGCTATTATTGGTCAAAATTAAATACGTAAGAAATTTTAAAGCAGTTCAATTAGTAAAATCTTCAACCCGAACACATAGGTATGATTATAATAAATTAAAATACCAAACTTTTCTCCAGGACAAAGGGATAGTAGGTCATCATTCATCAGGCATATTAATCTACTGCAAAATATGGTTTCGAAAGATATGATTCAGAATTCCACTATTAATGTATGTCTGTCAGCTATTTCCAGACCTGCAACGAAATTTCTGTAGCACTGTATGCGAACGATAGCATTGCTCCTAGTATAGAGTAATTAAAACGTGGATTAGAACTCTAATCAGACCGGTATCAATTTGTCAATGTACTTCATATTATTCCCACTTCCAACTGGATACTCCAATCATTTGCGACGGTTTAATGTAGTGGATGGCTTCATTAAAACTGACGATAAATAGAGTTATGGACAACCGAGCGAGTGATGAGGTCGTTAGCGGAGGAACGGTTACTGAGGCCGAATTGCTATCGGACATTGCAAATTGACTTTGTACATACGGCTAGTTTAAATTAACGAAATGTTATATGCTTACTGTCTGATCGATGGATGTAGCTGGAGTGAAAGAGATAAAAAAACCGCATAGAAATCATATCAATTGCTGTTCGAAAAACTACTGATGGAACGAGCACTTTAACGATAGCCAGAGGAATCAACAACCATACTTGCCATGTGAATTAGCCTAGTTAGGCTATTAGACTACTAAACCAGATTTACGTTAAAAGATTTGCATACGTTTGAGGCTATTTTTAACCGACCTCAAAAAAAGATGAGGTTCTCAATTCGGTTGTATTTTTTTAATGTTTGTTACCTTAGAACTTCGTCATTTATAAATCAAGTTTAAAAATTCTCCGTTTGTTGGAAAGGGGGTGTTCTCAAGTGGGTCCCATTTTGATTTTGTTAGCATTGGACCTTGAATTCTGAAGATATACCGGGGAACTTACCAGGTATACCAGAAAAAATGGTGAATGCACCGGTCACAACCCTAATTTATAGATATTTAAATTAGTTAAAAATTTGTCTATCGGATCAAGTTGTGAAGCTGAAAACCATTCTCAAATCAACCTAATCATCCTAAAAATTAGTCCAGCTATTTAGGTGGAGTTCAACGACAACACACGATTGGCGGAGAATGCATGCACAAGCGAAATAAAGACAGAGCATAAGGCATGTGGTCGTGTAGACTACACGGTGATTGGTAACTTTTTGTTTTATTAATAACTGAATTAAAATTCGTCGGAAAATTAAAAAGATCAAATAAATAGCTTCGCCATGTCAAATCATGAACTGTCAAACATTGAAACGTATTAAACTATGTTTAATTTATCAATATTGTAAATAAAATATCTCCAAAACTGTGATGTGAGATTAAAACTGCTAGTATAACCTTCACGTAAGTCACTTGTCATATAATCACCGAGTAATTTCAAAATGGAAGGGTGAATGATACATATAAAGTGAATATCAATGTGCAAAGACTACTAATATATGTAGTGATAAGATTTATAATATATGTAGTATAATTTCTAAATCAATAATTACTGACAAAATGTCATTGGCTGGAGAGGAAGTGTTTTTCAAGAGTAGGGTATGTAACTAAGGAAGTACTGTTTTGTTAAAAAATTAAAAAGATCAAATAAATAGCTTCGACATGTCACATCATGATCTGTCAAACATTGAAACGTATTAAACTATGTTTAATTTATCAATATTGTAAATAAAAATAACTCCAAAACTGGGATGTGAAATTAAAACTGCTAGTATAACCTCCACGTAAGTCACTTGTCATATAATCACCGAGTAATTACAAAATGGAAGCGTTTTTCAAGAGCAGGGTAGGTAACTAAGGAAGTATTGTTTTGTTTAAGATACTAGACTTCCTTCTCTAGTAAAGCCACGTTTTATAATAATCTCTCTGAGAAATATAATATATTTTTTTTAATATAAAATCAAGAAAATTTTAAAAGTTTAAGTATTATAATAATAGTCAATGTGAAAATTTTGTGATTTTAAAAAAGTAACAATTGTGTACGAGCAGAAAACCAGTATCTAGGGTGTCCTAGAGACGTAAGCAGGAATTTTATCGCTTCCAAAGGAGGATATTTAGGCTGTAAATTAGTTCTACAACATTATACAAAGCGTTTCGTTAGTGCTAATGCTTTTGTTTTTTCTTCAAGGTTTAACGTTGACAACCAAGATAATAACAAACATCATTTCCATCATATTTGTTATGATTGTTTAATTTTAAATATTTCTCTGTTCATCCAGGATTTAAATAATCCATGTTAGTTTTTAAGTTAAGATACGGTACTAAAATTTTACAATCCTAAAATAAATAAATTATTAGATCTTATGTAGGTATATGGGTTTTTTCGAAATTTTTTAAATTAACAAGCGTTTTTCCTGCAGAGGTGGTCACAACTGTGAAAGTGGAAATCCATAATATGGGCATTTACATTGAAAATACAACATGTCAAAAATCGAAAATATGAAAATATTGCATATTAGATATTTTAACGCGGCTTTCGTAATCAAGATTTCCATAATCGGGAAAATTTAAAATGCCTAAATGGTACATTTACATCGAAAATATATGTCATCAAATATGTTTTGGGGAACAACCTGCTTGTACGTACGTATAGAGTTAGTCCCTATAACGCGGATTAATGACAATAATAATAATAATAATAGTAAGAAAGGCTTTTATTATACTCGTACTTAGTTTTTTTGTAAATATGTTGGCCTTCCACAGGGTTTTCGCAATTTAATTACATCGCATACTACCAACGTTTGTGTTGTGCGTTAGGAGGCTAGCAGTTAAAAAAGTGGCGGGATTCGGGCGGTTGGCGAACGAACTAAATCCAAGCAGATGTTTGGTGGCTATACATGCGTATGGAGCACACAGGACTGGAATCAGGCTTCTTATCTCATCGAATTAGATTTTTGGAATATAATTGGAAAGACATATGATATCGACTACGATCTGATCACTGTTAAAATATTTGAAGATTAGCCAGATACTTAGTAGTAAATTTATGATAAGGCATATGGGGTAATTTTATTGTGAATAATAAATTTTTAACACCTATAGATATTTAACACCCTGCTCTAAATTCCTACAAGCTATACTTCCAGCACGCACTTTCGACACTTTCAATCAGACATTCGACACTTTAGACCAGATCCGATGCTGTTTCTGTATACGATAATGAAATGTGATTCATAAATTTGGACTACATTAAAGAATTTTTAGATGAAATGGAGGATGGAGGATTTAGATGAAATGGAGGAATTCCACTTTCGCATCGTGGAATTTGTTTCATAAGTACCCTGCGATGTAGTCCCCCTACTAACTACCCACGATGTATTCGCAAAAATGGCGATTTAGAGTTCTTGCTATAGCCTAACCTAACTTTTTATGTTCTATGAACAGCTTTAACTGCCAAAGTAATATGATATCATATTCCTCAGTTATACACTTGGTCAAACAGTGTATTCCAATGTTTTTCCTAACTTTCTTATGGCAGAACACTATAACTAGCATTTTTTTGAAACACTTCCATTGACAAAATAAACTAATAACAAATGCCGTTGGATGTCTATCTGTAAAACTACACAAACACAATGGCATAACGATGTATTATACAATACACTTTTTTACCATTGGAGGAGTCTCTTCGATGTACGATAATACATTCTTTTACCACAGTATGTTCTAATTTTGCATAAGGTGCATGATTTCGCGAGGTGGTCCGTTTACATTTTCAAAACAATGACATCAAGAACTCAAAGAGTAGTTAAAATGGTATGCAGTAGTGAACATAAGGTATGTAAATACTCTAGATGTATTTTAAAAAGTTGTTATAAGTTATAATAGATTTATACCTACATTTTTGCTTGTGCAATAATCTCGAATATGTATTTATTTATCCGTGATTTGAAGCTATCTGCTATTATTGCCCTCATGCGCGGATCCAAGAGAGGCCAATGGGGGCAATTGGTCTTTCTGTTATGAGAATTTGCTCTTGTTCTAGTTTTAAGATTTGACCTAATCCTATACAATTCTGTATTGTCACAAGGAAAATAAATGTATCTATATATCTATCTATCTAGAATATGTTTAAAATGTATATGTAATTTTAGCCCCCCCCTTGATAAAATCATAATAATTGTGTTATTGAAAATACCAATAATATTTTTATTTTTAATAACATTTGTGGTAGATTTTCAGACCATGTTGGTGCCATTGGTGGTTACTTTGGGAAAATACTGTATTCAACAGTCCGGTATTTTACTTAAGCTTTGAATTATTATATTTTTAAAATTACAATGGCGAAACAATCTATTTAATATATTTTCAAAACATAATGGAATAATGTGAATATAGGACATTTGACGAATTAACATTATCAATGTACTTACTCGTTTCGAATTTGAATCAAATTGAAGTAATAATAATCGAAAAATTGACAATATTGCATTTTAAAATTTCAATGTCAATTTTCTCACAACTCGTTTTCTGCGAGTACATCGTTTTGACATAGCAGACGAGACGATCAATTAACACTAGATTTAAAGAGCATATGGCTCATCTAAAATATGGAAGAACCGATAAGTCTAGTGTTGCACAACATGCTTTTGACAACAATCATAGAATAGATTATAAGATTATATATAATAGAATAAGATTAGTTAGAAATGTGACCAATAATAGACAGTTGGATGCATTTGAGAGCATAGAATTTGTAAAATGTAAAAGTAGTATGAATAGCGACAAGGGACCGATACCGTATAGCCCGCTTTACGCGTTGCTTAGCAACCGATCATTGAAGCGTGATTAGTCACGCGTAAATTTCACGGTGATATCATTAGTGACGTCACCATGAAAATAGTATAAATATGGTAGATTCTGTAGTTTAAGATTAGTTTTAATCGTCTCCGGATGATGCCAACTTGGTTGGCGAAACGCGCGTCGAGCGCAGTGAAAGTGTTTTGGTGTTTGTGGAAACTACTCCGAGTGTTATAGTCACATCAAAGGTTCCAGCCCTATCCAATACCTAATCATGGCTTACTTTACAAATCAAGAGATCAGACTAACTCTACAGTGTAGACTACAAGTGTCTGTACCATACGCCTCGCAGTACGGCCCTGCTGAGAGACCTGCTCCGAAGTTGCAACGGTCGGGCCGGTCCTTGATTAGGCTTCTGCTTAATTAATAACCCCCTAACCCCACGCGTTTTCATTTCCTTCCATTCGTTATTCTCGCGTGTCGAGAGATTGGACTTTCATTTGCATTTCACCCTGCGTGGAAAAATAACGCAGATAATGTCCGTGGCCTCCGCTGCCCCCGTTCGGGGTGATATATGTTTGCGGGGCGATAGGCCGCCCCGAAATGTTATCACGAGCACTCGATAATGTATTTGTGCGGTTATTTCCCCTCTCAAATTATATTAATGAAGAAATGTAGTCTTATTCGCACATTCGTTTACCTGTGCGGCGACAAGTACAGTTTCAGATTCCTTGACGGTACTTTTCAACGAAATTATTTTAAATTGTAATTTAAAATGCCAAGCTTCTAAAATATGTTGAATTTCTGTCATAGGGTTATGGTAACCTATCAACTATACACAGTTAACATTACACCCTATTCTAGTTAAGAAGTTGTATCACTACGAATTTAAGTGCTTGCCCTTTGGTTTACTTACATAATGGAGTTAAGTGCATCAGATGTAAAATTGGTAGTTCTGAGAATCCCTCCATTTCAGAAAGGTAGGTCAAAGCTTGGGCCCGCTCTTATCAATTGGGATACGTTAATTAAGTACTCTATTTTACGAAGCGTTGTCTATGCAGACGATACGTACCTCTTATGGTTATTGGGATCATGGGATATTTGGTTTCAAATAATTACCAAATTTATAACATGTATATACTCAAATTTATTATTTTTCATTAAAAGTGGTCAAAATGGTCTTAGCGGCTTCATTTTAACGAGTTTATAACGACACTGTAAAATTTTTAGAGGAAGGGATGGGCGCGTTTCGGCCGGTCGAATGCCCATCTTCATGGACGGACAACAAAACATTAAACTATTTTCATCATTAACAACTCTGGTACGTCCGCTTCTCGGAAGATCTCTGACAGTGCCATGCTCTCTATACTTCTCTTCAATCCTGCTTATTGTTGACTGACATTTATTGCAGACAAAAGGTGTCAAAAATATTTTCTTAAGTTCGTATGCATTTTGAACATTTTCTGGCCTTTTTGTTTGCTTTTATATTATTCCTTTTACCAAAAGTTTTTTTTTAGATACTGTCTCAGCTTCGCCACATGGTTTCACTTGAAAGCCTGAGTTAGTGTCTCCATTGATTTCAAATAAACGTCCTGGAGATGGAGAACAGAGGTTTTTAATTGCAATCTGATTCTGAACTCCTTGTTGAATTCGGTGATCTATTGTCTATGCTTCGCCCTTCTCCCTTTTTTTTCTGGCCAGTTTCAGTAATGGCATTTTCTGTGTTACCTTCCAGAGCTGTAGCAGATTTTATTAATATATTTTGTTGAATACATATTGGTTTTTTATTACATGCAACTTTGACAGTAGCTTTTTTGTTTCTTTAGCCTAGTGTAATTTTCCTCGATTTACTTATTGTTGTATTGGCTGTTTTCTTCTTTTCTTCCTTAGCTTTTCTTTTTTTTCCTCTTCTTCCTGTAACTTCTTTTTTTTGTTCTTTATCATCTGCAATATCTTGCCATTTTTCTGAAATAATAACATATAGCAATTTTTCTATTATGTCTTTTATTTTTCCTTACAGGAGATTATGGTCAATGTAGAATTTCACTAATAGGTATCTAATAAATTCTCTGCAGTGACATTTTTGAGCTACTAACCTCTTTGGCTTATCGAATACTGTCCCTGTTTCCATTACAGAAATGTCACCATCAAGCTCTTTCCCTGTTTTCTCAGGATTTATTGAAGTGTAAGTCAAATTATTATAGGTGCCTAGTGCATCCCTCAATTCGGGATCAAAGCTAAAATCCAAAAATATTTCACTAATTTCACCAGTATTTGTATCAGTTGATTTCTTATCAGAAACTCTATCTGCATCTGACTGATACAGCATATCTATATCTGACTGACATGGCATGTCTACATTTGCTATAAAATCTATAGGTATATTTTATATGTCATATAGAGTATTATTACTATTGATATGAGTAAAAAAGTTCGAAATTTTACTTAAACAGTTTTTTTCAGCACTATTGATGTTTTCATTTCCAGTTTCAAAAAAGTGCACTATATCAGGATCCAGAAATTGTTTAAATGTCTAAAAATTCAACACTGGATCATCTGCATCACCAGCAGGATTAAGTTCTTCAGTATCGTTTTTTCTTGTCGGCAATCCATTTATGTTATTGTGTCCCATACATTTAAAATAGTCTATTGCATTGCAATGCCAAGGAAAGAGTCCAGTTGCTTTAAACCCATTAATTTTGTAGTCTTTAGATTTTAACGTAGTCATCAATTACCTTTCATTTTAAGCAAGTAAAGGAGACAAAAAAACAACATAAGAGTATGAAAATAATAAATACATCGTACTGTCAACTGTAAACTTTGATATTACGAAAACTTCGTGCCCGCAAAATAAAAAATAAACATAAAAAAATAAGCATAAAAAAAAATAAGCATAAAAAAAATAAACAAAATAAACAAAAATTTTTAAATCGAAAATTCCCATGCCAACTACTGTAGACCTGCCCACCACTGTCGTCTTTACACTATCTAGATTATATTCAAAAATTATACCTATTCAAAGGTTCCAAATTTCATTGAAATACCTAAAGTAGTTTTAAAAATATTAATAAATTTGGAACTTTTGACACCCTATATCTTTTTTCGAATATATTTTTCGAATATAGTTTATAAACTGATATATTTTGTGGTTCTTGGTCTGCCTCTAAAGTTTCCGCTTTCGTAAGTGGACCACCCTGTATATATTAATAAAATTGTGATTTAGGTAGGCAGAATGACGTCTAGAAATTGGGTGGAATTAGTCAGATCAAGGCAATCTACGTCATTCTATATCTGCATTAATAGAAATTGGATTATAATGTTATTGGATATTATGTACTATTAATATGAAGAATTATGAAAATAATGCTGCATTGAATCCTTATTGCTATGAATCCCGTACGCATTTTTGTCCATATTTATAAAAACTTCACCTAAACCTTTTTATTCCCTGCTTCCAATTTCCCCAAGGACTCAAGAACAATTACGACGGTGCTGTTCGTTTCCTAGCATAACTTCAACACTTTGAGAGTAATTTTAGAGTAATCCCTGGCACTTCATCGCCAAGTACCAAACCGGATTTATTTATCACTGCATTAGTGGTAATGGACGAGATTTTCTTTGAAGGAGTAAAGTAGTTTGGTAGTTTCCAAGAACTAGTTAGCCGATAGTAAGTCCTTAATGTAGGGGGCCATGTGATGTTGCTGCTTTTATAATATGCGGCTAAAACTAATAGTTTAATAGAAATATTAGAGAATTGGCTAAGTCTAAGATGGCTGCCAAGCTTTGCATACGTGTGCTAAGCCATCATTAGATTCTTATAAGTTCGGTATTGATTTTCTCCTGGACAGTCTGTCGGATTTTTATATTTTGTAGGTAAATACGTTTCAGAATGTTAATCTTACAGTAGCTTTTGGGTAAATTCACTTGTGACTAATATACCGGCTTTTTCCATTTAAGTTTCTGATTGTTGGCCGTCAAATCAAGTTTCATGACCATAGTAAGATTACTAGAAATATATCAAGGTGGGCAACCTTACCATCTGATACTATTGTTGGAAATCACAAAAAGAAAACTTCCCTTACCCATCTCAGTAGGAAAAAATATGTTTCATACAGTTCCACGGTAAACAGCAGCTTTCTTAAATTTAGAAAACCTTTTTGGACGCACATCTGCGTCTTTATAGACGACATTTGTAGACCTGCTGAAGAGACATAGAGGATGGAGATCCGCCATCGTGGGAGAGGGTTAAGATGAGTTCTCTATTAAAAATAAACAAGACATATATTCGGTCAAATCTCCGATTTATCTTCCATGCTTAAGAGGCCATTGTCTTTATTATCACCTCCTGCTTCTGCAGCATCGTCATAACAGACACCTGTTCAAAATGAAAGGGACTTATCTGTTACTCTGTATCTGCTGCATTCACCCAGGAGAGACTGGTGAATATGTAACAATTGAACGAACTGTAACAGCATTAATTTAAATATTAACGTAAACTATTATTCTAATTAATTCACTTTTTTTGTTTGTAATTTTATATTTCTGGGATTTCCATTAATATTTAATCTCGGAAGGACAAAAAGTGACACTTGAGTCCGTGTCATAATAGAGTGAAATTACCTCAGTCATAGAAGTACGGAAAATATTGAAATATCTGGTTTAAAAAAACTTAATCGACCCCCTCCCGGGGAGATCCGGACCCACTAGAACCCCCCTTTAATTATGGCACTAGTTCCAGCATGAATATGTGAATATGTAACAACAGGCTATAACTGGACTTCCCACTACAAACGCGGCGTAAACAATCGGCGGATTCCTCTAGAGAAGTCCATAAATGCCCCCCACCCCCCGGATCCCCACAGAAGTCAGTATAATCAGACGACAGCGCAAAATACAAAATTTAATTTAGTTTTATATTCGACTCATGTTACGTAATGTGTAAGTAACGTATGTCGAGTCCCATATGTTTCATTTATTGCACGCCCGCCAATACTAGATGACACCCTTAATGAAATCAAAACGGCGGGGGACGCAATCAAAATAAATTGCCACGGCTCGTGCTCGTGCTCGACATTTTGTTCAAATTGGGGTTATATCGCGGACGGCTGTTAAAACGGGCGGTTAAGTGCAATACTCTGTTAGTTACACTTTTCATTTTCCCGGATTTTTCCTCTTCTCTTTCGATTCTCACGGGTATTAATATAAAGACAATAGAGGATTAATTTTAGTACGAAAACACTCACTAGCTACCTAGTATCAATTGAAGCACATGTAGTCTATGCTAAGATGACCATAAACAATCATTAGAACATTCTGCTTTGGGACTGCTCTCCACCATTGACATATTTTATGTTTTGGTATTTAGTGAAACATATCGTTTCCTGGAGGAAAGATAGGAATTATATAGGATAGGATACGATAGGATACTATAGAACAGCTAAAATTATTGCAAATAGTGGATATAGTTGTCAAGTTTTCAGAAAAGCGAAATTTTAGAAGCATTTCATATTACTTTTTGGCAATGATACGGGATAGGACCTTTTTACCTATTTCGACCCGTTGAATCCGAAGCTGTCGGTTGCCAATCCTAACCGGATGGGAGACATTCAAAAGCTTTGAATCTCCTTTGACACAGAAATGGTGCGTCCAAAACATGTAATTATATGTTTTTGAGGATTTGGAATTCAAAAACACACTTCAAAAAGACATTGCTTGGGTACATTCAAGATAGCGGCTATTACGGCAGCAGCACCGTCATCCATCTCTATACATGTTATTGAGCATGATGATTACAAAAATTACCTCTACGTTTGCACGTTAAAAACGTTTGCACTACACTTTTAATTCGATTAGGATAAACATTTTGGGGAAACGTTTATTGACATTTTTTTGGACACAAAAGCTGGGGAAACAAAAATTACTGTGTCTCTCCAGAATTGAGACAGGTGCGTTTGCAGGGAGTACAGAAGGGACATTCCTACAACTGCAGTTTTTCGAATTAAAAAGTCCTTTACAGTGGCAAATGACAACTTCTGGACACGTCTTAGAAATGGGATCCAGTGTCATGAGTCGTGGGACAACTTGATAGTCTCCAGTCTCCAAGTGATGGTAGCCATGAAGTGGGAAGATGAGCATTCTTCCATACACATACCTGTCGATTTACAAATAGATTGAGTAACGTTTTCGCGGTCTTTTATATTAAAATTCTGAACCCACTTGGTAGTGGCACCATCTGATGTGAAACCGAAGAGCATCTGTTGCAGGAGGCTGCTTCTGGATTTTTCACAGTTCCAAATAAAATACTGCGGGCATCATCTGTAGACGCAACGCTAGGACAAATCTGCATTAAAAAAATTATATATGAATATTTTTGTCATGAGATACCGATAACTCAACTTAAAAACGTATGTCTACGTACCTTATAGCACGAAAGCCTCTTGTTCTTGATAATATTCTCACCAAGTGGCCAGCATCCAAGTCCGTTCAGAAGCTGGTAGTTCTCATGACAGGAAACCTTCCAGGCACCTATCTTCATTATGGATGCAAGTTTAGACGTCGAGTCATAACCAGTGATTGCATGGAAAGCCAGCAGATATGCCTTGATCATGTGAAAATTTCTTGCAAATGTCATGCAGTGGAATATATTTGATGTCTCGCGCAGTACCACTCATAACACACATATGTGAGCACTTCATTTTGACGAAGTGGTGCGCACGAAGAAGCAGTGTCTCTGGTCATCGTACGAATATCAGCTAGTCAAGAATCGTACGAGTATCAGCTACTTCGTTTAACGCCCTCAGGAAATCAACATTGCATCGGTGGATTGAGCGGGTCTCTCTATAAAGCCTCCTGGGAGCACAACTTCATGACCACCAAAGTCGTGCTGTAAAATGCATCAGGGGCAACAAATCTGTTTTATTAGAGTCGCCAAAAAGTCGCGAATTAGCAAAAAGTTGCCAGTTAGCAATATAGGCACTCTTATTTGCTCGGCAATGGTGGAATAAAAGTTGCATGCGTTATCAAAATGCATCCGGGGCAACAAATCTGTTTTATTAGAGTCGCCAAAAAGTCGCGAATTAGCAAAAAGTTGCCACTTAGCAATATAGGCACTCTTATTTGCTTGGACATGACCGTAAAGTCGCGTGCGGTATTAAAATATATCAGAGGCAACAATTTTGTTTTATTAGAGTCGCCAAAAAGTCGCGAATTAGCAAAAAAGTTTCCAGTTAGCTCTTATTTGCTCGACGATGGCGGAATAAAAGTCGCGAGCGTTATCAAAATGCATCAGGGGCAACAAATCTGTTTTATTAGAATTGCCAAAAAAGTTGCGAATTAGCAAAAAAGTTGCCAGTTAGCATAGGCACTCCTATATGCTCGACAATGGCCATATAAAAGTCGCGTGCGGTATTAAAATATTAAAATATACCAGGGGCAACCATTTTGTTTTATTAGTCGCCAAAATGTCGCGAATTAGCAAAAAAGTTGCCAGTTAGATCTTATTTGCTCGGGGATGACCGAATAAAAGTTGCGTGCAGTATTAAAATGCATCGCCAAAAATTTCTCTAATTAGTAAAAGAGTCATTTAGAGATATAGGCACATTTATTACTATAAACAAGAAACAGCAGAGCTGAACAAAAACAGAAAAAAGTTTTCAGCTATTCCTTTTAACTCGAGAATTTTTCACTTATAATACCACTAGTGATTCAATTATTACCGATTTTTTTTGAGAATACGAAAATATTTTGAAAATTTTCTATAAATATTCAAAGGTGCCAAAAGAAATTTCACAGTTGACCCTGTGTCAAATATGTTCCATTAGCTTAAACAAAATATTTTATAAAGATTGCCTAACAATTAAAATTGTTTTATAATGGTTGCGCCTAAAAGTAAATTATTCTATAGAAAAATCCCATTTTAAAATGAGTACCTGAGCATTCTTTAAAAAACTTTTTTGTTTTGTTACTGTAATTCCAATATGCATTTTTATTTTATATTGTTCCATGAACCTATTATAAAACTGTTATATAGTTGTTTTATAGAAATGTTTATAATTTTGTAAAGTATATTTTATAGTGCAGTATAAAAAGCTTTAATAAAACTGTTTTATAATGCTTTTGTAAAGTTTTTCGCCGAAATGTTCATAAAATATTTATTGTTTCCAAAAGCATGTTTTACATAATACTAACCAAAACTGAAATGTTTTATAAAGTGGTGCCCATTTTACATTTACAGCTGTCTTTTGAGCTGTCTTCATACATACATCAGCTCTTCATACATACTTCATACATACATACATCACCTCTTCATACATACATCAGATCATACAGCTGTCTTCTGAGAGTAACGTCTGTTTTATAATTTTTGTTGTAGAAGCGTTTTGGCAATTATTATAAGATTTAAAAATGATAGTTCGGTAACCACATTCTACCCATCTAGCATTTAATTTAGTTTCGTTCAGTAAAGGATACTCTTCTTTTCCAATTTTTGAGTAGAAAACCAAACCAGTCTTTTTAAGTGTATTTTTGAATTCCCCGTATTAAAAAATATATAATTACACGTTTTGGACCATTTCTGTATCAAAGGAAGGGTTACAGCACCGATTTCGGATTTCGGCGTCATCTTGGCCGCCATCTTGAATATCTCACTTCCAGTTAGGATTTCGGTTTGGCAACCGGCAGATTCCGATTCAACGGGGTTGAGGACCATTTACATTTATCAAACCATTTACATTTGCCAAAAAGTAATATGAAATGCTTCTAAAATTATTACGGAAATCTTTTATCGATATTTTGACTATAATATGCAATACGTTAATGATACTTTATTATGTTGGAGATTTTTTACGTATTTTAAATTCTGGTGGATGAACACAATGTCAGGAACTGTCTAAATTTCATTATATTTAGACTTCCGTCTTCAGAGACTTTTTTCACATATGCCTTAACTTAAATTTTAACGGCTAGCACATTTTTATACTACGATTTTTATGTTGGCAATTTTTTAAATTCTTCCTCCTTTTATTAGATTTAGATTGGTACTTCATTTAAGATACACCAACAACTCTTCATATGCCTTTTCCTTCTCAAGTTGTCATTTCCTTCAAAATTGTTTGCATCAGAGCAAACCAAAAACCAAAAGTCAAAATCAAAGTCATATCATTATAAGAGGCGAGGTACACGGCTACTAATTGGTGACTCGTAAGTTTGCTATTCCACTTCCCCATACATAGCTCAAGAAACACTTAAAAGGCCAATATAAGTTACGACACAAAACGAAAACCCAATGTTGCAATTATATGCTTATATTGGGCGGGGCTTGCGGTTAAACTAATGGTCTAAGAGTTCATCGTGTTATGTACTTATGCCCCATAGGCGTCACATCATCATCTTTCTCGGATGAAATGACGCAGCATGAAAATAAAATTGTTCATTGCAATTTATTTCTTCAACAGTATATTTATAATATATTATTATTATTGTTAAACTATCACGTGATGATTTGTCACCACCTAAAATATGGATTTCGAAGCCTGTTTCTATACGTTTTATAATAGGTTGATCTCAAAAATAAGTGAATTGGCTTTCATAATTGCTGAACGTCAATCATTATACCAATCAAATAAATTTGTAAATTTACTTACATCTTTGCATACAATATCGATTTTAACTCCTGCTTCGATAGTATCTAAATGTTAAAATTGATAGTGATGAATTCAAAAAGAAATATACTATACTCTATCCAACGAGAGAATAGACTTGCTTTGCGCATCGGCGACTAAAGAGGAGGGGCTCTGTAACGAGCGACGCAGGTCATTCGATGAAATAAATTCGTAAGTAGGTGAAATAAATTTTATTTTGAGTTTTAGTTTCAGTTAGGCAACTATTCCTTTGCCGTTTAACAAAAACAAAATTCAATTCGTGCAACAATTTGTGAAATGTTGATCGTTTAAATTGTGGCAGATCTCCATCATCATTTACTACTTGCAAAATTTTGTTTACTGTTGGTAATTCTTTATTTCGATAGAACTCGTGTACTTTTCTCCTTATAGCAATTTTAGTGAAATCGTCGATCTTTTCTTTAAAAGACTGACGGTTTTTTTTAAAATTTGGTTCCGTTACCTGTCCGGTTCTATTCTATTCTGCTAAAATTTTTTTCATTGTAGTTTTTCCAATGCACGTTTGTTTGGTTAGTGTTAAAACTGTCTCTTCGTACGACATTTGCGGATTGTCTTCCTTTAATTTCTTATATAAATTTATTATAATTATTTTTTGACTTTGATGCACGACCTAAAATTAAAAACAAAAATAAATCATTGACCACGGTTACTGGTGGTGAATAGTATGCGTATTAAATAAAACATATTTATTATTATATTTCTTTACCTGGCCTCTTTTATTCTTCTTAATTGGCGATAATGGTGGATTTATCTCGTCTCTGGCTGCTGCCATTCTTATAATAGATTTAAAACTTATTTCACAACCGTAAACAACACAACTAAAATAACCGTACTTGCGAGACTACAAATACAAACTGTGAATAGGTAGGCAGTAGTAGGTACTTTATATAATTAGGTACCAGGTAGGTATCGGACCCAGGCGCCGGCCCTGGCTACCTGCTGAGCCAATTAAGACGTTGAGGGCGTTGAACTAATGTTCTAAGGGGCGGAGATCTGACCAAAACAGACGAATTTTCGCTGCAAGTCCGAGTGCAAGTCCATTCTCTCGTTGGATACAGTATAGACTGATATGATTTCTGAAGGTAGGTAATAGCCAATTATTGCCTAGCACTTCTTATTCCCTACAATATTACTAAAATATTAACCTTCAAATATAATACACGATTCACAATTCTCTCATCCCGTCCCCACTAGTTTTTTACTGCATATTTGCAACGTTTCAATTGTACATTTATAAACCACCAGTTTGCAGATCCGAAATCTTAAGGTCATGTCTTTGGATCAGATCCAGCTCCAATCTGAATGTACAGTTCTCCATTTTACCGACCTACCGCGCTCCACGCCAATGGTAAGCAGCAATAACATACGTGCAGCAATTAAACGTCCAGCCATATCTCACGTATCCCCAGCTGCACAGCCGGTAAAGCCGTTGCCTTCTATTATCGACAAAGATAGGAGACCGTTCAGACGTGGACCACAAAATCGAAATCACGAACTGGTTTCTCATTACATTATATAGCAATTAACTTAACATGTTCTTAATAATACAAGTACCACGTTGCGGAAATATGGCCATTATTGTTTATGCGAGTTGAGGTGTGCTTGCGTAGCTCCAGGATATGGGAGCTCTATTATGCAGTCATCGTGAGCGAGGAAAAGGGAGTGGGGCAATAATTCTACATCGATAGATGATGTTTCGTTATTTAGACATACAGATATCAGTATGAATTAGTTACGTGACCAGCAGAATACAGCTTCCTTTTAAGATTGCTTGAAAAGTAGTAAATATAAATCGCAAAATCGCAAAAAAAGTTACCACTGACGACGAAGAGGACGACGATAAGGATACAGTGTCTAAATATTTGAAGGGAAAAGAACAATAGAAAACGCAACGGTGGAGAAGGAAAAGAAGATGAGGAAAATATTGAAATTGGGGACCACAAAGAAGAAGATATAGAGAAAATAGTAGAGCAAATAAAAAAGAGAGTAGCGACTGGATATCATAAAATTACCAGACAATTAATAAAAGAAATAGAAATGGAATAACATAAGCTAATAGTACAATAGTGGTACATATGCAAGTTCCTTTAAATTTTAGAGCAGTTGACATGCCAGCATGAGTTCTCCGTATCCAAATTGATCCATTTCTCCCAAATGACAAAAAGACTGATAGGCAGCAAAAGATAAAGATACATAATGAAGATTGCGAGGCCACCCAACCTGCTTCCAGAGCTGCATGATCCACGATTATGTAAAGTAATAGAACAATTAACATTTTTCAGATAAACAAGATAAACTGGCTGAGCGTTTACCTTAAATAATAGGCCATAAATTGGACTTATTAGCGTCTGGAATTGCGTGCGAATCCGGGTCGAAATCGTGACGGAGCACGGAGAGAAAAAATGCGTAATCGTTTGTAATTTCACAGGCCACCTCTTATTAGAAGATCTCATAAATTCAATATGGTATAACGCATGAACACACACGAGCACCATGTATTATTAACAGGGAGGCCGTCTGCATGCTATCAGACGGTTCAGCCACACACAAGACACCTTGGGAGCGCTCAAGGTCCCTCGCTCGTCCGTTCTCGGCCTCTCGGCTTCCACATCGCGGAATGTCAAACTAACTTAAGATATAAATTGGTACATTGGCTGCGGATAAATTGGATTTGGATTAATGATAGATTTGACATGTGCACATAATTATGAACAGGTAGTTACGGTCGTCGTGGGAAGTCTCTTAAAACTAACCCTGTACCGTCTTCCCCATCTGGTGATGTTCTTATAATAACATGGCTAATTGCAGATTCCCCATCGCGATACGGCATAGTTGCTACTGCATTTGAATTACATTATCGTCTGACAAAGGCGTTAATTTCCGCCCCCAAAATTAATGTTAGAAATAAATCGAGAGGGCTAAATTACGGATATTTATGCCGCAATTATTCTCAAATTTCCTAGCGAGCGACACGTCCAAGAATCACGCGGCGTGGTAAAGGGAGGTGCACTAGATCTAACCATTACACCAGTTTGGGAACAGTTTTTTATGTACAGGTTCGACCTTTTCCGAAGAAAGTGACCAATAACCCCTCGAATAAGGACAAAGTGCTTACTTTAAATATCATGGTGACGTCACGCTCTGGGGGCTTAACCCATATGGAGGCTAATATACTCTCTAAGCTAATTCAACAGGCTTGTCTAGGTCGGTCGAAGCGGCGATGCCAGAATGTGTTCCAATGCGACGCTTCTCTGCCTATATGTTGTACTGTATTTAGAATGTAAACAAATTAGAATGTAAACAAAATAAAGTAGCTTTCTCATTAGTCAATTATCAAATCAAATTGGGCGCAAAAAGTCATTAAGAAGCAAGCAACTAACAACTCTCGTGTCAATTGTAATTTGGCAACCCTGTTAACGATGTTTTGTTTTGGGTTTTATTAGGACGCCGCCACGCGCCAATAAGAACAACAATACCTCTAGAGGGGTAATTGATATTGCTCGCGCGCTTGCCTAATTCCTAATCGATTCTTGATTTTTTTTTAACGGTTTATTTGTTGCGGGATTATATCATAATGCTCCAAAAATGTTGTGTTCCCGGTTGTACAGGAAATTACCAAACCAGTAGAAAAGTTCGGGTGTTTCGTTTTCTCAGAGACGAAGAGTATCGCAGAAAATGGCTCTGCAATTCCACGAAAGTTTTGTGCCGAGTGACAACTCCATCCCGAGTCTGTGAGTGCCACTTTGTAAAGGAAGATTTTATTTACAAAGTAAAAGACAAATATGTTAGTTTACTAATGGATGAAATTCACATTGATCCATATTTAGATTATAAAAGTGGTAATGTTGTAGGAGCTGCAATAAATAATAACGATTCCTTAGCGACATCTGCGCATACATTTATGATTACTAGCATTTGTTCAAATTTTAAAGAAGTTGTTCATATTGCTCCTGTGTCTAAAATTAATCACTAATTACTTGTCAGTTTTCTTAAAACAATTAACCATCTATCTTGACTGTAGTTCGAAACAGTTAACAGTTAACCATTTAAATTATTCTTTACCTGTGTTTTTCATAGACTCCGATAGATTTATGCCGTAATATCTTTGTTTAGTTTGATCTTTTTATTGATCTCCAAAACTACATTAAAACGATTTCAGACATACCTACCTAAATAACTACATAAAGCCAGTAATAACATAAGTATCTCGTAGGCCTCCGGATGGTGACGTCACGAGGCAGCACTTTGTCCTTGTATTAGAGGTGTTGTTGATAGAACACCTAGAGTTGTGACCTTGAACGCTCCTTCTTATATAGATGCCTCCTACGCGATAGAAAAAAGGATTAGCATCAGACTCGTCAATTTTTCTCTTCGGAGTATTAAAGAAATCATACAATTTTCTATAGTATTGATACAGTTCCTAATTTGCTGAATTTCGCAAGCTTTTAAAATTGCCAAATTCAAAGAGTGGGCGACACGGTGCACATTTATCGCCTTAGGGTAGTTACGACGAATAACCGCCTGAACGCCATTAAATTGCCCTGACATATTACTTGCTCCATCGTAACCTTGCACGACAAGATTATTAAGATCTAGTCCAAATTTTGCAAACTGCTTTTAATTAAATTCGACAAACTTTCACCGGTTAAATTTTCTTCTGGAACAAACTATAAGAAATCCTCGTTGATTTTATTTTCATTGACATATCTTACACATAAAGTTATTTGTTCAGCTGTCGACATATCGGTTGTTTCGTCTACTCAAACAGAAAACGCTCATGCCTCGTTAATTTTTGATACAAGTTTATTTAGCATAAGAGTATTTATACTGTTAATAATTTCAAGAATGCGATATTAATGGAATTTTAACACAACTTCAATAGAGTGCAACGAAATTCTATTTGTTAACAGTATTAATTTTTATTGGGGATCAAATTTAGGGCTGCTGTTGTTTTTCTCCTCCATGATTCAGATGAACAAGAAGCGCATTTATTTCAAAGGCCGAGTACAAGTATGACTAGGGCGGTTGATTTACCTGTCACAGCTATAAAATATATTAACATTATCCCATCTGAGCCGGACGGTCGTCCAAAACTTTCGGTTTACGGAGATGCATTAGAAGACTTATCAACGGTGCTGCAACCGTACAGCAGTTTATTTGCTAACACATCAACTCGCTATAAATACATTATTCCAATCAGCCGTTGTGATAAATTTAATGCGCGCCTTTCCCATATGATCCCTATACAGGCGGCCGTGAAAAAGATGAACAGGTGGCTGCGTAGCCGAGACAGCGAAGAAAAGAAACCCAACTCACGATGTAGGATGCTCTGTTGCCACGTCTCAATGCACCTGTAAATTCTGGAATATACGAAATCGCTACACCAGGTCATTACTGGCTGTAAAAGTACATGGTGGACCATAAATGAAGTATTTCAAAATGAATGTTATCAGTTATCGTTGTAATGTAATGTTAAAAAAGGTACAAAAAATAAACAAAAGGGAAGGGAAGGAAAACTGAAGAGTATGGAAACCATCTTTGAATATAATTTCCTGTAACTATAGTTGAAATTCCCATATTTTTGGCTAAAACTAAATTAAAATACCACCAATTTGGGAATATTTTCTATGTATTTCAGCTTTTGTTAAAGTTAGAACCAATTTTTGCAAATTTCTGTTACGACAAATTATTTACAATAATTTTAAAACACAAATTTTTTTATACTCACCTATATATTTCCTAAGAATTATATTACTTACTTTATACCTTTCTGCATCCATTAATAAAAGAACGAAACACGGATGATACTATAACACGATAGATACTATATATATATATGGATACCATCAATGAAATCAAGCTAAAAGATATATTTAATGTTTAAAATGGTGGAAAATTTATCAGACAAGAAACTTATCTCGTGGGCATGATTTTGAAGACAAGATAATAAATCGAGCATTTCTACGTATTACTCACTAACATATCAGTAATTTCCCTGCTATTATTGCTTGCGACATGGCAGGCGTATGTCAATACACGGGCATTACGTTGAAAAAGAATGATACACGTTTTTTCTAGTCTGCCGATCCTGATCTAGGTGTTTTTCTATTTTGCCAACAGGAAAATATTATGAAAACACCAAAAAAAGAGTAATTCTACTACAGAGACTAACTAATGAAATATTAACTTCCGGAAAGTATTAAATTCTAATAGAAATAAATTGGAAAATAAACAAAATAGTAAGTATGAAAAATCGATGTTACAAGTCAATTAATGTTTGTCAAAAAGAATAACTAAAGGTAGGTAAGTAATACTTAGAGGTAAATAATATTTAAGTCTACCTGTTGTTAATAGAGTAAAAGACATATTAAAATATGGAAGATAAATATTGATATTCATAAGTGTTAATTGCGTTTTGCTCTCCATAGTTAGTAGGTATTATCTGTATTTGAATAATAATAAAAATAATGAAAGGGAGAGAAAGTTTGCGTTAGATATACATGTATAGCATTGACCGTCGGAGACTTGGCAACGCTGCGCTCGGGCGCGAGACATACAGCCAACTTGGCAATTTATATTAACACGTTACGCAAGTCCCATTTAACACAAAAACATAAGAAGTGAAATATTGTCACGCATCCACTGATGTCTTCATTTTAATAAGACGACAAGAAGTAGATGGTCATATCTGATTGATTGCCACTTCATTTCCGTTCTTAGTGCTTATAACCGCATATCTGAAGTAGTTTTTTTACTGCAGCGTTCCATCCGGGACTAATGTTTCACCAGCTACTTGTCGGGAAAATATGTGTAAAAGATATTTCTAAAGTTTAGGCTGTTACTATTAGCCATGCTTCTAATCGAGCACAATTACATGTAATTGACAATTACATACAATTGGCACTTCCACAAGCCTCTGATATCCTCTTTTCTTCTCTCCATGCGAGAACCGACGATGCTGTTCCCTTCCATCACTTTCTCATTAGTTCTTCATCTCCATAATCCATTGTTGTATACGGTTTTAGGTTGGCAGAAATTATATCTTGTTATATCCTATTACAATATCTTCGCAAAATATAAACTCACATCCCCTCCCTATAAAACATGGAGTTCCTCAAGGGTCTGTGTTGTGGCAGAACGAAACGTCGGTAGTGCTCTAGCTGATACGTATTATACCTAGTAGCTAGACCAACCGTGTGCGTACGGTTAAACTTATTTGCGTTCATTCTTTCCTGCCGGCCAAAAAACCACGGCCTACGGAAAAAGTGTCGAGAGAAAGAAACACATCAGATAAGGTGGTTAATAGCGTTGTATCCAAACTATTATACCTACGCAAGCTAAAGTAAGAAGCTGAAAGAGCCCTGTGGTAAAAGGCAAACGAACAGAGTTCTCTCTGATAGTTATTCTGCCAGGTCTTTTAGGTAAGAGCGACCCTTTCTTCAAATAATGTGATGTATGTTAATTGTATTTTTTTTTTAGCTTTTTAGTAGTTTTTGTGGTTATCGTAATACTTTGCGGGGGGGCTCTCTATTTAAACACCAATTAAAGCATATATAAATATTACCCGGAGAGATTAATTTTCCTAGCCAGATCCCGTACCATTAAAACCCTGAGATTAAGACTGTTTCATCGCAGTGTTAGGTCCGATACTTTTCTTAATCTATCTAAACGACCTACCTAAGTATTGCCTTAAATGCAAACTCTGTTTTGAGATGCTGACGATACAACTGTAACAAAATCATTCAAAAATGTCAAGGATTTAATAATTGAAAGAATACCGTTCCAAACAAAGTATGGTACGGGATTGGTTCGTAGCAAATGAGTTGGCATAAAACGATTCCATAACAGAAAATCTGGTTTTCACACAAAAAAGTGATGATAATATATATTTATTACGCGATGTCTCATGCAACGTCTCACCAAAAATATTTCTTACAGCATATCAGGGCTTAGATCATTCAGATATTTCTTACGTTATCTTGGTTTGGGCACATTCATTAAATTTGATAGCAGAGCTGTTAATAGTCAAAGAAAAGCAATCAGGACAATTTCAGGACTAAGAATAGAGATTACTGTAAATCTGAATTTATTAAGTTTAATATTCATAAATTACTACCAAGCCCCAGAAGGACCATGCCTATAATTTTTTAAATTCAGACTTTTTTCTCTGAATTCAGACTTTAAACTCGGAATTCAGACTTTAACCTCTGAATTTAGACATTTGTCTCTGAATTCAGACTTTAATCTTTATTTAAATTCAGATTAAAACTCTGAAATCAGACTTTAATCTCTGAATTCAGACTTTTTCTATGAATTCAGACTTTAAATCTCTGAATAGAGACTTTTTTCTCTGAATTCAGACTTTTCCTCTGATTTCAGACTTTAATCTCTGAATTCAGAGTTTTTCTCTGAATTTGAATTCTGACCTTTTTCTCTGCTTTAAGACTTTAACCTGGAAAATCAGACTTTTTTCTCTGAAATCAAACTTTTTGCTCAGAATTCAGACATTTTCTCTGAATTCAGACTTTAATATCTGAATTCAGACGTTTTTATCTGAATTCAGACTTTTTTCTCTGAATTTAGACTTTTTTCTTTAAATTCATACTTAGTCTCTGAATTTAGACTAAACTCTCAATTGAGACATTAATTTCTGAATTCAGATTTTTTATCTGAATTCAGACTTCAATCTTTGAATTCAGACTTAAACTCTGACTTAAAATCTGAGGCATACGTATAACCTTGGTATGTTTTAATGGGTTATTTTCCCTCTATCGAAACAAAAATTTATTCGACAAGTAATTTTTTTCCATAATTTTTGACATAAGAAATAATGTGCAATATTCAGAGATAAGTGCAGTTTGAATTTATGTGACGTCACTAAGAGAAATATGGGGAAATCACTAGACATATACTGTTTGTAACATCGAAATATGAGACATAAAAAAAATTTCAAAGGATACCCACAATTGCCGCAATGGGAGATCGGGGCAATATAATTTTTCTTACAGCAAGCTAAAATCGTCACTATAAAGGAGTTTTCATTCAACAAGTTGTTATGTTTTGATAGAATAACTAATCAATTTTAACACCAAACCCCAGCAAAATAATACACTAAATTAAAGAATAACTGTATTACTTCTATTTCAAGAATTATTGTTGACCCCACTTTACCACAAAATTGCATTGCCAGCATTATTACGAATTTTACTTTTTATGTTTCGCTCTGATACGTATTGGCTATAGCAAGTTTTATGATATTTACATAAGCAAAAATATCTAAATAGGTAGCAAGTAGTGAAACCATTTCAGTATCATATCGGTTTTTTCACTGCTTCCAATATATTGTTTCTGGTCGAAGCACCTGTTCCTACGAAATAAAATGTTACGAAATTATTGAACTGAGCAATGACAGTTGACAGTTGAGCAATGACAGCATGACAGTTTAAAATAACAGGTACTGTAACAAACCAAACCAACATCGCAAAGTCAACGTAAATTTAGGTCAATAAGAGAATAATAATAATTACTGTTTATAAAAGCAATTTTCAAAAAAATAAAACGTAATATCAGTCGTACAAAAAATTGTATAAACCATCACGAATGGTAACGATATACTAATCTTTACTCGATTTACTAAATATATTATACATAATGTACATACAGATGTTTAAACATCTAGGTACATTTTAATGAATAAATAAATACCTGCTTGAATAGCAGTGAGTCCTTCTTTTTTCTTTTTCCCTGTTCTTTTGCAACTGTTCTGTTGCGTCGCGGTTAGTTTCTCTTAGTTAGAGTTAGCGCGCATTCCAAGACTCTTGGATAAAAATTCATATTTCTATAACCGTTAAAGTTAGCGCCTTATTTTTTTCTTCAGAAACTTTGTTGATGTTCTGACTACATTTGAATCGATATATGTATATAGATATTTTCAATAATTCACATAGCTCGCATAGGGTGAAGTTTTCGATGCACGATTTTCTTAATTCTATATTCCTTATTTATTTTTGCGAAAACTTTAAATATTTTCGAAATTTTGAACACGCCCTTAGGAGCACTCATATTTTATGTATAAGTCTGCAATAAATCAGAATCATACCTTGTAAACTTGAATTAATACCACGGTAAATGTTCAGAAAAACGTAGTTTTTCAATTCGAGCTCAGTCGCGTTTAAGCGCCATTATCAAAGTTCAGTCCTACTAAAAAAAATTGTACATTCCCATTTCGTATGCCCCAAAATGCCCTCTACGAGATGGTTGAGGTTTTCAGCGGATCAGCTAGAGCGGATTCCCAAAATGTGATTTTGAAGAACATTCTGATTATTCTTTTGATAGCAGCTATAAGCGCGTACACCATAATATACACAGTTTGTTAAAATGTCATGTTTTTGTAGAAAGTTTTTCTGTTGTTAAAAAGAGATGATTCACTTAACTTAAGTAACTAAATTAATATCAGCCAGAACAAAATACCTGTCATGTATCGTGATTAGTTCTAGTATGACGTTCCGTTAAACAAAACAAATGAACATCGGACCGGTCATCTAAAAATGCGCCTGCCTCATCCATTATTCACACGTTGTACTGCAGTTAGCATCATCCAGCGGCTTACGTAATCGATATTGTATAAAGTAGAATATTATTTTTTCATCAAGAGCCCCGCGATATGGGCACGGCATAATATAGGCCAGTATATTGCGAACCCCTCGCGCCCCTCGTCGGCGGATCCCGCGATATTGGAAACGGGGGACTAGATGGATAGCTTTCTGTACTGTTTATGCGCTTTGGTAAGAACAGCAGACGTTGGAACGAAAAAAGAAATTGGAAATTGAGCCGGACATAGGTAAGGGACAGGGAAGTAGGATTTCGGAGGGAGGAGCCGCTACTTTCAAATTCCCGGTTTGTTAAACAATCGACAGTTTAATCAAGCCTTCCCAGTTAGTTTCTTTTTAATTTAGGAGATTCTTCGGCCAAACGAGGGTTAAGAGATAAAATATGTATAATCGTTTGGGAGAAAATAGAGCCCTAATACTTACATGGTCTTACGCGAATTCACTTAGAAAATTAAGTCTATTCGACGAAAGTGGCAGAAAAAATAAACACATATCAATGAAAATTGTTTTGGCGATAGATTAAATCTTCATTAACAATTTTTTTAAGGAAATCAGAGTAATTTTCGATGCAATAGACGAAAATCGGAACAAAAATAGTGTATTTCTCGGTTAGAACATGGTGGACGCGAGACGCGGCAACACTGTATAGCTTATAGCATTTTGAAGTCGATTCGAAATTAGGTTAATAGCAAATATTTATTGTAAATGCTGTAATGGGCTTACATAATATGTCAAGCTCAGAAATTTCACTTTGAAGCATAACTGAAATAGAATGTAGATGTAGCTTTATGGAAGAACAGAACCTCATGGTCACGGCTAAGATGAATTTGGTCAAGCATTACAAGTAATACTGCCCGCTTATGTTTGTCGCGTTGTATTTTTCCTGTAAGCATTGAATTAAGTGAGGGGCACTTTTGACATTTTATTGAGAATTTCGAAGTTCAACCTAAGTGATATTCCTTCTCAATTTTTAACAGTGAAAGGGAGAAAATTTACAGTGCGTTAATCCTCGCCATGCCTGATGAAACGCCTTAAGTTCAAGTGCTCAAATCGCCCACAAAACCCCAATTTACTTGTTGCCAGATAAGGATATAGCTTTTACTACTAAATTGAGAAAATACCATTATTTAATCCATTTCTCTAATATTCATCTCTTTCTTTCTCTGTCTGTCTGTCTATCTAGATAAATAATGTAAATAAAAACACCTAGGTAACTAATGATGCATCTAATATTTTTAAAGAAAACAACAGAAATTATTGACGAATTATTTTGTTGACCAGTATGTATGAATTGTCAAGGACAGTCTGGCTTAATCGTTAAATCAGATACAAACAGATGAGGTTTCTTATGATATCAATGTGGTGGAGAAAACTGTTTCATCCTTTTTTCTTAGAACAATGTTTAGAAATCCAGCAAGAAGAAAAATTCAGAAAACAAACAATAATCCATTCCACTTTGATCAGACTACCAACAGTACTGTAATGTAACGAACCCGGGTCGATTCAACATAATAATCAGAGAAACACATGGCCGGGGTACGTGATCGTCAAAAGGGGAAATACCTACCCTACGTTGTATTTAATGTAAATTAACCCTGCCCGAGATGCACTGGTTACTAACGAAAAGCGGGAGTTTTGAGATGAAAAAGAATAGACTAAACATTTTAATACACCTACTGCTTTATTTAAACAGGTATTAAATTTATGAACAATATAAAATAAATAAATGCCGTACTCAGCCGCCTTGAATTCACGAGGGGAAAGAGCACGGCAGAGTACCCTCGATCTCTATTCAAAAGAATCGCAATAATGCTGTTGGACACTTAGGTGAAAGTAAAATGAAAACTTAGAAGGGTTTCCCATACTTGTGTTTTAACCTACAATCATTCTCAAGATACAAAACTGAGAAGTTTGTTGTTAGTTAGCCGACTTTCGTCAGAAGGTACTGAGGTCTCATACGGGAGGCAACCCAGCATTACTTAGATCGAACTGAATAAAACAAAATAAAATAATCTTAAAACAGAAGAAGCTGAACACACTAAATAAACACGTAAAATGTTCATAGTTTATGCATAACGTATCATAATTATTTGTACTTCAAAACATAATATAACACGGACAATTTTAATAAAATGATGGCATAAATTCTCGAGATAACAAATTTAATAATAAACATTACAAATTAAGTATATTTACTAACCTGGGAAATTTCACGTCAAACACTAACACACACCAGAGCCCAACTACCTGCTTCCCCATACGCAAAACCCTCGTCTCCCTATATCCCGACTTATCTAAACCACCCCGCACCACGTCTTTCCTAGTTCGTGCTTATAACATAACCACTTGCTATTAAAAAATCGGTATCTCGTCTTTAAATAAAACAGAGGTCACGACTTCGCAAGTATATTAACTAAATAGGGGATAGGGTCCATTTCAGTACCTACAATTTTTTCAGTCAATAGGATACTGCCTTCTGCGGCAACCACTTTAAAAAAATCGAATATTTTATTATAAATTAATGTAATTTATGATAGTGTGAGTCATGGGTTGTTGCTCAATAAAAAAAGGCAGATAGTTCATACAAAATTAACGCAACACAAAAAATTTTGTCCAGTTTTGGAATACATTATTTTTTGTACCCGTCATAACAAATTAATGTTATTAACAAAAAACTAATCACGAGTATTTCGGCCCCTACTTCTCACTACAGCTTCACATCGTCGCCTCATGCTTAAAAATAATCGCCTAATTTCCTCCTGGTCCAAAGCGTTCCACAATTGGATTAGTGCCTCTTGTACTTCTCCAAGGGTCATAGGGGGTGGTCGTGTTTTTCTCAACTGCCTACCGAGTAAATCCCATATATGCTCAATAGGATTGATGTAAGGACTTGTCACCGATGTAAGGTGCGAATGGGACAAAATCTTATGATAAAATCTCTATAATGTACCTTTCGCTATTTAGTGCACCTCCATGTACTGACTGGTAACAATTATGTACGTGCATTTAATGAAATTCTTCTCCACACCATCACGGAACCTCCATTGAAGAGAGTGGTTTGACGTATGTTACATTGTGCGTAACGTTCATTTGGCCTTCTTATAACTCTTTGTCGACGATCAGAACTGTAATGGCAAAACCTAGATTCATCAGTAAATAGCACTCGTCCCCAGTCATCAATATTTCACTCTAAATGCTCCCTAGCAAATTGTAACCTAGCTCTTCTGTGCTCTGCATTAAGAGTGGGTTCTGTAGCTGGAATTCGTATATGAAGATTACTTTCTTTGAGTCTTCTTGTTACTGCCTTAGCACTAACTTCAACATCATGGATGGCAGATCGCGAACTCAAATAAAACGATCTTGAATCGCTGTCGTAACATGAGGTCTTCCTTGTCCTCACCGCCTGTCGTAACTCTGTGTTTCTCGAAACCGCTGTACGACTCTTGATATGGTTGAAACAGAAACTCCTAGTCTATCAGCTACTACCCGCATACTCAACGCTTCATTTATTGATGTCACTGCTTTAACACAATCATCATGTTTAAGATTTCTGCTACCTTGTTCCATATTCTAAACATAAATTCTGTATATCAACGTTTTGACAACTTATTAATTTTCATTGATTTTACTCTAAGCCTACTTTTAATTTTCTACCAAATTTTTTACCAGAGGCCATAGCTTTGATAAACTTGAAAACATGATTTTTTTAAAATCTCTATATTTTCATTAAAAATGGAGATATCAAAGCGAATAAAAAAAGGAAATGTTAAGAAAGCATTAGGCTATGCAATAAAAATAATTATGGTTTACAGTATTTGTCTGATATGTCCCATAGAGTGTTTCAATGTTTGAGAAAAAAACTATCGTCATTGGTACAGCCTGTATGTATGTATTTTTTTCATTAAACAACAAAATTCAAAGTTCAGAGAATTCACTACAAAATTTCCTGCAATTTAAAAAAAAGATGATCTAAATTAGGCGACGGGTTCAAAAAATAATGTATTCCAAAGATGGGCAAATATTTTTGTGTTCTGTTAATTTTGTCCGCCAGTGTATTTTGCAAGTTTGTTGTTATTAAAGTTTATTATTTCATGTCAAAACAAGATGTCTCTCACTCACCGTTGTTATCAGCCAGATGCCCATCTCCTTCCTCGGCATTTCCTACTTCGCTACGCCATTCAGATGGACCTCTAAAATTTAATTCAGTTGGGAAAAATTCAGACCCTTCTTCTCACCCACGATATATTGCCTACGCTTCGCTTAATAAAAGAAATTAAATTTTAACCTTTAAAAACATTGTAGGTGCATTGTTAGGGCAGCTCTTCAGTCGGATATTTTCAAACCCTTTTTGTATGTGGCTTGGTCATTCCTTATTGATCAAGTCCTTGTTGAATTACGACGTAGCAAATCGTCTAATCACCTTTTGAGCTTATGCAGATTGAAGTGTCAGATGGTTGCTTTTAATTATACAAAAGCGAACGGTTAAAACTCAAACTCGTGATTCATGACGTGGGAGGTTAACGACTCCGACATTAAACAATATCTGTGAGATTTCACGGTGGATGATTTATAATGATACCCCGTTCAACAATGGCAAGGTGCACTATTATTTTGCGCTTGACAAAATATTATGATAACACTATAGATAAATTGTTTAAAAACCGTACGATATTCAAATTAGTACTTTGTGGCATAATTAATTTTATGGGGGCATGCATATGCATTAGGACGTTTTATGGAGATTATATCTTGTTGTTAAATATGGCCGAGATCTGACCAGTTCTATTTTTGTTGGTGTTTCTATCTCTATTAAACTAAAAAGCATTATGAGCTTGGCCTTTGTTAAAAGGATTGATAAACAATAAAAAATCAGTCATGTAACCACCTGAAGTCTTTCATAATAAGAAAAATGGAAATAAATAACAATAATAAAATAGAATGAGTCTTGAGTATATCAATGAATAAATAAAAAGATAAATTAAAAAGGTTAATTTATCTTTTTCTACAATCTTTTTTTTCTTTTATGTAAAAAAAAACCAAGGTTTTGCATGTTTTTATTTCATCTGTGCATCTATAGCTTAATTTTAATCTTACAGAATTTGATTATATACACTTAGCCGCAAAAAAAAAACGAACAACCGAAAATTATGCTCAATTTCAAAGTTGATTTTCTCGCGAATCGATAGATCGATTTCGATAAATTTTTTTTTTGAACTATAGCCTTTTTCTTTGGTAATTGTACTGTAATAAATTTGTATTCGGATTTCAGTTTTAGGCTTATACAGGGTGCAAAAATGAGAATAGTTTTTTTATGTTAAATTTGAGACACCCTGTAGGGAGCATTAGCGACAACAACGGATGCATAATGAAATCATACTGTAGTCTCATGTTTTCTGAACATTTTATTTTTTAAATTTCTCTGATATCTGCAATATCAAAGAAAATACACAGTTTTATACCAGTTTTGTCTGAGCACGTTGTCCCTTTCGCTCCGTATATTGCGAAAATTTTTTTACTAATGCACGATAACGCAAGACCTCATGTAGCGCGCATCGTCAATGAATATCTACATGAAGTAAATATTCGAACTGTAAATTGGCCACCGCATAGTCCCGATATGAATCCTATTGAGCACTTATGGGATATTATTGGTAGGGCACTGAGACAGCATCAACCCCCTTTGCCAACCTGCAAGATGTTCAGATAATGGTTAACGATATTTGGAATGGACTTGACCTAAATCAAATATCCAATTTAATATCCAGTATGCCTGGGCGATGTTAAACAGTTATTAGAAGTAGAGGTGGAAATACGCGCTACTACTATGTACTTTTTTTTGCTATGTATCGCTAATTATTGTTAAAATGTTATTTTAATAAAAAAACATGTTCTGGAAAACTGTATTTTCTTTGATATTGCAAATATCAGAGAAATTTAAGATACAAAATGTTCAGAAAACATGAGGCTACAGTATGATTTCATTATACATCCGTTGTTGTCGCTAATGCTCAAAGTCTCAAATTTAACATAAAAAAAACTATTTCCATTTTTGCACCCTGTATAAGCCTAAAACTGAAATCTGAATAAAAATTTATTATAGTGCAATTACCAAAGAAAAAATCTACAGTTCAAAAAAAATTATCGAAATCGATCTATCTATTCGCCAGAAAATCAACTTAGAAATTGAACATAATTTTTTTTGTGCTTTATTTTTGCGGCGTGTATAATCTGTAACTTGGTGTTGATTACATAAATAAATAAATATCACAAGTTAAGGATATCACAAGTTAAGTGCATTTAAATGTGCAAAAAGTATTGTTGTATATATTGATAATTTATAAATAAAATCGGTAATGTAGTTTTAAAGTTAATAAATAGTGATAACATGTCATTGGCTGGAGAGGAAGTATTTGTTTAAGAGTAGGGAAGGTTGCGAAGGATGTAACATCTCTCCTCTTTAATTACATTACCTTAATTAAAGGGCCTCTCATCCAGGGGATGTGACGTAATGAATTTTTGCTTTGTTGCCTATCGGCTGCTCAGTTAGATACGGAGGTCGTGGATAAGTGGATTTGCTAGAGGCTTGCACTTAGATACCTTTAGATATATCACCAGAAAAATCACAGCTTGACAATGACCGGCTTGATTTACTTCTACTTAAAATTTGTATAAAAATACTTGGACGCCAGGTCAAGAGTACTTTAATAGTACAGAAGACCGCAGAAATGATCAGCCAATAATTATCAGCTGTGACCTCTTGTGACTCAGACTTTTCCCAGAGAAATAAAAGATTTTTTAAAAACAATATATTACAAAAATATTTATATTACTATATTAAAATATTTATTTATGGGTGGAATGTGCCGGCTGCAGGAGGAGGTATCTTCCAGTCTAACGTTCAGGAATCGGTAATAATGGTATCTGCTCACCACAGGAATTGATTCTCGGTCATGAAGATGTGGAAGAAAAATTTCCCAGTATCAGGTTTTACAAATTTGGACAAAAAAATATATGTATAAATTCCCGCTTGAACCGGATATCAAAAGAGTATAAATTTATACTAAAATGAATTTAAATAAAATAACTAGATTAATAGTTAAAAAATATGAGTTTTAATCATAATAAAAATATTGTAAAGTTAAATGTTACAAGTAAATTTTGATTAAATTCCCAAAACTTGAGATTAGACTTTATCAAAGTAAAAAAATAATATTATCAAGACAGGAACGTGGTTTTTATCAAGACAGGAACGTGAAAAATTGAAATAAAGGCTGCTTTTTGCCGATGCTAAATATAAGCAAATACCTATGGCTTACGCCGTCGAAGTAATATCTTTTTTAAAAAACTTATAGTATGCTACCATTAGGTAGTCCCAAAATCGAACGATTCACATTTAAATTAAATATATACTTAATTCAATAAAAAAATAAAGTGGTAATCATGTACCAAAATATAAAAAAAATATATACGTGGCCTTTGTGCCCACAGCTCACTCATATATATATATATTAATGATAATAAAATATTAAAGACTATACCTGGTAACTTTGAATCACTGCACTACAACGCGGAAGATATATCTTGGAGAACGTAAGGTCGACAGGCTAAAGCCGGCAGAAAAAGGAAAAGGAATGATTCTTGCGGATCCCGCGTATAAATGTGCTCGTAGCGGAACGGAAAGGTAGGGGTAACGGTAGGTGGTGAGTCGTTGTAAATTTCTACAAAGTCGCGCAGTTTTATTTCAAATATTTGAAATAGGAATTCAAACATTAGCCATAAAACGGAACGGAATTTATTTACGTTACAAGGAAGCAACGATTTTGTTCAACACCGAGCTTCCTTCCCTACGAATAAATAAGTAAGAACCAAGGCACTCAGATGGTCGCCACGTTTAAAATCTACTTTCTAAAATTTTATAAATTATTGTATAAATTCAAGTAAATGTGCAAAGTTTGTATATAAGAATAATTGTACAATGTTATAAGAGTAATTTAAAGAAAAATTTTGGTAAATTTATGTATTAATAAGTGTGTACGAGGAGAAAACACATATCAGGGTGTCTTCGATACGCAAGAAGAAGTTTAAGAGCATTTTTTTTGTGTTAGCAAAGAAATAACTTGGACAACCAAGGTAATGATAAAACACCATTTCTCTCATATGTTTATGAGTATTTAAATTAAAGTAATTTCTATGTTCGCAAAGGATTTTAAATCTCTCATGTGGTTTTTAGTTTCGCAGGTTCTTTTAATTTCGCAGGTTCACTCATGTAGTTTTAAGTTAAATAGGGTATCGCAGGTAGAATAAACTAACTTCAATTTTTTAATATGTTATTGTCCAATTACATCCATGACAAATTAAAAAAAATAAATATTTATATTGTTTAAAATTTAACCAAATCTGTTTCATTGCAACACAAATTTAAAAAAATTATATAATATGCTTAATACAATAATTTAGACTAAAAAACATTCTTTGGTCCTAAATCCAACAAAATCAGCTGCAGTTTTATTTGGAAATAAAAACAATATTGAAAATCGGAGACATACTATAAAATATCGAATTACCTAATGAGGAAAAATTTACCTATATCTGAAAACCCAATAACCTGGGTATTATTTGTGTTAGATCCTTTAAATTTAGCGAGCAAATAAGTAAATTCATTCAAAAATCATATGGCTTTGCGACTTTTGTAACTGAGAAGTTATCTCTGTTACAACACCAAACAAGTTCTATGTGGAACCTTATTCAATTTAATTACCGTGTATCTATCTATGAGGCCTTCTTTGGAACGCACTTGTAGTGATCGCATTCAGCGCGTTCAAAATCCGTGAATTCGCTTTATATAGGGTTTCAGGGAATACGAACATGTTTGACATAAACTTTCATATCTGAACTGGAATATAGCAAATCGAAGAGGTCTCCAAACTACATGTACTTTTCACGAATTGTCACATATAAAATCTCCTTTTCTTTATAACTACATACTCTAAACATTAGAACAAATGGATTGATTGCTCGCTACTCCCTCACATATAACTACCTTCCTTTGAAAGAATCTTTAAATATAATATATAGAAACTTACTTTATAATAATGTACCTCCTGTCATTGATTTGTATATGTATACTATGATTAAATTGAAAGGTTTAAATTTTTATTTCTTATTTAGTCCCTTTAAAGAGAGTCCCATGTACGCTCGTGCATCGCTAGCAAAACGCAAATAATTCATCTGAGAGCAGGCGGCGGATTCGCCCCGCCAAATAACGAACAAACGAAAACAAAAGAAGTAATCAAACCATATTTAAATTTTAAATATCTCAATTAAAGCAACACATTATACATTTCCATGTTGATTGCTCTTGCCCACCTGGCGCACTCAATCTTAATAATTGTTAGGAATTTGAAAAGACGCCGTCGCCCAACGGACCATTGCAATTAGGAACGGCAATAATATGACGTGGTATATCTAGGCTCCAGTCTCAACGTGTTTAAAATTTAAATACGAGATTTATTATCGGTATTTTACTCAGTAGTATTGAATTAGTATTGGATTATAAATAGTAACTCTACTTTGTAATCCTACTTTGTGACTACTTTATAACTCTACCTTGTAATACTATTTTCTAACTATATTTTGTAACTGTTTTCTAACTACTTTACAGCTATATCTTTTAACTCTACTTTTCAAATCGTCTTTGCAGTCAAATTGATGGTTTTCGCTACCTTGTTTTGTGACGAAACAAAACGGGTCTGTTTAAAAGGTTTACCTGCCGCCATCGCCACCTAGTACCAAAATCTGTATCCTAACATCCTTATGATCACTGATAAATGTATCAGTAAAAAAGGTCCCTCCTTTTTTAGCGGTTGAGTTAACAAAATCGAGACATGACTTTTGAAAATGTAGTTCATTAAGAAAAGAAATGGGTCACATAAATAAAAAGGTGTAGATGTTAGTGACGTCTTTAGAGAAAATACCGACAAAAACTGACAAATACTTTTAATACTTTTTTTTTGCTTTATTTACAATCTACATCATTACAGAGTATTAAGTAAATATGTTGAAGGTTTTGCACGTGAAAGGGAAACATCCAACGATGTTTCACCTTATTCTACATTTTTCAGTTTTGAAAAAGATCTTGAGGCCAGGCTCTGTCAAGTGTTCTAGTGGCAGGACCTTTGTTGAAAAGGTTCTCGACTAGCTCATTGTCGTGATATACGATGCGTTCGATGTGCAGCGCCGCTGCTCTGGGAATTTCCTCCCTGATGAAAGGAATCTTCATGGAGTGTCTGGTTACTTACGTACCATGGTGCATTAGCTATCGATCTTAGTACTTTAGATGGAAATCTTTGAATAATATTCAGTGACGATGGTTTTGCACAGCCATAGTTGAAGTCCATAAGTCCAGATAGGTTTGAGCATGGTTTTGTATAGCAGGATTTTGTTGGAGAGAGAAAGCTTTGATTTCCTACCTAGTAGCCAGTGCATTTGGCGGAACGTTAAGTCAAGCTGTTTTCTTTTAGTTTGAATATGTTTCTTCCAAGTGAGACGTTGGTCAAGATGGAGGCCAAGGTATTTTGCTTCTGTAGCAATAGGTAGTTGCACGTTATCCATTCTTACAGGTGGGCAGACGGTGTGACGTGTATTGAACGTTATTTGGACTGATTTTGTTTTGTTTACTTTTGTTTGCCATCGAAAGTACCAGTTATTTACTATATATCCAGATGATGCTGGAGATTTTGGGAAGCTCTTATTGGATCTTCATTTACAGCAAGTATTGCTACATCGTCGGCAAAGGAAGCAATTATGGTATTGTTGGTTTCGGTTATATCGGCTGTGTAGAGTAGGAAAAGCAGCGGCCCGAGAACACTACCCTGGGGAGTTGATGGGATGGAAATTAATGACACGGAAGTGTCTGTTTGACAAATAGGATTTAAGTAGAAGGAAATAGTTACTAGATAGAGCATTTTTTTATTTATACAGCAAACCTCTGTGCCAAACTTTGTCGAACGACAAATACTACAAATTATATTATCTTCGGTGATTATGCATTCACTAGAAGGCATATTACTAAGTGCATATTACATTCTGCTGCTAAACTACTGGGACTTTAGTAATTATAATGAGCAGGAATTCAATTCATAATGAATACATTTCTTTTGAGGACAAACACGTTTCGATTTCCATCCTCTACCAATTGTACCAATTAGGTATTATTGAGACGTTTGTTCTGTTTTTGCGTAGGTATATCACATAGTAGAGAAAATGAAAAACTTAATTTCTAATGGAGTGGGCACATGATTTACCTAGAGTTGTTATAAACACTATTGCCAAATTCAGATAATGGCATTGTTAAAATCCTAGGTATACACATTTATCCAAAACTGAATTGGCAAAGGGATATAGGAACACAACAGTACATCGAGTTAGAAAACTAGTCAATTTAACAACAGCAGACGCGGCCTTAAGTTTTTATTATAGTAATTTTTACAGCCCCATAACTTATGACCTCAGTTTCCTCATAAGACCTCATGAATGATTCACGACAGTGCTATGTTTCTAAGATTATTTTACTCGCTTATACCAAGCACGTTAAAATGTTTCTGGACATTATGGAAGGGTTTAGTATGTTTATTGTCTATTTTAATAATTTTCTAGCACATTGATAAATGATTACCATTTCTTCTTTGTAGTACTTTGGAGTACCGTCAGGGTTTGCTGTTAAAAAATAAATGTGTTCTTCAAAAAATCTTGAAATGGTATTACTAAAAGCATCTTACTGACAATGAAGTGAGGACCTAGGCGAATAAAGTATTACGGAGCTATTTTTTTGTTATTTTTTATAAGACATTTTTTCTTTATCATAAATCATGTTATTTCTTCTCCAACCGAAATCTCCCATTTAACTGTTAATTTGTGCCTTGAAATTATCCAAACTTCATTGGGATAATAAAGCAAAGTAGGATATATCGACGTAGTCATGGATACTTCGTCAAACATTAGTCAAACATTAGTCGCCACATTGCTAATTGAGTTCATCTGTGATCAATTGTGAATCAATTTGCTGAAAGCTATGTAAAAATGGAATATAATGATGATTTAGGTATACCCGAGGAGATGAAAGAGGTTTCGTTGAATATTTTCCCAAAGAACAGTTACCACCAAAGTACAGACTACCAAAGTTTTATGGATTGATGCAAAGAAAAAAACATTAAGTTAAGTATTGATCGTGTATTTCTCAAACTTAGCAAATAAAATGAAGCCCGCAATGTTTTGGTTACAATATTCAATGTTGCGGTTAACGGTGTATATAAAGAAGGGGATTTATATAAGCAAATATTCAAAGTTACGTGCTTTTCTCAAGAGACAAAATAAGTTAAATTAATAATTTAACAAATGTTGATAATGTTGAAGATGTGAAATCCACCTTAATTTCGTATAAAAATTCCTATTACCAAAACCACGAAACCACATTATTTTAGTGTTAGGCCAAAATATAGATACATTCCAGCTTACATTAATTGTGGTAAAAGATTTTTTTAGGATAGTAAGAGGAGCACGTTGGCATATAGTAAGAGGTGCACGAGCATGAGTACGTTCTCTTTAGTCAATTGAACATTTAGATATAAGAAGTTTGTTGTAGGTACATAATTCTGAATAAATCTATTAGGGAAATCGACAGCTCTCTTCCTCTAACATTCGTTATTAGTCTCAAGGTATGTATGTTATGAATCTTGTAGGGGTTCATTTGGGTTATAGTAATTTCAGCTTTTTCATATGACATTATTGACTGGTGTAAGCGCCTCTAGTTAGCCGTTATGTCCCTATTCTTTGTTCTCTGATCTTTTGTTCCTACTGTTTTCTATGATTTGCGCGCTTAGCCTGACTGAACAGATATATTGCAGCTGACCTGATTTCGAGGCCATCGTCTAGGTCGTGTGGTACGAAGCCATTTTCTTTCGTTAAAAAGTGTTTTCTTAAGAATAAATAAGAATAAATGTTGTTATTTCCATGATAGGGTGGGATTTATTAAGAAAATCACTGTTGTGTGTTGTGGTGATTTGTTGACCCGCACATAATCAACTGTATGTTGGATTAAACCACTTGAAATAGAGCCTGCGTTGTAACCGTGGCACCTTGTAGCCTTGGCACCTTGTAACCTTGGCACCTTGTAACCTGGTAACATGGTAACTTCGTCTATAACTCGACTTCAAACTCTCGTTGGACTTCACTTGAAATATTCCACCGAGATTAAATCTATCAATTATATACGTAGATTTGTTGAAGAGACCCACCTTACTGGAAGACTTGCTGCCATTTTACAGATTAGCTTAAGCGTGCATTTCGGCGTCGAAACAATAGTAAGTAGATGTATCTGATGTTCATTTGATATAAGATATGTGTTTCTGGGTACAATACCACATTTTGGGATTTAGTTCTAAATTATTGGTCCGTATAAATATTTGATTAATTATGTGGTCTAGAATGTAAGTTAACTTCGACCTTGAATTTTTAAATTAAACTCAGATATTAGTATATTGTGTTTCATTTTTCTTTCAGCAAAAGTTAGAGAAAGTGCCAAGAGTAGTCTTCACAAAAATGAAGAATGTCTTGAAAAAAATATCCGCTATGGATAAAAAAAATGTTCGAAAAACATTATGGGAAGGAATGTTTGATGAAAAATGTGAGGTAAAAATCTTATTTTCGAAAATTTTTACTTTTCCGGTGTGTGTCGCTTGAAAACGGTTGCGAATTCAAAAAAAGGTATAGAATGTTGTAGAGAATTTCAATAGCTTTCATTTCGTATAAGAAAATTTTGTACGCAGTAGGGGTATTGTTTGAAATCTTTGTTAACTCATCGATAACGTTGGGTGTAGGTAATTCATTAATGTTGTTAATGGGTCCAGCTGTACAGTGAGAAGCTATGAGTGGCGGCAGGATCTTCTGTTTTCTGTTGTTTAGCTGGAGGTTCTGAGACGTCACTTCTAAGGGTGTTTATGGTGTTGGAATAATGCTCATTATCCATTTGCAGTTAAGGCCTAATTGAGTTGGCTGAACTGTGGCCAGTAGTTTTAATTAATTGTTGTTCATCTACTTCTTCTATACCCAGGTTACGGACTGCTATCGACCGCATAGAGTGGTTTGATATTTTTATTTCTTTTGTAGTTAATCCTGCCTTCTCTGTTGCTTCTTTAGTCCATTTCGAAAGTTCGCTTTTTCCCACTGGAGTGTTTTTGTACCATCCACTTGATTGTTCTCTGTTCCATGATGGGTTTACTGTTAAGAATAATATCAGTTGTTATTCTAGATGAACGTTTAACCATTAGAATTTTAAAAAGACTGACTGGACAAAAGGTAGGGTTCTTGGTGTTGGGGACCAGCCATTTACTATCGGATATTTTTTTCTCCCCCCTGAGCCGTTTCATTGAAGAGGGGATTATATTCTACTCTTCCTAAAAAGTAGGATTTTTGAATATCAGTTATTTGTGATATAGTAAAATTTTCGCTGGAGTCTCGCCGGAGTGTCTTCGTCCCATAATAAAATCATTGCATAATATTCTTCCAATTTTAATGAAGCAGAGCTCGATTTCCCTTTATTGGCGCACATCTGCAAATTTCTTTGTTTCGCGTTACGAGCTTCTCTACTAGACTTAAAAATAATATCTTTAAATGGATCAAACTGAAGGAATTATTTTATAAATGCATAACATATCCGAGTATAAATACCACAGATGATATTAGACTGCACCATGGTGCAGAATTAAATTCAAGATTTACGTTCAATTCAATATCGTTAATAAAAAAATATATTTTTGCCCAGTTTTTAGTCCCTATTGACTCTAAATGTAAATAGCAAGCTGTAAACACAGTTGATACAGCAAAATTAGGCCAAAACCTAATCATCTAAAAAAAAAATTTCTTCCTAGAGCTGAAATGCTCCCTACTCATAGTTCTTACTAGAAAGTTCTTACCAGATGTTCAAATCACTCCTAATTCAGTCAACCGCCGATTCTACTAGACGATCCACCCATATTCTGGAATTCTGGCAAACTTATTCTTTATGGAATTGTAAGGGTATTAATTTACTCATGCATATTTTTCATTAGAGTAATGTTTAGTATATTCTGCAGATATTTGATTTTATATAGAAGAAATTGCAATTTATTACATAATTAATTTGTGACCCATCTCAGGTGTTTATTTACTAAACAGGGGACTGCCTGGTTCACATCTCGAAGGAGGTCTGGTCCATTACACTACACAACCCTCGGCGTATATGTGGAACTAGAACAGAAACTGTCGTACGCATAATTGGACGGAGATCCTGGATCGGAAAAACGATCTCGTCTTTTTTTTGGATAACCATTATTGAAATTACAGTCTATTTCACAAAAAATATTTAAATTTGCTGAGGCTTTTAACTCCTTGGTAGTTTCTGGACAGGAGCAGTCTTCTGGCCAGGATTTGTTTAATTTTTTATTCTTCCTTCTCTAAGTATATTTTCTCACTTAATACCACTAGTCGACAAAGCTGAAGGAGTGTATGATAATCTAAAGTTTTTACAAAAATTGTCTTCTAATAAAAAGGAAAAAATATGAAAATTATATAAATTGAAAACATGCAAAACATACGGTTTATTTCGGTTGTCAAACCGTGTTGTATCAGCCATCAACAGTCCAAAAAAAGTGATAATATATGAATATATTACCCCTAGGTATATGGTAATTATAATTACCAAATTCTAAATAAGGGGATGCTTTATTTTGACGGCATTCATTTTAATAAAAGTAACAACAGAAGTTCACAACTACAGATTTTTTTTAAAGATATAGCTAATAATGAGCTAATGTTCCTCAGCTAGTAAGCTGAGGAACATTAGGGACAGGACGTTGTTCAATATCTATTGAGGATAAAGAGCATGAAATTAATAAACTAGGTACTGCCATGGGGTAAGTAAGTCATCAAAGATTGTCGTCACTAATTTATATATCAAAACTTGACAATTTATATTATTTAATCAAGAATTTGTGTATTTTCCCCTTCATAAAATACATCTCTTTTTTTGCAACGGTGTTCCACATTTTCTTCACAACTAGTTCTTTGTAATTTTCACCGTTTTCTTCCTTCATATTCCAAGCCCAATCTTTTAGGATTAGGTTAAGTTGCTCTAGACTTGTAGTTTCCAAAAGCTCGTATTTCTTTGCCTTGCAGAATTCCGTGAACTGTTTCCATATTGACGTATAGGTTTTAACGGTATTGTACGGTACACTTTTCTCAATCGCCAGATAAATATTAGTCATAGAATCACTTTAAACGGGACTCATTTCACTACATAAGCTGACTAGCACTGTTTAAAAACAATATTACAATAATTTATTGACAATAAAATCATACAAATTGTTTAGCGTCGTATTCTGGTGTACTAGGAGTACTATATATAATTACTTGTTATCAAAGGTATTGTAATTTTTGATGACAACAGCTGTCAAGTTTTGCCGAAGGTAAACTCGAAAAAACTGCTGACAGGTGCTGTCATACAGTTTCTCCATCTAGAAACCATTTGTAATTCAAAATTGCGCGTTTGTGATTGGTGGAAATTAAGTCTTAAGTTAAGTCTTAAGTCTTAAGTTAATTTTTCTTCCGAGATTTTCAAATTCCTGGGAATATTTCCATCACCATCCAAGTGAGTTAGTGCAACGTAGATAGTTGAGGTGGAAAATGATAGAGACCTAGGATCAAATATAGATAACCAATATAACTGCGATGTTTTTATAGGCGTTGTAACGGCAAAAATGATATTCCATCGCGAACAAATAGTTCACATTCCGTTTTTCCATCTGACGCGAATGTGCTTATTTGGGATTCATTGGACTGAACACGTCTCTCTCGCGCATACGTGTATTAATTGAGCTGTGCAATTTCAATATATCCATATAAATAGAAGCAATTCAAGCACACAATATGACTAAATTGAATATTACAGAATGCAGACGAAAATTGAATAATAAAATAGGGACGGCGGCGGGGGTCAGGTGATACGTTTATCCCCCTAATTTCACCGGAGGGGTGGCCTTATTGTGCAAGGACCCTAATTTATACATTTAATATATTTGGCTGGTATTTAAATACAATTATGTCTGTATACTTTCGGCTCGAGATGAATTTATGTAAATGATTAATGCAGTACGGGGCGGAAAACAGATGTAATGAAATTATTTGTTCTTGGCCGCTCCTCGATGGCTCGCTTTCGCAGCGGCCTGATAATATTACGGCACCGCCGACCGTTGGCAAGTGAATCCACAAAATTAAATAAGCCCTTAACAAGTACTTCTTCAGATATATCGACGTACAAAAATTGTGTACGAATTGTGTTGTGTTGCGTACAAAAAAAGCACAAATGTTTTAAAAAATTGTGTTGAATTTCTACTGAAACTCGAAATACACTGGTGGTTGGAATAATTCAGAATTTTAATGTAATTTTGGATGCATATATATCCTCTGAATAATATGCAATATAAAAATACGGTTTTCAGGGCGTTTATTGAAATTTCATTGGTAATAACATAGAGTGAGAAGATAGAGTGATTTTGAACGATGATATATCTGACTTTTCTGATATAACTAAAGGAGTTCCTCAGGGTAGTATTTTAGGACCTCTACTATTTTGTATTTACACGGCAGATTTTTATAAGTACCTTAAATATTGTCAGTCGCATCAATACGCTGATGATACTCAGGTATATTTTCCTTTTAGTTTTGAACTTTACCCTTGGCTGTGACGAAAATTAATACTGACTTAAACACTATTTCTAAAGTATCTTTAGCGCACAAGCTTGTGTTAAATCAATCTAAAACTGAATTGTTAGTTTTCGGAAGCAAGAAAGATCTTGTTATTAACGACCATGTCTTCAATATTATGTTAAATGGCCATCGCATTGTTCCCAGTGAAAGCTGTAAGAATTTAGGTTTATGGCTGGACACCTCTCTTCGATTTTATAAACACGTGAGTCATATTATACAAAAATCATTTGCCAAACTTAAGGTGTTATACATGCACAGAGACTACCTTAGTACCGAGGTTAAGCTAAAACTGTGTGACTCCTTAATATTATCCACTTTATCATACTGTGATATTGTATGCCTGCCTTTTGTATATTGAGTTTTCAGTCTTACAAGGGGTTAATCCTGAGCGAAAGATTTAAATTGCATTTATCTTGTATGTTATTTAAGATTTTTTAAAACACTAAACCTAAATATTTAGGCCCCAATCTAGTAAAACATTCTGATATACATAGACGCTCAACACGTTATCGCGATCAACTTTGTATCCATAAGCATAGAACTACTCAGTTCCAGCGGTCTTTTAGTTATAATGGTAGTAAGATTTTCAATTTAGCACCTAATGATGTCAAATCATTTTCGTCTGTATATCCTATCAAAAAACTGTTAAAACATAATGTTAGCTGATAGACAGTCTGTTTAATTGTAAGATTATTATTATTATTATTTATTTTTGTATTCACCTATGTTGACTTTTTTGTATATTTCGTATAGTACGCAAATTGTTATTTAGTTTACTTGAGCTGCTTGTATGGAAGAGCTACAATGTTGAATATCTCTTATATATACATATATATATATATATATATATATATATACACTGAGCTCGTAAAGTTTGGAATACATTCAATTAATCGTTATTGAAGGATTTTCACAGGAAATCCTCGGACACGTCAACCTTATTTTATAAAATGTCACTTTTTTCAGCCATCGATTTCAGCCATCGTTGTTTGCCGCCACTTGGCGGGTGGGTAAATGGGGATTTTCTTGAAGCTCTAGTAGAACATTCAATTTAACATCTTGTTGCACTGGTGGACGACCCGTTCTAGGGCGATCTCTCGTATGACCCACTTCTAAAAACTTTTGTTCTATTTTGCTAACGGTGGACTGTGTAATTGGTTCTCTGTTTGGATATTTGTTGTTAAATAAACGGCAAATTTCTACTTGTGTGCGAGCTCTGTCCCCGTAACCGATCATCATCAAAATTTCGATTCTTTCCCTTTCACTCAAACGACGGACCATTTTTAAATAAAATGAATTATGATGGAATAATGATTAATCAACTTACTTAATGATATTATTCAACTGATTAAAACACAAACTTGCGAGGAAAAACTTCAAAATTGTGACAACTGTCAAAACTGTTGTTTTTCCTGCGCTTTCTTGATAAATGATTAGCATTTGGTCATCGCTTGTATAATTCATTCTTAAAACTTTGCAACCGAATATCTCGAACACTTTAATTTTAAAGGTACTATGTTTTTGACATATTCGCACTCAGAAAAATGTGCTCTATCGAAATCCGTGAAAAAAAATATGGGTTGTCATTTAAAAAAATTGTCGATGACGTCATAGCTCAAAAACGAACAAAACAAAAAAAAAATCGATGGCTGAAAAAAGTGACATTTTATAAAATAAAGTTGACGTGTCCGAGGACTTCCTGTGAAAATCCTTCAATAACGATTAATTGAATTTATTCTAAACTTTACGAGCTCACTGTACATATATATATATATATACATATATATATATATATATATATATATATATATATATATATATATATATATATATATATATATATATATATATATATATATATATATATATATATATAATTAATCTTTTAGCAAGAAATAAAGACATATTATTATTATTATTATTATAAATGGCCAATATCTTTATGGAATTTTATTGGAAATAACACCTACCTGTAGTATAGTAGCGAAGTATATTTTTAAGTAACACGTTATTTATAACACAAAGAAACATACTTTAAATATTTACACAGGAAAACTTCCACTACCAGCATTCGCCATTTGACAGATAACAAGTCACGTCACACAACAAAAACAAACCACCTTCCGATGTCTATTTCACTGACTTTACCGACTTTACGAATTGTCACGAAGAACTAAATACTTTTGAGGAGTCTTCAATTATTCAATTGCATATTATTTTAACTTTATTACAACTTTGAAATAGATCTTTTTACTAAGGAAAAACGTACAACGTCGCGTGGCGTCATTGTCATCATATTTTTGATTTTCCTGGCCTCTACCTTCCGGAGGTCCCGCATGTGCTTAACATTCAAATATTTTTCTATCTTCAAGAAACAATTTCTTCACAAATATTTCACAAATGTAATTTAATATTCTATACAGCCAATCTATTACTCTTTTATTAGACATTGTATTAATAAAACATATTCACCAAAACACATCATGCTTTGATATTCATGAGTTACTCTTATTGATTGATGAGGTTTTTATTGATTGATTGATTGATTTATTGATAAGCCGCCGTTTAACATTTTCATAAATTATATGCCTTCCCCTTAATATGCACAGCATATGCCTAACTCCACTTGTGATACCAGGTATAAATTGATCTCTTGTGTTGATCTAACTGACAGAATTGTTAATCTGGTAACGTGTGAAAGTACACTGTCGCTATTGAAAGTACCAAATCCATTATAAAGGAAGTACTAATATTTTTGATTAGATTACTAGTATTTCCAAGAGCCAAATAACATTAAAAATACTTACCAATTTTCTGTTTATCTTCGGATGAATTCTATAAACTGAGCTGAAGTGCAACCAGTTCTTTCTCTTCTTGTCTTTCTTTAATAAATATGTCTCTCTTTAATAAATATTCTCGACCTACATTTTTTTTATGTTATTTCATTTGTATTTTCTTCTCTAAATGCTTCTGGTTGACCTTTGGTTGGTTCTCCGCTGAGATACTATAATTTTGAATAAATACTTTTTTGTTGCTTCCTGTACGCTCTACAATTAATGTCTCCTATATTTTTCACCTATCGTTCATCGTTATTGAGATATCGATTGAAAAATCAAGGTAGTGAAATGCCGGTTGTAAACGCATCGGTAGTGAACCGATGCTTCTTTAATTGCCGTGATTACAATGAGGATATAAGCGTCCTCAAAGCCTGCTCTACCTTTATTCCGGTTTTTGTGGAACAACGGCGGAGCATTTGTATTAAATTGTCCTTATTTTGGTTCCTTGCAAAGAACTTCTCCTGGCTAACTTTCGGAGCCGTAGTTTCATCGAATGTGAACTGTGGTGATTGGTTTTTCCTGGAACGTCGTACCCTTTCCGAAGTTTTCGCTCCTGCGAGTCTCATATCATTCGGATAACCGTCGAATACAATTTTCACCAAAGTGTTGTTGCACGTATGAGACATATTTCTTGCAGATGAGGATCAAACGTCTCGATTCGACCCCAAACAACTGCAATTGCAATTTTGGTACACAGCAGGGGTATTGATTTAAATCTTTGTTAACTGATTGATAACGTTGGGTGTAGGTAAATCATTAATGTTGTTGATGGGTCCAGCTATGAGAAGCTCGAGGAGTGGCTGCAGGATCTTCTGTTTTCTGTTTTTAAGCTGGAGGTTATGAGGCAGCACTTCTAATAGTGTTTATGATGGAATAATGCTCATTATCCATTTGCAGATAAGGCTTAATTGAGTTGGCTGAACTGTGACCAGTGTTCACCCACTCCTCCTGTAGCCCGGTTACTGACTGCTGTCGACCGCATAGAGTGGTTTGTTATTTTTATTTCTTTTGTATTTAATCCTGCCTTCTCTGCTGCTTCTTTAGTCCATTTCAAAAGTTCGTTTTTTCCCACTGGAGTGTTTTTGTACCATCCACTTGATTGTTCTTTTTTCCATGATGGGTTTACTGTTAAGAATAATCTATCAGTTGTTATTCTAGATGAACGTTTAACCATTAGAATTTTAAAATGACGGACTGCACAAAAGGTAGGGTTCTTCGTGTTGGGGATTAGCCATTTACTATCGGGCATTTTTTTCCGGGAAATAGTCTGTCAAACGTTCGAAGGTATTGTATTATAGCGACTTTGTTCCTTTCCGCATTCCTGCTTCGGTGAACAAAGACAATAGGAACGGAGCGAGCTCGTATGCCAGAAAATATTTCAGGTCTGTCTCGGAATTCTTCGATATGCACATTCTTTGGAAAAGTAACGATGGATTGATCGGATCTGGTGACGCCTCGATTTTAATGCTGATATTTACTGGCGATATATGAAGCACTTTATCCTTCCATTTGAATGACAAGGACCTGAAATCCGCTCTTATGGTTTTAATAATCATGTCGCTACCAATTTCGTATGCACGATGATAATTTATGTTCTGGTTTGCAATAACTCCTGTGCCGATAGACATCAATTCTTTATTTTCAGGAAAAGAAGCCGTATGTCCAATTTCTCAACAATTGTCTCGAGAAATCAGCGAGGGTCTCATGTCGAGTCGTGTTGTTCGGTTGTAGAGCGAGATACTCCGGAAAAAAATTTAATTTTGCGTCGGGCGGCGCTGCGGTAAACTTTGCGGCGCGTAGATGTCGGAGGAAAAAAATAAAAACACGAAATTGCAGGTCTGAACACGCTCTACAAGTTTCATAATAGACAATTTTTCGATATCTATCACGATAAAAGAGAAAATAGCAAAAACCAAATTTAACTACCTACATTTTTGACTTTTTTTATCGATATCTCCATAACCATGAACAATAGGTAAAACATGTATAGAACCTAATTACCTAATTACCTAATTAACGCAGAGCGTTAAAAAATCAACAAAAAAGTATTCATTGAAAATTATCGTATCTCAACGGAAAACCGAGTTATTGAAAAAAAAACTGAAATTAACCCTTTTTTCAAGATGGCGGAAAACGCATATAGGAAATCTTGGTCGACAATTTGAAGTTCACTTCATATAAAAAATTTAGCCTTCTCGGTTCATTTGCATTTCTAACCCGTTTTTTCCGACGTAATGACTTGATTAATGATCTTTCATCTCATCACTCATGTTTTGTGATTTTACAAGAAATACGTTTTCTTTAGTGAAATACGTGTTTTCTTATGGGAATTTTAAGCATAGAGCCACATGTAAACTCTATATAAAAATGAATGGTCATGTGCCCGAGAGGAGACCTAAGTGGTACCGAAGAAACCGCCTTTTAATTGCTCTTGAACCGTGACGTTTGATTTGCTGCAGGACTGATATGACAGTCATGACACACCAGCAACAGGTCCAAGATTGCATTAGCAACGAGCAAATACATTATGTAAATTACAGTTTATTAAAACGAATCCCAAATACCACCTGTTAGGCAAACAAAACAATAGTTCAAGGTGTATAACCGTAGGAGAATATGTGAAAGTTCACATGTTCATCAACGGATCAACGTGCGCCCACGTCCAAAACGAAATATTGTAATGGTATTCCGATAAGTATACCATTGCCATCTACTCACTTCTCTGGGGTTTGTTGGAACAACTTCGTTAGGCAAATTAACACGCTGTTACTGACTCAACTCGTATAAATAAATTTCAATTGGTGTTGTATGGTAATCGACAATAGGCCAGGGACATTGATGATTCACGCGGCGGTGGTAATTATACCATATGGACCAAATTGCGCGTCTTGCGGGATGGTATAGTTCACGCGTAATTTCTACTCAGTATTGAACAGAGGCTGTAATTGATAACGAACTCGTAATTCAATGTAAATAACTTACATCGAGTGTAGTGAGAAGTTTGCTGTGTTGTATTTTATTGCTTAAATTATATATTTTCCGTTGAAAAAAAGCAGTGGCGGCTCTAATTATGGTTTGCAGGTTTGCGCAACCCCCAAAAGCGACGATGAAAGTTGAAATAACAAGGCAATGTTTTCGATTGTTTAATTTTCCTAAAACGTGCGGTCGTGCGTCGGGTCACTCCATTCCGCCACCATTCTGCGTCGCCATCACACTGCGTCGCTACCATCTGACAGGACTGTTTGGTTTGCCTTCGGTTAGCATTGCATTTGCAATATGAAACCAGCCAAGATGTGGCACTTATCTGACCTATGATGCATAGAATATCAGATATATACGATCCCTCCCATATTATAATTTACTGGGGAAATACGTCAGTATGGGATTTTCGAGCTTGCCTTAAGAGGCTTCTCTACTCGCAGGAGTCTTAAGAGGACATGACCTTCTCGTATTTACGTTTTACCCAATTTTTTCAGAAACTATAATAAGTGAAAATCCTGAGATCAGTTTTAAGCCATGTGATGTTGAAAATTCGGTCAAAACGCATCACCTGACATTCTTCCAAGTTACGACATTGATTGAACAACAGGAGGAGGTTGAAGACACGTAAGAAGTTATGGAAATCTATGAAGATCTTGAGAAAAACCTTGATTGATTTTTAGCATATATCCAGTATTGTTCTTAATTCCATTAATTCGCCAAATATTGATCATATGCTATTATTAAATAATCAACCTAAACCTTCTTCGTCTTTTCTTATGTCGCCAATTCTAGAGACTGATATTCGGCAGTCTATTCTGCAGCTAAAAAATACTAATTGTCCAGATTAATATGGACTAAATAGCCGTATTATAAAAGCGTCCCTGAAGTTCCTTATTACTCCTTTGGCTCTGTTATTTAAAAAATCTATAGAAGAAGGAACGTGGCCTGACAGCCTTAAAGTTACTAAAATTCTACCTATTCATAAAAAAGGCGATCACGATATAGAAGACAATTTTAGACCTATTGCGATTGTATCAATATTCTCAAAAATTCTAGAACATATAATAAAAGAGAAACTACTTTCTTATTTTGAGAATAAATCTATCTTGTCCCTATATCAATTTGGATTTATGAAGGACTGTTCCACTACCAAGGCTCATCTAGCCGTTATAGATGACGTGGTGGAGGCCATTGATGAAGGTACCGCAATGCATGCAAAATTGTGTGACCTTACCAAAGCGTTTGATTGGGTCAACATTGACATCTTGCTGAAAAAACTTGAATACTATGGTATTCGCAACAGTGCATTAAATCTTGGCTCATATCTGGCTGGTAGGCAACAGTATGTCAGTGTTGCCAATGTTGAATCAATCGGGTATGCTTCCAACCTTTAATGGTGTGCCTCAAGGATTAGTATTGGGTCCGCTACTTTTTCTTATATATATAAATGATTTGCCAGTCAATATTCGAAATAGCAAGTGTATCCTATTTGCTGATGATATCACCTTGTTAACCTGAGACAACGTGAACTTGAGTATGAGTAATCTAAGCACAGCTGAAACTTGGTTTTCAGCTAATTTATTAAAATTAAAAGTCTCTAAAACACAAAACCTACCTTTACCTCGAATAAATGGTTAAAATCCAAAACAGTATATTTACTTGGGGTTAAACTTGATACTAATTTAAACTGGGTATCGCACATTGATAATATATGCTGGACACTCTAATGCTGTAAAATGCTATGCTGTAAAAACTAAAATAGTATACTTCTCTTTAGTTCACAGTCGCTTGGCCTATGGAATTGCCCTGTGGGGTAATTCTAGTACTGTGCGTAGAGCGTTTATTTTACAGAAGGCCGCGATTCGCCTCATAGCTGCGGCTCCTAGAAGCCCTCCATGCAAGGACATATTTATAAAACTAAAGATTTTACCGGTGCCCAGTATATATCTGTTGGAGTCGCTGATGCTCATCCACAAAAAATCAGTCTAATAAATAATGTACATACATACATAATGCACTCTGACATGCATCACTACAATACCAGGCAAGCGGGTAATCTTGTAGTACATTTCTGTCGTATAAACCTAACAAGAAATAATAAGCTACCCACTAGTCTATATAACAATTTTAAAAATTATTTTAGACCTGATGATGTAAACCATATCTCTGACAGTCAATTTCACTCATTCACCGCAGATGAGCACCGCATTCCAGTTTGCATATCAAACGAAAGCACTATAGATGTAAAATGTTCAATGTCACACTTACGTGTGCCTTCTACGCCCTACGGCATAAATTCAAAAAATATCAACCGCCATTTTACTACCTCTCACTCACGTCATTTCTTCTGTTTGTGAAACCCTCCGTAAAGGAATGTTAAAATAAAATTACGGGCGTCTAGTTTTAGCTCTCGGGCGAAACGATATGAAGAAATATTTTTAATCTTTCTTAACCTGTGTCAGAGCCATAAGACTAGGGTCATTCGGATAACGGGATTAAATAATTGCCTCAACCATGCAGGTGTTCCAGGTATCTCACAGATACCTTTGATATTTTTATTACCACAAATTAAACATTCGTGTTTAACATGATAAAGTTAATCGTTGGAATGTTCGCTATTCCTATTAATTAGACTCGCTTTTGTTGCCGGGTTTAAAGTTTCACCGCAAGCTAAAATGTGCAAACAGCTTTACTTTTCTCAATTTTTTTTGGATACGTACATTTACCCAAACTGATACATTAAAGAATGTCAAGAATATTTAACACCGTTTTAATACTAAAAGCCTTAAAATATAGAAGCGATTTTGGAAAATCGTACCAAACGCACAAGTCAGCTCAGTAATAACATTCGCGAGATTGAGGAGTTTATCTCCGCATTTTCGTTATCGTTGGAATCGGTTGACGATTACCGGTTATTCAATAGCGATTCAATCATGCTCTCCTAGTGAAATAACTCAATAATTCCTGCTTTAATCCATACTGAATTAGGAAGTTCGCATTGTCCCTAACGACGGTAATGGCAGCATATCTAGTTGCAAAAAAAATTGATAAATAACACTATTTATGCAAAGCATATAAACGTATAGACCGGGACGTAGTGACAGATTTGCAGACGTGATTCTACCCGGTGTGCCTTTTCGCAGTATTATCATATGCATATTCTCATTTTAATAAATGATAAATTAAAGAATCATCCCCGGAGACTCTTTTTATCTTCATATATTATCCTAGCACACCATGTATACTTCTTAATGGCAGCCTGTTAGAAACGTTTAAATGCAAGCACACCCGTGACAACAATTTGGGCTGATGCAAACCGTATCCCTATCACTCTGCAACTATAGTAGGTATTTTACTTGAACCTTGTTTTGGAAAGGGCAGCCCGAGTAAAATCGTATCGAAACGCTTTATTTGCAAGCAGAAAATGTTAACTAACTTTATAGGTCCCCGATATGATTCTTTAATTTATCATTTTTCATCATCATAATATGCAATCATAAATATCATGCAAAAGGCATACTGGGTAAAATCACGTCTAAGAATGTGTCCCTACCTCCCGGTAGGTTTGCCAACTTTTAAAAGTAGTCCACCCGGAGCTTTTCATTTTGAATATTTCTATAATCAGTGACATAGCCATGATTTCATTTTAGCGGGGGGGATATCTCCCAAGTGGTATTCACACCCCTCTAAGAAAGTCGTCTATACTGACTCCATCATCTCATGTGCAACCAAATATCTGCCAGCTTAAGCTCCGACAGTCCACCAAAAGAGAAGTTGAGAAGTTGAAACAGAAAGTTAAAGCGCGGAAGAGGAAATTAGAAATCTTAGAACAGTTAGATTATAGAAGATTTAGACTATATTTTTTTTTATAATTCTTCTTCTATTATTTAATAGTTTCTGATTATGTACATAGTCCCTAAAATGCATAATACATAAATAACTAAAATAATAATAATCCCTAAAATTCCTATGCATAATAACGTACTTCAGATATTAGCGCTAACATACACATTTACAATACCTATATGCATATGTATATTATTATAATAAATATATATGTAGGTACCTATTTGATATTTAAAATGTAGTTTTCACTGAATATATAATTTTTTCTATATTCCTCATTTGACAAGAAAGGTATTGTCCAAATACACTCGATACAAATATTTGTATAGGCAGACCATATTTTTTATAATAAAAATAAAATTTACGTAGTATTTCTGTGGTGTAGAATATTCTATATTAATGTAGTGAATTACTACATTTACGAATGCACTCGTTCTGTTTTGTTGTCTCTAATAGTTTAAATTTGTAATAAGATCATATCTAATTTTGTAATTTTCATATACGAGTACACTTTAAGGATTTTTCTTTTACTTGAAATATAATGAAATTCTAATAAATATCTTATGTATGTTTATTGTCAATGGCATGTCTTCAGTATATTTTTCAAAATAAATTCAAGACTATTTGTAATTTGTTTAAATGTTTTACTAACATTTCCATTAACTCTTATAAATATGAAATTGAAACGCTTTTGTTTACTTGTTTATACAAGATACTGAAAACCACATTATGTAGGTATATTTTGAATTTATAAAATAGTTAAATATCGTTACAAAATATGGAAAACTTACATGATATACCATTTTTTTAATTTAAAAATTACCATTTTTTTCTTTACAATTAAGGTCATTTTATAACTTCGATCCCTGTATCTCGGAAACATTTAAGCATTTCTCAACCCATATTTATATGAACTTTTTCTTATTTTAAAAAGTTGTATAACCCCGTAAAGTTTGGTTCCATAAACCCCCTAAACTATTTTTTTCCAATTTCTTTTAAAAAGGCATTAAGTAAAAAATAGTTGTGCCAATTTTCAATACAAATAAGGGCTATGATTTTTTTTAAATATGATACCCTGCATCTCGAAAACTAAGCATTTCCCGACCCATATTTTCATGAACTTGTTATTTTAAAAAGTTCTATAATCCGGTCAAGTTTGGTCCCTGAGATTCGGGCCGCTCTGTAAATAATATATCATACACGGATACACGTTGATATTTATTTCATCTAATTTCATCTAATTTCATCGAATTTTTTTTCAACGTTTTCTAAATTAAATATCATAGAAAAGTTAATCCTGAAGTATGGACATTTCTCTAAAATTGACCACAAAATCTATAAATGTAATTATATATTATGTTGTCCTATTTAAAAAAATGCATCTATCTGTCACGACATCTTTTTGGGCCACCCTGTATACACTAAAATTTATTTTTAAAATTGTGCAACAACTACCTAAATCAAAAATCGACGGGTTAGAGGGTGTTTACTCCCATAATAAATTTAATTAGATTTAATCGATAATTCAAAATTGAATTGAGATAAACCAATAAACCAAAACAACTCGAGACAAACGAGACAAAACGAGACGAGAGGAAATAATGTCTTATCTCGTCTCGTCTCGACATTGTCTCGCCTCGAAAATTTGTATCTCGAAATTTCGAGATAAGACGCGACTAGGCCTTATCTCGACTCGTCTCGTCGACTTATCTCGCATAACCCTACTGTTATAAATTAGCTAAAATGAATAAGGAGATGTATCGTGTCTCACTGATGATTTATTTGCAGGCATCGCATTCTTAAATCGTCTCTACTATAGTTCTGCAATGTCGTCGTTGCAGATTTTCTTGCCGTGCGTTTAAGAGCGAGCCCGCCCCTGTGTTATTCTGCGTTATCTCATCGAATTGCATATTTACGTGTAGTAACGGTTTTTGTCCTATATTATGGAAGCCGCGGCCAGCGCGCACAGAAAGCAATTAATCTTATTAGAGAGGAGTTAAGCATTGGTAATAATTTTCCCCGATATCAGATTTTTAATTAGCTGTCAAACATACCAAATTGCATTTGATGGTTAATTATGTCCGCGAATCGATACCCGCCCGCAGCGCATTATCTGCCTACAGTGTTACTTTAATTATTAATTAAATTTCGTACGGGAAATAAATAGGGTTCGCGAATATTATGCCCGGTAAAAACTCATTTAGTTTTTAATTAAGATTATGCCTATTTACTCCAACACGGCCGCAAATTAATCTTTTTTTCACGGCCACCTATTATGCTCCCCCTTCTTCTCAGCCATGGCTTCGCCCCTTTATTCTATATAATATGTTAGTGTCTTCAGTGTGCCCAATTGTTTTTACGTGACGTTTTGTAAAATGTAATAATACTATTTATTGCCCCAGGTATATTGTAACAATGTTTAAAGTTGTCAATGTTTTAATACAGTAAATAATTTAATGTATATCTGTAGATCATAGCGACAGTTTCAATAATAATATCTGGTAATGGTCCAACTTCTCCTTTTAATTCGATCTTCTCTTCGTATGAATATTTAAAGAATATTTTAACATTAATTAAATTAATGACCACTTCCACAGTAGAGTACACAATTAATAATTGTCAGCGAAACTCAAAAACAGAATCACACACACGCACAACTATATTATTACTGTTTTTCATTAAATGCAGCGAACTCTCCGCTTAAATCACGTCCTCGATTTAGCGCTCAGCGATAGCGTGAGCCGGTAGGTTATTCCACTGGTCGACTTTACTAGAGTAGTACTACGCGCTTCTCTTATTTCACTTGACATGTTCATTATTCAAATGTTACATTTCCTTCTATGATAATATTATATTTTCTATGTCTGTAGATATACATTATAGTTTCATGTGATCATTCGTTGTTGGCCAATGTATTTGTAAATTACCTGATAAATTTAAAGCCTTCCACTACTATAGAATATAATATTAGGTTTTAAGGTAAAAACACCTTTCACAACGAAAACCAATGCAAATGGAGATATAAGCAGCATAATATTGAAAGTAATACACCTTGTTATAATCTAAAATAAATACTAAAAGTCGTTTTTTTTTCAGGTGAGCTACTTCTCAATATTTTGGACAGTGCATGACCAGCAGGTAGGACAATTTTATTTACGCGTTTTTATAAATACAAAAAATATGTTTAAATAATGAAATCAATATTTTATTATTAATATTATCGTCTGCGATTTGTCTCAATTCCAGTTTGCTCTGCTCTTGATATGCTTCATGTATTTTAACCAAATAAATGTGAGGTTGGTATTTAAAATGCATTCCTTTCTCAGATTTCTCTCACTGTCAAAAATAAGACGGGTTCAACTCGAGCTCAAAGAATGTATACCAGGTAGAAAGACCGTTCTCAGACCCTAACACAATCAAATCTAATTAAATTTGGGTATTTTGATGAGTCTGACAGAAAATATACTATTCCATGTTTTGTTGAATCTTCTGGCCATAGGAAAACGACACGGACCAATATCTGTATAATCAGTGTTTGTCTACATACAGGGTGTTTTTTTTATCATACACTCTAAAATATCTTTGAATTGAATTGATTACTTCTAGTCAACCCGGAAACTTTTGGTTTTTGAATTGGCCATCAATATTAAAAGTTTGATAATACAACTCTACCTTTATCCTCAATTATTTGTGAGATTTTTTTAAAAAAATTACTTTTACTGTTCCTGCGTTTTTCTGCAAAACAAACTGACAGCAATTCATCGTCTCTTTGACATCTCCTTAATGTTTTTCTAGCTATCACTAGTCTGAAGAATTTCTGAAAAACGTTAACACACCAAACAAAAATTTAACAATAACAAAAATAATATTTCTCCGAATTATTATTATTGTCTTCGATATTGTTCAATGGTCTTTCCATGACAGACGAAACATATTTGAGAATTTGTTTAGGATGAATCTCTCCTAATACTGTCGATATTCGTGTTTGATAATCTCCAACAGTTTGCACTTGAGTACTCCAAGAGTTTTTTTGTTCCTCCTGTTTTTTCCTGTAATCTCCTGTTTTTTTATAAACAAGAGATTTCAAAGTTTCCAAAAAAAGCAAAGTAACACCCTTTGCTTTTGCAATTAGGGGATCAAGCTGGCGTCTCAAGACCTAAGCGCCGTAATCGATCCTCTTGAACTGATTTCTCTCTTTGAACTAATTTTTAACCACTTTAAAACATTAGGGATATGTCAAAAAATAATTAATTGATATAAATTAGTTCTGAAGTAGTTATGAACATACACAAAAAAATAACAACATTTTTCTTCGATTTTGTGAACTTGTAAAATGAAAATATAACAGCAGAATGTGATCTAAGTAATAGAAGGATAAATAATATGATCCCCAGAAAAATCTAAACATTTTAAAAACTTTCCTTGTCTTCTTTCAATATTGGCAACATGATTTTTATAGCATGGACCAAAATTAAACTAGCATATTCCAATTTAGAACGCAAAACTGTGTTAAATAGTGGCGTGTAAGAGAAAATCTGAGAAACCACGAGCATTTATAATAATGACACTTAGTGTCCTTCGATATGGGGAGTAAATTAATTATGCTACATCCACCAAAAATATGATCCCGGCGGTTATTTAGATTTTATTTTTACTATTTGGCGATCTGGTCGGTGTTTTATAGCCAGCGGCTTGTGGATGACATCGCATAGCAGCTATGCAGGCCTGCCTCGGACGTTTCAATATATCGGTAAAGCCATTCACACGCTTTGGTACATAAAAAAAGACAGCGCCACGGCGCCATTGTTCTGAATTTAGAGACATCTGAACTCGTGATTTCCGAAAAATGTCAGTGGAACGCGAATTTGTTATCAGCGATATCGAATTTTCATCCTCGTACAGAGGCTGCGGCTATAGAAGGTCTAAAAGACTGCCTAGGAAATAATAGATAATATTGTGTCTTATTGCCGGATTGGGAGATTTTTAATCCCATCATCATAAAAATTCTTTGGACGTTCACGCAGCCATTGGAGCACAAACTCCTCTACTGCTTGATCGTCGTCGAATCGCTGGACTCCAAGCGCGTCTTTCATAGGTCCAAAACGATGTAAGGCACAAGGTGACAAACCTGGACTGTAGGGAGACTATTCCAAAGTTTACCAGCCTAATCGGTCTAATTTCTTCCTCGTAGTGTTTGCTGAATGAGGCCTGGCGTTGTCATGCAGAGGAATAATATTTTTTACAGATTGCGTATTTGCTTCAATAAGATAATTTTGCGGCATCCAGAAGGTCGCAATAATATTGGGCATTAATTGTGCGACGATCGTGGAGAAAATCGATGTGAAACGCACCTTAACGATCAAAGAAAACAGTTGCCATGATCTTTTCGGCAGAAAACCGTGTTCGCCTTTATCGGCGCCCGTTCACAGCTCTTTCTCCGCTCCATATTCGCCTGTTTTGACTCGGGAATGTAATGGTGCATCCCAGTTTTGTCACACGATTCGATTCAGAAATGATTCAAGAGACGTTGGGAACCTTCAAATCGATGTTGCTTTTGTCCGACTGACAACAGATGCGGAACTCATCCAACGGTCACTTTGTGGAATTCCAAGTCCTCTGTTGGGGACTCCCGAGGCTAATGTTAAGGTGCTTGGCGATATTCCAGAGGTTTACCGTCCTCCACGAGCTTCTGAACCGCCGCAATGTTGGCTTCAGTCACACTCGTTCTGGGGCTCCGATTTTGGCTCGTTTCTCGACGTTTTCACGCCCTCCAGAAAATTCTTTATGTCATGAATTATTGACATGGTGTCATCCTCGATTTGTGCCTGTAATATCCGCAAAATTTAACCCCGTTGGATTAACCCCCTCCTTAGCCAAAAACTTAATATTTATCCGTTGCTCCATGGGAGACATATACTTCTCTCTCCCTCATGGTCTCTTTAATACTAAACTGACGAAATCAAGTAGTTGTTATCCCCTGCCTAAAAGTGTAGGCTACCTAAAAACCAGCTCCGCTCATATCTACGATCCTTCCAGAATTAAAAAACAATATGTCTCGTTTATATTTCATACACCCTCGTATTAATCTCAATACCAATGATACCTCAATTGTTGGTGATGGCTGTGGTATTCAATTTTTGAGAATGACAATTGATGCATGTCTGAATTGTCAGGATCTATGAAATAATCTTGTTTCTTAAGTTAATCTATATCCTATGAAATAAATATCTAAAAAGTGTAAAAAATACTACATTTATTTCTGGGGCTCTCTTCCCATTCTAATGTTCTAATGATGTAAGTATTTGTAACTAAAAAAAAAGAATCATAAGATACTTGTTGGAGGCATCCCCAAGAGAAACAGGGTAAGATGCTTTAAAAAAACTGTGCCTCTATGTAAAGGAATAAATTTATTTAGAGAAGTGAATGTTATTGTTAATTTTATTGCCGCTATGTGTCATGTATATGATATTCTATCGCACACAACGATAATACGCGTACGTACGTTCAGAAACTAAAAAAAATCAACTGGTAGGTACCTATACCTATTAGAAAAGTTGCCTGTATTTAATATATGCACCTAAATAGGTTCGACAACCCTTTTGATCTAGTCCGTAACGACCTGTGCGTTGCGGCATCCACCTAACGGAGATTGTCATCGGACTCGAGCAAAATAAATAGATCCAGCGACAGCATCAAGTCTGTTAAACCGTATGCCGTAAATACCGAAATAAAAATCCCCTTGAAACTCTCCGTGCCTGTTGCATTCGCGCGAACCGAGCCACTCTCTCGACTCATCCTTTTTTTTTTCTACCTGAACCGAGATGAGAGCAGCGTTGCCGGACCTACTCAGTTCTAATGGCAGGTTCACTTACTTTCGTAAACAAATGCCGGCGTCATTACTCACCGCAAACAAAAGGATCGCGGTAGCTGCCGAAACAATTGAAACGTTAGGGACGACCTTCTTCCATGATTCATCTCAAGAGGGGCAGGGAGTAATTATTGGTTTGGGTTATTTCGAGAAGAACTCAAATACTCGGATGATTGACTGGGATAAAGTCCTCGCTTTATTACAAACATCGGACCATCGCCAAAGTTGGTTATGGAAGTGGCGCCCATTATTTTTCGGTTAAAATCGGTTTAAGCTTGCTTTGGGATATTAATAGGTACTTTTTTAAATCTTTATTCAATACGTTTTTAACCAAAACTCTAAAATATTGTAAAGCTAATTTGGTTATTTATTTTTTCATGATATTCAGGATGGGGCAAGTCTGTAAGCATCGCCACAAATGGCACAATGAGTACATTTTCGATAAGACTTTCTTGTTCCGTAACTTAACTCGCGTTTTTTCCTTGATACATGTGGAATTCGACCGAAATATGGCGGCTGTCCCAGGATGTTAATTCTGATTTTATAGCAATTACAAGGTATCACTTTTTCTGTAAAGACGGGACTTTAGAGGAGGTGGAGTTGGGGTGTATGTCAAAGTATCTTATAAATGTCAACTATTAACTCTCGATTTGGTGGTAAAGTCTACTTGAATATCTATTTATGAAACGCCCTCTGTAATGTTAGCTGTTGGTGTATTTTACAGCCCCCCAAATACATATATTAATAATTTTATAAATGATTTTGATGAAATATTATGTCTTATATACTACTGTTAATGTATGTTAATACTGTTGATGAAGTCATCTGTACTGGTGATTTTAATGTAAATGTAATGTAAATTTTAATTTACAAGGATAACCAATACTTCTCTCAACACATAGACCCTATTCTTATATCTAATTGTGATATTGTCCATAATTGTGGTACTATTTCAATGGATGGCATTTCTGATGATAAAATGGTCTTTTGCGACATAAACTTAAATACAATAAACAAACTTAAAATGAAATCAAAATATGTAGTATATAGGTATTTCAAAAATTTTCATTTGACTTCTCTCTTGACAGATTTATATAATTTACCTTGGCTGAATATTATTTATGAAAGATTTTAAAATTACAATATTTACAATTTTATTGAATTATCTATTTGACAAACATGCTCCCATGAAACAAGTAATAGTGACTAAACCAGCTTTACCCTGGCTTACTCCTAACGTTGACTTAATTTAAAATTACTAACTAAAGAAACGAACAACGCTTTACAAAAAGTCAAACAAAATAGGATTGAAATAAGCTGGTCTAATTATAAAGAACTTCGTAATTATAGTTTGTCAATGATTAAAAGTGAAAAAAAAGGTTATTGCAATCAGGTTATTATAGTCTCATGTGGAATGCTCTTAACGACTTAATCGTTCACCCTAATAAAGATCTGCATATTCCAGATGATTTGGCCAATTATTTGGTTCCTTTTATTCAAAATGTTAGTAATAATTGTGACAACTTCATTGAGTATTATTCGATTAGTTTAAAAAATCCTAATTGCTTTAAATTTTCTCCTACTCCTATTGACTGAGTTTAATTTTGCATATCTTGTACAATACTTAATTGCTGGGTTTCCAGAACAGACAACTCAAATTCGAAATTTTTTCCCCCCCAATCTGTCAAGTCGTGTCCTGTCGTGGAACGATCAATTAAAGGCATGGGCAAATCGTTTTAACTGCATATATCGGCGGCATTTGATATTACAAAAAAAGTTCATATAAAAAATGGTGATTACGACAAAACACACATGCTCATTAAATCTGAGCGAAATCGGATAATTAGTTCGCGAGATATCGCGAAATATTTTTGTTATTGTGAACAAACGCCTAGCGAGTAATAAATGATTTGACTGTTTCTTCAAACGGTTCTTCCCCAATTTTGACCTGAAGTAATCCGGAGGTACCAGGAGTAACCTAGATAGCATCTTTTAGCAATCCCAGTCCTCCAGAGCAATCGCAAAGGCGTGAGAGACAATCGCAAGGTTCAAGTAAGGTATCTGATCAGATAATACTGATGGCTAACAAAATATAAATGCATGAATTGAGAGTAACATTTTTCTATAACAGAATAGACACAACTAAGTACTTACCAGCATCATTTTCCACTAAATAAGAGCTCAAAATTAATTAATATCTCTAAAAAATTTTCACCAAATGTCACAAACTTTATATAGGAAACCATGTTTCTTTGAAATAAATCTGTATTACCGGCTTGGAATGTTCATAGGCTAAATAAAGAAACATACAACCAGTTATATCTCGACATATATAGTGGTATGCCTATATAAGATAATTATATGGTTATACATTGCATTTCAAAGGGAAATATACGCGATGAGGTATGGTTGGTTGTATAGGTAAGTTACGATATGTTTTAAATACGATATTTTTTTCCAGAAATATTTGATTTCGATTTCCAAAAGGTGATACATTATTAAAACGGGTTAAATAAAATTTTGCTAAACTTTTGTATTGTCATTTATGAAGACATTCATTATGAAGTTAGTTATGTGTATTATTTACGTGTCTCTGCTGAATGAAGTTTTCTTAGAGAACCGACTACTGACAACAAGGTTTCAAAGCACCAGTATTAGCAAAGTGCAGCTAACCAGAGTAAACATAAAATATGAATATGAATATGTAAAAGAAAGGTGAACAAAAATTAATCTAATTGATCTCATAGTAACGTAACGTGTAGTCACTTCATGCTCAAGTAAAACTAGGTCCATTTAAAATCATTAATAATAATAATCTTTGCAAAATTTAATAAAATAAAATCACATTCTAATAAAATTAAATTTCTACAACTCATTAAGTAAATTATATAATACACAAAATCAATAAACATAGTATCTCTCCTCTCTACCGCTCTTTCTTACTTTATCGGCGAGACAGACCAAGAAACTTTGTGCTTTACTGTGTCCAGAGTGCCTGTTCACCTAAGTTTAAAACGAGTTTAAAGTGCTTGACCATGTACGAATCGCGATACGCATCATAAAGTTCTTCCCGAAAGTCAACACCCATACAAATTACTATTAAGTAAATCGCGAGTTTCGTTGTGTACTATTTAAAGATACCTTGTATCGTGCAACGTAATTTTTGTAGGTAAGATAGAGACACCGTTTGAGGCCACTTTAAGTTATTTCATGTTTCAAAAATTTAAAAGGCTGAATTAAAACCGTAAAAGCATTTATTCTATGCAGATATTGACTATGACATTTAGGTTTTTCATTTAAATCACGGTTTTTACACTGAGATGGTGTAGATTTTTTTTTATTTTTCAACTAGCGTAATTTGAGCAATTGCACCATTTTCGCCACTTTGTTCCTACACTGGCCATTTGCAACACTATTTGTAACCAGTAAGTTCCTAATTTTGACATTTTGTCGGCGCTTGTGGCCACTCAGAGTTTCAATGAGATTTATGGCGAAAGTTAGAATAGAATAATGCAGGTTTACTTTACAAATATAAATAGATACATTTAAATGCATTATATTAAATACATTTAAATAACAAGAATTTTAATTTTTAAACTATTTTTATTAACGTTATTAAACAGAATGTTACAAATTTGGTGTATTTTTCCAGTTCTTTAACAACGAAATTTCCTCGAGAATATTTCTCTTCTTTTCTGTTCTTTCGTTCTACTTTTTTTCTTGGTGAATTTATCTCTTCCACTAAATTTTATTATACCACAGTTCATCCTGTTGAATCGGCCATTTCCAATGTCCTCCACTTTTTCCATTGTATTAACCAACATACAATTTTGTTTTTCTTCTGTCACTTTGCCGGGATAGTACCTGCTCTCATATTGGACAACAACATATTTGTTGACCGTAGCTTCTGTTAATTGTGATTTTTCCTGTGAACATGATACACCTAAGTTCTGGTCTTTATTTATCTCTTCATGTATAGATCTGCAAACTTTTATATCCAAATTTTGGTTCGTTTGGCCTTTTTTATTCCTTATCGCTATTTTCTTTTTAACTTTTCTGGACTCGTCACCGAGTTCCAAAACATTTTTCTTCTCTATTCTCTTCTGTTTCCTTTCTAACTTTTCTTCATTCTCCTCGTCTTTCTCATATTGTTTAGACTCGGCAACTTCAAGCCATTATTGATGACGTTATGACACTTGGCATTATTTCACGTTTTCTTTTTTTCTTTGAGTCATTTGACACAATAGGGTAGTAGGGTAGTAGACAAATAAAATACTATTTCGCTTAATATCTCAACAACCTTTCGTTTGGGTGCAACTATTATGTTTAGTGAAATAACTTGGGTACTGCCCTTTGCATCTGTGGGTCGTAGTCCATCAGTATTAATGTCTGTACGTTAGCCTCTGTCGTTCTCTTGATTATCTAAATCTAAAATATTATTTTCGGGCAGCAAATTATCTACAACATATATCTTTACATATATCCACAATATATATCTACAACTATATCTTTTGTTGACGTCGGTTCTGGAAAATTGGTTCTTTCATCGTCATCACGTTTCAAAAGAAAAATTTTGATTCGGTATAATTATTTTTGATGAATCCGATAACAACCCAGAATGTGTAACATCACTAGGGTCGCCAACAACATTAACTAGATCATTTGGTAAATTATTGTTAAATATATTTTCGTCGCTATTAAATTCTGGATAGTCAAATTGAAGGTAGCTTTCATCTGTAATAATTTCATTTCCTTGCGTTATACCCATATTATTTTCAGCTGGTTCACCAAATGTATGAGTTACTACTGAAGAGTGAATTGCAATATAGTTTACATTTACCGAAGTACGTCATTATCAGTTAACGAAAGAAGTTTCTCCTAGGTTCTCCCAGGGTTAATGCCTTCTATAATAAAGTTTGATTTAAATCACTCCAAAACTGAAAATAATATGATTGAAGTTAAAAAGAATGATAACTTCTATCTTTTGAGTAGTGCATATATGGTTACTTTAGAAAATAAAGAAATTAAAATGCTGCACCTATTGTATCTGAACTAGGAACTATATTAAAGAAAAAAATGGAGAAAAGCCCATCACATTTGTGTATTGACAAAATAGTTCACACGCATATGACGTCACACTCGCCAAGTGCTATTATTTAAAATTTTCGATTCAGAAGACCTGAATAATTTGACCAAAAATATAAATATTTGATTGGCTGTTAAAACTGTAAAAAAATGTTCAGCAAAAGTACTTTTTTGAGAATCTAGACGAATATGTAAGGTGAATAAATATTCATAAAATATTTCTTCTGCTGCATAAACTGCCAGTTGCGGAATCCTAGCAAACAGAAACATCGGTCCGACAAATCCCAGGGAGTTCTGGGAACCCTTACACAATCAGTCCCATTACATATCGAATTCACTAATGGGCCCTTTTCTTGAATAACACTTAAATTGAATAGCTCATACGGTCCAGGTAACGCTCGGTTTAAGATCCCATTCATAGGCCTCCACCCGCACTCAGAGATGGCTACCCCAGACTTACCTACATTCTCATGCTCATCAAAGAACAAACTGACAGTCCTATAGAATGTATTTACTCTCCTAATTGGCCACATGCTGCTTCGTTTTTGTGTGGACTTTTTAATAAGGGTCTATTCTGATTCGACTTTTTCACCAGCAAATTCAAAAAGAGCTGGGTGCCCTGACAGCTGAAATTACTTTTATTGCACGGATGAGCAACATCCACTTCGTATTCCAATTACTCACTTGCACTAAATTGTCTTAACGCGCAAACATTAATAATAGGTACTGATTGAGCATAATACGAATGTATGGTATGGATTAGCCCCGTAGCTAGGGGGCGAAGGGGATATTCCCTCAAAGTTATGTTTAAAAAATCTTCATTCGAACAGTTTTTACATTTGTAGTATAATAACCCAGACGCCATACTTGCGTGTGGTCCTCTCTTTGCTTCCAGAAAGAATAGCCAAATCTGCTCCTTCTAATTGGGGCACTGGAAAATCTTCAGATTTTAACTTATAAATTAATATAAGACGAGTAGCTATTTATTCATTGGACACACAATGTTTCATCTGTTTCACACAGATTTTTTTTTAACGTAGGAAATTATAGGTATGTTTAATCTTCCTTAATAAATAATCATACATGACCAGGGGTGCTTGGTGGATATTGCTGGATGTTGGTGGATTCAAGACGGCTTAAGGAACGCATGATATGATCAAGAGAGATCAATAGGGGCTATAATTTCTATAATGTCGTTCATAGATTATCGTTTTCTTAATTCACGGCTTCGTGATGCGTATTTCAAGAGTCCACAGGCCTCGACATCGACATGCCCACGCAAACAATGACGCTGCGCCAACGGTCCTAATAAATGAAATATTAAATAAACAGAAGTGATTGGCGAGTTGATAGAAGCATCCAATATGGTACGCGTCCGAGATGCCCAACATTGTCTAGTAACGGTGAATACAAGTTTCCCGATGCGGATATCAGGGACCTCCTACGCGGTGACACAAGGAACATTAGCGAAGAACTGGCGCGGATTGATATGTAATAATTAATCCTCAGACTCGTTACGGAGATTGATATCGATCGTCTGCCCGCTCCCCGCGCGCCTCGACGGCTTTCATTTGTTTAATTAAATATAACCTGAATACGGCCATAATTAATTGCGTTTTTAAGGAATATTTCGAAACACCTACCTTACCAGATACATACCTACTTTAATTAGTAATTACATGTGGCTTTAATAAAGCAATTCTTTCGGCTTGATTGTAACGACTCTCTCGTAATGAGGCTAATTAATTATTGCGTTTCATGTTGTTGTTCCGTGAGCTAATTAAGGCAAGTGTGTTTTTGGAACATGTGTTGGGGGTGTGTTCGCGCTGGGGTGATTTTTAATAAACGGAGGTGGCCGGAAGACCGTCGCGTCGTCGCAGCTTGTGCACTTTTTTTTAACTAGATTGGAAATATTCGACTCTTTCAACAAATATACATATTAAATAGGAATTCGTTTGATCAATTCATATATCTTTATAGTCTATATGATATAAAATTCTTAATTAAAAGTACACAAAGTTCAGGGGCAAAAAAACGCAACAAGTTAATATTTGGTAAAATTTATAAAATTTATAAATATATAACAAAATAATGCATATGCAAGTTGAAATCGATCATTTATCTACAGTTTGATAAAGAAATTATCAAAATTGAACTTAAAATAAAAAAGTTATGAGACCTTCAATTTTACCAAATATTAACTTGTTGGGTTTTTTTTGCCCCTGAGTGTATTTGGTTAACTAAAATCAAATATTGTAAAATGAACTTCTTTCACAGCACAAGAAACTAACTACAGAAGTGTTAAAAATTTATTTTACATGGTAAATTCAAAATACATTAAAATGTGTTAAGCTTGTTCATTCCGCCCGGAAGTTTGCAATTCATTGTTACCGCGTATTGAAGGATTAATATTAAGTGTATTGAAATGGGAGCTGCTTGGATTATTTATTGTCATAATTATTATGTGTAGGTATCTAATTAGTGTATCAGTCATCTTGTTCCCCTTATAGTTTATTTGAGGCCATAGCATAGCTGAGGTAATAATCTGGATTAAATAATTATTAGTGTTCGATCTGAATAGTGTGCCTGTGACCTGTGGTAGATGGTGTTTGCCATATCTATTAGTAATATCTAAAAGATGACAACGGGCCCAGGGGTAAACCCTGCGGAACTCCAAAATAAGGCTTAATTGAGTTGGCTGAACTGTGGCCAGTAATTTTAATTAATTGTTGTTCACCACTCCTTTAGCCAGGTTACTGACTGCTGTCGACTGCATAGAGTAGTTTATTATTTCTATTTCTTTTATATTTAATCCTGCCTTCTCTGCTGCTTCTTTAGTCCATTTCGAAAGTTCGTTTTTCCCACTGGAGTATTTTTGTACCATCCACTTGCTTGTTATTTGTTCCATGATAGGTTTACTGTTAAGAATAATCTATCAGTTGTTACGTAACTAATGATTAAACGTTCTAGATGAACGTTTAACCCTTAGAATTATAAAAAGACGAACTGGACAAAAGGTTGGTTCTTCGTGTTGGCGACCAGCCATTAGCCATTTACTATTGGCAATTTTTTTTCTCCACCTTGGGCCGTTTTATTGAAGAGGGGATTATATTATACTCTTCCTAAAAATAAAAACAGAGCTTGATTTTCTTTTATTGGCGCACATTTGCAAATTCCTTCGTTTCGCATTACGAGCTTCCCTACTAGACTTAAAGATAATATCTTTAAATGGATCAAAAATTACGTTCCACTTCATAAAATACATCACCTGCATTTTTTTTGCAACGGTGTTCCACATTGTCTTCACAACTAGTTCCTTGTAATTTTCACCCTTTTCTTGCTGCATATTCCACGCCCAATCTTTCAGGATTAGGTTTAGTTGCTCTAAAGTTGTAGTTTCCAAAAGCTCGTATTTCTTTGCCTTGCAGAATTCCGTAAACTGTTTCTATATTGACGTATGGGTTTTAACGGTATTGTACGGCAGTGGCGACTGATGAGGTAGTGCCACGGAGCCATAGCACCACCTTATTTATTCGTAGAAATACATAAATATTAACTGTATCTTTCATTTACACATATTTTCTATCTAGTGCATTTCTCCCCATTCTTCAAGAGTTTATAGAAAGTCTGGCAATAGCGCACTACGTACTGCCCCGTCGACGCGACGCATGCTCTAAAAAATAGGTAGGTAAGTAAACATTGGAAAACGGTTGGTCGCGGCCGGTTTCTTGCTCAATCTGCGCGCGCAAGTTCGTTACGCCTGGCACAGTGAAATGAAATAGACGTTCCAGAATCGTGTGTGAGCGACAGAGATAAAGTGTAGTCCATACAATTTTACATACACAGGTTAAATAGTAAAAGGAAAGAATACTGCTGTGCCAGGCTCAAGCACACAATTATGTTGTTAATTATGTGGCTCAGGGCAGGGCTCAGTTCCTTGACTTAGTCGGTTTGTGTTGCATCGCGTTTTACTGTTAATGCAGACATCACGTATGGTGTGTTTTTCTAGGACAATTTTTATTTTTGAATCAACAGATTTGTTTTGTTGTAGTTAACTTTTATTGGATATTGGATTAATTTGATTAATGTAAGAGACTAATAAACTGTTTTGTTTATTAATCTTTGACAGTAATAAACTTTCATCGCGTGTGTTAATTAAATTAATTTTATAACTTTTTTTTTAATAGACATAAAGACATTAAGTAGTTTTAGGAGTTCTCTATAGTATTATATCTCAGGAGGTTAGAAGTAATCTACAACTACTGTGAGTAAGTAATGTTCTATAATCTTTATATTGATTAATTATTTTGTACTAATACCTGACCATTTTTTGAAAATTATCTATAAAAATAAATGTGTGTTGATAATCAAAACAATAATGCACCCTTAAAGGCGGTGGCCATGGTAATCACAAACTCAAATAATTATTCTTGTGGAAGTCTGTATTTTTGTTCAAATGGATATTTTATTGAAATTCTGAAGTGCCAGGAACACGCGTGACCTTGAAAATTTTAAAAATTTTCGCCTGCGCCGTATTGTATTATGTGTCTTTCCCAGTTTTGGCACTACCTGTGTAATATGGCACGAGCCGCCACTGTTGTACGGTACACTTTTCTCAATCGCCAGATCAGTATTAGTCATGGAATCACTTCCAAAGCGACTCATTTTCACGACATAAGCTGACTAGCACTGTTTAAAAATAATATTACAAAATTTATTGACAATAAAATAAGAAAAATAGTTTAGCGTCATTTTCTGGTGTCCTAGGAGACCATAATTACTTGTTATCAAAGGTATTGTAATTTTTGATGACAACAGCTGTCAAAATTTGCCGCGGGTGTGTGCTGTCATACAGTTTTTCCATCTAGAAACCATTTGTAATTCAAAATTGGACAACCCTTCTTATATTTACATTTGATCAAGTCCTCGCAAGCTTCACTTACTTGTAGGACTGATATCCACTTTGGGATGTTTGCCCGCAGGATATTTCAGCCAGCCAAAATCAGAAGAGTCTGGAGTATTAATCAGTGGCTTTTTGGCAGAAACTTTTAGGGTCTCTGAGTTATTGTTCAGGTGACAAAATATCTCCTTTCTAAGCTGGTTTCTCACCTTTTGATTCACACAAGGGATACTTTAACAGTTGCAATTTCATACATTGAAGATATTAGTAATTCTCCTCGTCCTTGCATTGCAAGGAATGCATACTTTTTTGATTTTCCTCTTATCGACGACGTATCGCATCCTGTTAGGGTGGTAAATAAGACCAAGTTCTGACCTCAAAGCGTGGTAAAAGTTCCCGATTTTGTCCATAATAAAGGTATATTGTACAACCGTGACTAAGCTGTTGGAAATAATCGAAAGGGACATTACGATAACAATAATTATATCGGACCCTAAACTTTTTACGAGAACTGTTTTTGAATCTGTTTCTAAAGCATGTAGTACATGATCGTGTAGTACATACTTCTTCGTGATCACTCGAGATACTCATCGACAACATGAGCAACATGAGGTCTTGCATTGTCTTGCATTAACAAGAAATTGTCACCGATGTAAGGTGCGAATGGGACAACATGTTCTGATAAAATCTCTCTACTGTACCTTTCGCTATTTAGTTCACCTCCATGTACTGGTAACAATTCTCTACGTGCATTTAATGAAATTCCTCCGCACACCATCACGGGACCTCCAATGAAGAGAGTCGTTTGACGTATGTTACATTGTGCGTAACATTCATTTGCCCTTCTTTCATACATTGAAGATATTAGTAATTCTCCTCGTCTTTGCATTGCAAGGAATGCGTACTTTTTTGATTTTCCTCTTATCGACGACGTATCGCATCCTGTTAGGGTGGTAAATAAGAGCAAGTTCTAACCTCAAAGCGTGGTAAAAGTTCCCGATTTTGTCCATAATAAAGGTATATTGTACAACCGAGACTAAGCTGTTGGAAATAATCGAAAGGGACATTACGATAACAATAATTATATCGGACCCTAAACTTTTTACGAGAACTGTTTTTGAATCTGTTTCTAAAGCATGTAGTACATGATCGTGTAGTACATACTTCTTCGTGATCACAATTTTCAAACATCTTTGTTTCCGGGCCAAAATTTCGAACAGTATTTTAATGGGTAATGTAGAAATCATACTGGGGTCTTAATTTACGATTTGAACAAACATCAGTCGTGAGATATAGAAAAAATCAAATTTATTATCTGAGTTCCGAAGAATTCAGGCCATTTCTTAGGTATTTTCTGCGTAGAGCTGATTCTGATCCTGGCACTGGTATCGCGATTTTCCATTGTGTCCGATTTCATGGAAATTTTCCAGTAACTATCCCACGCTATGTGCAACTGAGACGTGTTTTCGAATTCTGCAGATATGTATGTCAGATGTTTCTTGACATACATATCTCCTGGATTCGAGAACCCGTCTCAGAAGAAGAAGACGAGCAAGTAGAGTATATGCCATCTTACACTCAGTAAGATGGCTGAACAGACGTTATAAAATAACTAAACATTGTTTTCTTAAATTTAGCTTTACTCAATCTTATAACAACACAATTTAAATCTACCACAAGGAACTTTATTTTAGAAGTTTTACTAGCGACCCCACTGATTTGAATTAATTTCCATTATAAACGACAAATTTTTATAATTAAATTTTTTATAATTTTAATTTCGGTGTAACTTTATGTAATAACTGTAATAATCATATGCTAGAGTATTGCATTTTAGCCCTGTGTACAACTTAAATGGTATTTCTAAATATCTTACCACAACACTCTGATGCCATTGCTTTATTATATTACCTATCACATTATCTATGCATATAATACATTGTAAAAAGTCATTGACAATAGTGTCCAAAGTAAATTCATCATCATGGTCTTCGGTAACTTCATCGAGCTTCTTTCTTATATTCTCACTTTAATTTTTTTCTCTATACATCACTACAGCGTAGTTTTTATTCTTCACACTGCGCAGAACTTTCCGTATGCCAGACACCCTATCAGTCTATGTTTCCTGCTACAACTTTTAAAATTACACTCCTGTTGATCGAAGTAACACATGTTCTCCCCATGGAACAAAATGGTGCTTTTAATGGACATTCTTAACATAATATCAATTTAAAATTTATAATAAAAAATTAAAATATAGGCACATATTTCAAAATCAACCTGTATATTATAAGAAATATGGCTTGCAGAGGCATTTTCTGCTATCTTAAAAACGACGGTTTTTTATGTTCATGCTAAATACTTATTACTTCTATATCGATCACGTTGGGTTTTATATACAAAGCATACAAAGCATACAAAGCAGCAAGGAATTTCCTAAATCTAATAATTCGTTTAGTTTAATTTCATTTACATTGATATTTTTTTCTATTTACAAATTCATATTGACTTAAATTGGTTTTTGCTACTGACAAGATATATTGATAAATTATCTACGGTCTAAGAAGTGTTACGTATTTGGAAGTGATCTGCAAAAATGCCAAGGATTTTTTGTATGGGTTTTTGTATACTTATACCTGATATAACCTATTGGTACACAAACTATATAGTATGACAAACTGCCCACTAATTCAAGAAACGAAATTGTATTGTATATATTTTGCTTGTTTCCTTAGGTTGTCTAATTTCATTCAGCTGCATGTATTCAGCTTCAGTCTGCGATATATTGACATGTATACAATTTCACGGAGAAGACTGCTGAAAAAAGTGCATGTAGATCGGGAGATATGTATGGGTTCAATTTGTTGCCTTGAAATTTGGATGGAACTTGGTTGGCTTATAGCTGTTTCTTTTATAATTATATTTTATATACAATCACATTATAATTGGAGTTTTATCCACACTTATGAAGCATATGGATGAATTAAATCCTTGAATTTAAAGAAAGAAAAAAAACAAAAACAAACAAACTAATGTTATTAACAAAAAACTAATAACGAGTAATTCCGCTCCTACTTCACACAACAGCTTCACATCGTCGCCCCATGCTTAAAAATAATCGCCTAATTTCCTCCTGGTCCAAAGCGTTCCACAATTGGATTAGTGCATCTTGTACTTCTCCAAGGGTCATAGAGGGTGGTCGTGTTTTTCTCAACTGCCTACCGAGTACATCCCATATATGCTCAATAGGATTGATATCAGGACTTCGTGCTGGCCAATTTAGTGTGTCGAGACTAAACTCGAGATACTCATCGACAACATGAGCAACATGAGTTCTTGCATTGTCTTGCATTAACAAGAAATTGTCACCGATGTAAGGTGCGAATGGGACAACATGTTCTGATAAAATCTCTCTACTGTACCTTTCGCTATTTAGTGCACCTCCCCAGTCTTCAATATTCCACTTTAAATGCTCTCTAGCAAATTGTAACCTAGCTCTTCTGTGCTCTGCATTAAGAGTTGGTCCTGTAGCTGGAATTCGCATATGAAGATTACTTTCTTTGAGTTCTTCTTATTACTGTCTTAGCACTAACTTCAACATCATGGACGGCACTTAGCTGTGCCTGAAGGTTTGTGCTGGTAACAAATCGTTCTCGCAGGCCGCGAACTCTAATAAAACGATCTTGAATCGCTGTCGTAACACGAGGTCTTCCTTGTCCTCGCCGCCTGTCGTAACTCTGTGTTTCTCGAAACCGCTGTATGGTTGAAACAGAAACTCCTAGTCTATCAGCTACTACCCGCATACTCAACTTTTCATTTATTAATGTCACTGCTTCAACACAATCATCATGGTTAAGATTCCTTCTACCTTGTTCCATATTCAAAACATAAATTCTGTATATCAACGTTTTGACAACTTATTAATTTTCATTGTTTTACTCTAAGCCTACTTTCAATTTTCTACCAAATTTTTTACCAGAGGCCAAAGCTTTGATAAACTTGAAAACATGATTATTTTAAAATCTCTATATTTTCATTAAAAATCGAGATATCAAAGCGAATAAAAAAAGGAAATGTTAAGAAAGCATGCAATATGCAATATTGCTATGCAATAATCAATTATGGTTTACAGTATTTGTGTCTGATATATCCCATAAAGTGTTTCGATGTTTGAGAAAAACTATCGCCATTGGTACAGCCTATATGTATGTAATTTTTTGATTAAACAACAAATTTAAAAAGTTCAGCGTATTCACTACAAACTTTTCTACAATTTAAAAAAAGATGATATAAATTAGGCGACGGGTTCAAAAAATAATGTATTCCAAAGTCGGGCAAAATTTTTTGTGTTGCGTTAATTTTGTCCGCCAGTGTATATTCAAATCGCTAATATAGGTCAGTATATCCAAAATTCTGTTTGCCACAATCTGTGTATACTAAATTAAGCATACCTAAATAAAATTATATTTTTATACAAAAATATGCAAACAAAAATATCAAATAGGATGGCTGATATATTTTTGCTTATTGCTTTGATCTAAAATGTAAACACCCGATTGGTGTGCGTTCGTAGACTGAATAATCCGCTGAAGTGGCGTTAAATTGTATGATTGTTCCTCAAAAAAGAATCAATTACAGACAGGAAACCCCCGAGGATGTTTTCTTTTTTGTAAAAACAAAACATTTAATTACGTTTTGTGCTCTGCAATGAAATTAGTTTTTGTATGAGCGTTTACGAGGAATTAATTACTGTCTTAATTGATTTTCTTGTAGCTTAGTTTAATTTGTCTCTTGGGGTTTCATGCTCATGCCTTTCTGTTTTCTTTTGCAGATAAAGCGATCCTTACATGTCTATGACTTCTTGAATTAAGTTTTTAATAGCCTCTCGGTTCTCTTCTCGTCCTTCTTACTTTTATTCCCTATTAATGCTGATTGCTTCTAATTAATTTTTCTAGTCTAATGTTACCTATCCAGGTTTTAATTGGGATCTTTTGCTTGAGGAAAGTACCGGGCCGTCAACACTGAGATCCGTGTAGGACGGACGCTTGTCAAGATTGCCTCCAAATTTTTAAAACGTTATTCTATTTGTTTGTAAGCAAAAAACATCCACCTATTAACGGACCTTTTAACAACAATTCTTTAGAATAAATAGTTAATTTTTGCAACTTATCTTATAGTTCAATCTTTTAAGAATCCATTACACTTTGTTAAACATCTCCATAACACCGGAAAGCCCAGAGCAAGACAAAATTAATAACAAGCAAAACCGGCAAAAGTTTTCCAGACGGAAAAGAGGCCAAGATAGAAATATCAAACACACGCAATGGTTAAACATCTCCAGATACATTATCTGGCTGATAACGATTGTTTAAATCGACGCTCCCGCTGGGATAAACAAATGCTTTCTTCTGGATAGGGCTGGAACCTTTGATGTAATTAGAATTCTTTTGCTTCAATTTCAAATCGACTCATAAAGACATCAGCAATGAAAGGCGATAAACAGTTATCCATTGCGGTTCCTTCATGTTTTTCATAGAACTTGTCATTGAAACGGAAGCAATTTTGTTTCATACAAAGTTTTGTAAGGTTTATATATTCTTCTATTACTTCTTTTCTATAGTGGTATATTGTTTAATTCGAGTAAATCCTCAAGATAGTCCAAGGTCTGTGAAATTGGTACACTCGGAAATAATGAATAAACATCAAAGGAAATCAAAATTTCACCCTCTTGCAATTGAATATTCTTGACCTTACCAATGAAATCATTCGAATTTTTAACTGAAAAACTAGGCTGTGCAATGGGCAAACTTTCAAATTCCTTAGTCAACCATTTTGATAAGTGGTGGTTTTGATAAGTCGAGGATCCAATAGACGACACTATTGGACGCACCGACTTCCCTGGCTTATGAATTTTCGGTAGACAATAAAATCTAGGTACGGTAGGGTTAGATACATGTAACCTGTTCTTAACAGGTAGAGTTGTAAGAGGAGAGGTAGAGGATAAGGTTGTTACATGATTCGAGGACATTTTTTATTTCAGTGCTCATTCTTGGTAAAAGGTTTCTAGTTCTTTATAAGGACCATTACTAATTAGGTTGTTTAACCGTTCATAATAGTCCTCTTTATCTAAAATAACAACCTTATTACCTTTATCTGCTTTTAAATAAAAGCAGTCTTTCTCGCGCAAGCTTTTGATAATCTTTTTATGATTCTTTGAGCATGATTTTTTATTGTCTACGTTATTAATTATATTTTTAGAAATTTGATCCTGCAAATCACTCTGACGAGAACCTTGGATGAATCAGGCAGATATTGAATTTAACTTTCAATCCCTGCCACGACATCATCTAAGATCTCATCAGAAGGGGCTACAGCAAAGTTTAAACCCTTGTTTAGAAGGTCAAGTTCTTCTTTATCAAAAGAGTGTGACGAGTGATTTTCCACAATTTTAACGACCTTCCGAGGAACATTTTTTGGTATATTAGTAATCAATTTTTTAAATTTTTTATTTTGTGAAGACATTTTTTTAATAAATTTCATGTTGATTGATAAAAACATGTTCCTCTGAAATTCACACCATTGTTCATATTCTAAATTATTTAACTTAAAAGTAAGCTTCTTGTAAAGATCATATGCTTGTATTTCAAGCATACTCCGTTTACTATACATGTAATTGATTTCTAAATCCAGCCATTTTTGTTTTACAAATAAAGCAACCTTATTTTAAATATTCGAACAATTTGGAATTTTAACTTCGAAGGTGGAAATTTTACCGGTCAAGTCTCGCGGCAGGCGGTCCCTGATTTATTACATATTAAATTGTTTTAAAAAATGTACGATTTTTAGCGAACAAGTAGTTTATTGAGAATTGAACAATATTTGTACAGATACAGTTCTATATTATTATAGGAACAGACAAATAGGATACAGTTCCATGCTATTAGACAGACAAAATGAAAATAAAATAAATACTCCAAAAATATTCCTGTGTCGTATGCTATAATTTTGCGGCACCTAGAGTTTGCCGCCCTTTAAAAGCTGCCGCCCTAGATTGCAGCCTTCTCCGCCCATTGGGAAATATTGGCCTGATAGTATCATTATTTTCCAACATCATATCGCATTTTTATATGACGTCAATGAACAAGGATATGCTACTTTTTGTTCGTAGATGGATACTTGTGTTTATTACGCTTAGGATAAACTTTCCCATATAGTACTTATACTATTATATGTTCCATTAAATACAACTTTTTGCAATAAATGAATTTCCACTAGGCACTAGTAAAAACAATCTCAAAGCAAAGATCAGTCGAAGTTTCAATGATGTAACTCAGCCCGTGTGACTGTAAGCAAATACTAATTCTCAAGTAGGAAACACGTCACCGGACCATGGTTGAGTAGTTCATAGTTCTGGTTTCGTTACACGTACACTATTATACGTACAAGCCAGAGAGCGGAACAGGTGGTCGAGCCGTCTCCGAAGGATGTGCTGCCTCTTATCCTCCTAGCGCTCGGCTGGTTGGTGCCCATTACTTCGCTGATAATGCAAGAATTGATATAAAACAACCATTACCACCACCATTGTTGTATCTTTTGAACCGTTTGCTGTCGAGAACCATAATGGAACATCGCTTAAAAAGCGGGACACGGTTTAATATTCGGATAGAGAAAGACTCAGTCGCCTAATTACAAGCGGAATGACAGAAACAGTTGAAGCGTAGCGAAGTGACAATTGAATCCGGAAGGCCATGCTAGCTTGGTGCGACATAATCATAGGCAGGTATTATATGATACGAAAACGCGATTCATGAGAAAACAGTTCAATTGGCGACAAAGGAATGTGATGAATCCTATAACCGTTCATGCAATAATTAAAATAGTTTTGCATATATATTGTTATTGCCGTCTTGTTAGCTCGCGCGTTACGAAATCTCAATTATTAATGGTTACAATTAATGCACTAGTTAATTAACTATTAGTGTTCACATACTTTAGAAACAATAGAAATCAATCGGATACGCTAAAATATATGAAAAATAAAATCAGCCAAGCAATAGGTGAGTTAAATATGTAATAATTGATATCAAATCTGTCGGGGCGAGTGTTGCAACTTGTATACTTGAATAGTTTCTGTTATTTTCAATATTTATAACAACATTAATTATTAATTGCAAATTGTTCCGAGATATAATCAGGTCTTGTGCCTTGGGACATTGGTAAAACAAATAAATAAACGACCTCCAAAACATGTTTATTAATGCATGTTATAAGACATGAAGTCTACTAGAAAGGAAAATTGGAGCCCTTCGGTGTTCTGATCTTCCAACCACTATTGGTTTTGGTAATTTTCTCAAAATGTCCACTTCGCTAAGTTGGCATAAATCTTTTTTTTAAATAAACAACAATAACACATCTTATCCAAAATATTTTTTCGTTCCTCTATGTAATGCCGCACATAATTTTCCCCTTCGATTCTCTTAGTAGGTATAAAGTCTCCTTCCAACATGGTGGGATTTTCTCCCCCTTTCCTATTCTATTTCTATACCTTCTTCTTAAACTAGTTTTTCTAAATAACCGTCCTAATCACTAGTAGAATCCTGCATAGGTATTTCGGTATTTTCATAGTCATCGGAACATTCAACAAAATCTTTTTGGTTACTTTTTGAACTTTGTTTTTGGACTTCTTCGCCCGTCTCATTAAATAATCCATTTCCACCTAATATTTATATTCTAGATTTTCTCTTCCACCTTCCTCATTTTTGATCTTTCTCTGAATGCGTTGTAAATACATAAGACAATTTATAAATAATTTATATGAACCTTTATAGACAGTCTCAAGTTACATACCTTGGGACTGTTCAAAGCACACCACGGTCCCAAGGTATATTTTATCCATCTTGACTGATATTTGTCGATATTTTATTGAGTTAAAAAAATCAGGTAGGTGGTACCAAATAATCAATCAGCTGTGTTGTAATCTGCACATATATTAGACAATCACTACTGGCCCTGAAAAACTATAAAATAACCAAAGGGTCAGCATGGGAATGTCACCAAGCACTTGTGAGAGCCTCTCAGATGAATAGCATCTCCCTATGTTGGGTCAAAGGACACTCACAATGCAACTGCAATAAAGAAGCTCACAAACTGGCCAAGAAGACAACCAGCCTGAGGATCCTTGGGACTGGTCCTTCAAGTGTACTACCAATTGCAGCAAAACTCTAAATAATAAAGGAAACACCCATAAGAAATGTGAGACGTTGTGGGATGAAAGAAGTAGCTGTGAGCTGGCCAGAAATATCTTGAGATATCCCAGCGAAGAGACGGCGAGAAATTATCTGGTAATGTCAAGGGGAAAACTACGATTTGTAACAGGAATCCTAACCGGATACTGCCGGGTAAGGACCTCTATAACATGAGACAAAGTGACACACCCATCTGCAGAGGATGTGAACAAGAAGATGAAACGGTCGAGCATATACTTTGTGAATGTCCCGCCGTGTCATCGACCAGAGAATCCATATTGGGGGAACGTTGGCCTTCTATGGCCAATTTGAGGGAAATGCCACTAGGCAACATCAACACCTTTAGGCTAACATTAGGCTAATCGATGGCCTAGGAAGACATTTACCTCACGGAGGAAGCACAAGGGGCCCAATGGGGCCTGCATTTGTATAACTGAGAGCGTCTCATGACGCCATAGATGACGTGCAGCGTTTTTATTTGGTATAAACTATAATTCATAATTGATTTTTCGTACTTACACAGTTATGTTTACCTGGATATCCGGCAGCTGTTCTTACCACCCTCTTTTGCACTGATCAAAAAATAATTTTAATCACTTTATACAAACAATAGCCGTATCCTAGCAGGCTACGATGCTATTGATCAAACAATAGACTTAATGACTAATTGTTGACATATTGCGAAGAACAATATGTTATTATCTATGCATCAATCTACTCTCCAAGGACATGCTGACTTATTACTTGTATGATTTTTAAATTTCGATACGTTTCTTTCTTCGATATCTGCTTCGTCTATGTCAATGCTCTCTTTCGGATTTCCACGTTTTCACACAGCCTTTCGCACAATGTGCAGATCAGGAAGTAATGGAGGATAGTCTTTCTGCATCCACAATTACGTTTTCTACATTTTACAAGAAATGTGCGGAAGTTTCCAGACTGCTGAAATACGACAATTTTGAGCTAGCGCTTGGGTCCGAACGGTTCCCAGGAGAAAAATACCAAATAATTATATTTGTAGGAAATTTTAGAAGGTAGGAATAGAGAGGTAATTTATGAAAAGTTGATCGTTCCCGAGTTACAAGCAAAGAGCCGCTAAAAATGAAACTTTTTACCTCTTTTTGCATTTTTTCATGTTGCGTCACGAAATTTTCAAGCTATGATGAAACAATGATTCATTTTGATGAATATTAATTTTTAAATAGATAAATATATATCTTTATTGTCCTTTATGATAATAACGCTAAAATATAAGTAACGAATTTCCAATAAAACATTTTCACATTGCCCCTTTAATTTAAAACCTGATTGATTAGAAATTATAATTGATGAGTCATATGCATATAAATTTAAATCAGCATGGGACGTTATACGTTCCCGGTTATTTACGAAAAGCAAAAATAGTACAGGCCCAAATATTGACCCCTGTGGAATACCCACATTGCTTCTAGCTGTGTAGACCTAGTAATTTTATTTTCATTATTTATGACTGGGACCTTTCAAAAATGAGCTTATCCACCCTAATCAAGATCATTTATTCCAAAATAAGACAACTTATGAATTAATGCTTCGTGATCGATGCAGTCAAATGAGTCGATCACGTCGATTGAGTGGAAGAAGAAGACCCAGGTTGTTTAACGGTATGGGCACTAAAATATGGGGTGTTCCGATTCGGAGAAATCTTTCAGCCACCACAGATGAAACTGCTATAGTTCTCGAAACTCGCACATACCTTGACCGTGAATGATTTACGTATAATCATATATCCGTTGTTAGCCGAGAACCACCGCGTTGAAGATTGTCAATGATTATTGCAGACCACGAATAGGAACAGTATTGTTCTCCAGATCCGTGACCCCGTCACCGGCAAAGTGCTGTTCTCGTTGTATTTTTGTGTGTCTCGAGTAATCGCTGCATCTTTACTCGTCCGATTTGCAACTTTAGGTAAACCGGCCACATTCCTTCGTAAAGACCTATAGGAAGGTAGCATCGCTATTCCACGTCGGGGCGATGGTCAATTCGACCAGTTTGTATGCTCAGCGACGCTCAGGTATGAAGTTTCAGAAGAAATCGATGGATATTTGACGAAACATCGTAAGAGACTGAACTCAAATTTTATATCTATAATATTATATTACTAAATATCCAACAGCCTTCAACCTTTGCCCAATAGTGGGCACTTGGATGCATATGTGAACATAAAAATTTAAACATGAAAAAATAGTATAGTGACAAAGGACCTATCTTGTATTTTCCGCTCTACGCGATACTTGATCAATTCGTTGAACCGTGACAATTTTTGTCCTCGCCATTCGCTGAACCATGAAAATAATTTAGGTATAAATAGGGTAGTTTCTTATAATAACTTTCAGCATAATAATGCTGAATTTTGAAATATTTTAATTATTTCAAAAGGACCATTAAATTTGTTTTGAAACTTACCTTTTTTGGTAGTCCGTTACGTATACTTTGTGTCCTATGGAATATGCATAACGTTTTTCTGGGACGTGTTACAAAAACGGATTTTTGCTTTTTTCATCCATATATTTTTGGTGATTTCCACCCATATAATTTTAGTGCAGTCATTATAATATCAGAGAAAAACACAAAGTTTTGTGCAAGTGAAAAAAAATGCATTTGTCATGTAATAGTTCTAGTTTTGTGGCTTCGTGATAATACACTATAAATATAGAGAGGCTGCTGCTCCGATCAGCAGAAGAAACCTGAAAATACGTTAGTCTTCAGAATAAACTTTCATTCCGTCGTGCGTCGAGCGAAGTGAAAGTGTTTTGGTGTTTGTGGTGGTGAGTGTTTCATTCCGTCGAAATTTTTTTCATGGTTTGATTTGTTTCGAGATTCCTTAATAATGCTGAATACTGAAATATTTTAATTATTTCACAGGGACCAGTGTTTCGAAATTTACCTTTTTGGTATTCCTTTATGTATACTTTGTGTCTTATTGAATATGCATAACGTTTTTCTGGGACGTGTTACCAAAACGGATATTTCTTTTTTCTATATATTTAGTAATAATGAGATATTCTATTATTATGATCTCTAACGTATTTTGTGATCAAGTCTTTTTGGTTATATAAAGTTTCTGGTGGTCGATTAAGCGTATGACCAAAACTTAATTCATATGGAGTTAATCGAGGTGTCTTGTTGACAGAAATATAATAACAGATCATAGCATAGGGTAAAATGTGAAATGGGTGTTCATCAGGGTTTTCTGCTAAGTGGCCTAATCACTTCTACGAGAGTGGCATGGAATCTTTCTAATGATCCATTTAACTGTGTATAACTAACACTATAAATGGTTAATTTTATGCCATGGAGGGTGCAAAGGTCTTTTAAAAGGGTGCTGTCAAATTCTCGTCCACAATCACAATGTATTTGTAACGGTGTTCCAAAATGTTGACAGTATAAGAATAATTTTTGTGGAACGATTAGTTCGATATCTCAACCAGTTGCGATACCGAACAACGTGTAGATGACTATAAACCTGCTCTTCGGCCAATTTTCCGCTAGTCTTATTAACTGAAATTATTAGCTGCTTATTTACAGATATGTCCAGAATGTGAAAAAGAAACTGGTAAATGAGTCTTCTTTAAAGTACTCAAGAAGAGAAAAAACGCTGTTTTGGAAGCGCCAAAAATTGTGGAGCCTTTCCAGAGAAAATCATCACGCGATTGATATTAGTCGAACTGACCATGTCCCTGCGGTCGAGGTGTCCCACTCCCACGTGTTCATAGTGCCCTCGCCGTGCACTGCCGACCTCCAACCGGTTTTCTTTCTGCTTCGTAGACATCGTTCTTCCCCCGACCACCACACACCGCCAACTCGACAAGACCGACTCATTCATTTACCTAATGTTATTACCGCATTATTATAATTTATGTGTTTTCGTTTGAACGACAGGCCATAATATGATGATGGTGATTTTTGCATCTCCCAATTGCAGGCTCCTCGTTAGCAGGAGCGACGGCTTGATTGGATGGATGTCAGAGGAATTTTAACTGTAAAAGTCATTACAGGCAGCGGGTTTAACGAATATTATTTGGTGTGCAGCGAGGTAATAATTATGGTCAAGACGTATGTGTCTGGGTCGTAATTATTATATAATTATAATAGTATTAATTGAATTAAGGCTGAGAGCATTACGTCAAGAGTCCTGATATGACGCACGAGAAACTGTAAATTTTCAGATACTTTTTACTGGATAAAAATGAATATAAAACAGCAATAAATAAAGGTGAAACAAGTATGCTTTATCCGTAACCCACACATAAACATTCCGATTAAACTGAAGAATCCGATTCATCTGGGAGAAATCTCTTTTTACGATATAGAAAAAATGAAAACAGTTAACCGATATTTTCTCCCGCTTAATTATCTAATTTATTGATCGTCGATATACGTAAAAAATAAAAGCTGTTAGTGTCTCTTGGTTTATTAGCGAACGGTTTATTGCTAGGAATAAATAAAACTCTAATTGGATATGCCTGTTCCATGTAAGGCTTTATATCACACCTGGTCTCGGTTTTTATTTATTTAAAATTGCTGATAATTCTTATTGCGGTAAGAGGCTCTTAGATTGTAGAAAGCTGCGCAATATTGCTGAGGATAAGCCAGATTAATTGTCTTCGGTAAGTGATTATCTATGGCTCGTTAGACTTTTTGAATTTAGCAGACATTCTTCTACATCATTACAGTCTAAAAGAAAAACGATTGTGATGCTTTGTATAAGCGTTTATATTCTTCTTATTCTTATATTCTTGGGCAGCCAAAAATATCAATTAAAACCAAAAAAAAATATCGACTTAATAATTATTACGAAAATTTGCCTTCATTAGGTACACTAAGTTTTCCAAAAGAAATTGTGTTACTTGGGCCATATACAGACATGTCCTGGCGAAATATGAGACTTGTGGTAATTTATCCGCCCCCTAAAAACCATCCTAAAATATGAGGAGCTGTAGAATTCAGTCATGTCATTCATTCAAAATATTATTCTTCCAAATGTTATCAGTATATTTAAGGGTGGTCCATAATGAATGCGACGAAAACTAACTATGGATTCTTCACGCCAAAATAAAAGGATTTAGCGAGATTTGTTCAAATAAAATGTTGCTCGTTTTCGATATACAGGGCGTCAAAATTATTTTTTTGGATATTATTTTACTCGACAATTTCTAGAGTTATTGTTAGAATTGGCCTAAAATTTGGGTAATGGGGTTACTGATAAAGAGAAATCCGAATTTAAACTTACTTTCATGCTGGGTGATAGAGGGCGCTGCGTGCGCGTAATTGCTGGGCTATTTTCCATCAGAACTTTTCTGCACGACGCGACGTTATATCGCAATTTGGATTGCAAATATCGATAGACATCGATTCCACGAAGAAAAGCTATAGGTATATCTTAGAGATCGATATATCTTTCCACTTTCAAGATATTCACACTTTAATTATGCAACGCATATGAATAAATTAGCAAAAAAAATATTTATTTTCAAATTTAACAATTAAGTAATAATTATTCAGTTACACTATTTTAAATACTGTACAAAATGCCCGCCATCCCGATGCATTTTTGAATTGCCTTGTTTAAATATCCTCTCACTCTGAATAAAATATCATCCTTATTTCTTATTGTATTTAACACCATCGGGAATTTTTTGCAAAAAGATCCTCGCGCGTTGCACTTTCTTGTTTCTACACCAAATCTTTTAAGTGGCCGCAAAAGTAAAAATCCATGGAATTGAGGTCTGGACTACGAGGTGGCCATGCACATTCACCGCCGCGACCTATCCATCTATTGGGAAAATTTTGGTTTAAGAAATTTAGAACCTGTATGGAATAATGAGCTGGTGCGCCATCATGCATGTACCAAATATTTTGCCTGATAAGTAATGGAACATCTTCTAGCATTCCGGGGAGACCATTTTCCAAAAACCTCAAATATTCGTTACCATTGAGGCGTGCAGGTAATTCATATGGGCCAATAATGAAATTGCCTACAATTCCACACCAAATATTTATAGAAAATTCATTCTGAAAATGCCTCTCTCTAATTCCATGAGGGTTTTCTTGTTCCCATGATTATTCCTCCTATTAAAAACACCCCTTCTTGTAAATGTGGCTTCATCCGTGAACAATATCTTTTTAGGAAAGTCAGGATCCAAGTCTTGTTTTGTGATTTAAAAAATTACAAAAATTCAATCTTGCTGGTAAGTCAGTGGGCAACAAATTCTGAACCGGGGTGAAATGGTACGGATAAAGATTTTCGTCGTGAACAACCTTTAGTATAGTAGTTTTACTAATTCCTGTTGCAGCTTGTAAGCGCCTCGTACTTATTTGGGAACTCTCTGCTACCCTTACTAGGATTTCTTCTTCCTGTTCAACAGTTACTTGCTTCGGTCGACCTATCCTACGTTTAGGACGAAATTATCCTGTTTCACCCAATCTTTGAAAAATCCGTTGAAATATTGTATGATGGGGTTGTCTGCGATTGTGGTATAATTCCAGATATCTTCTTGACGCAGCACGACAGACATATAGGCATATTTAAAAACACTGGCGACACTTGAACTAAAAGTACTTGAGAAATAAAACTTTGACGCGAGTAGTTTAATGAGAAATTTTACATTTGATTGCAACTTTTAACTTTGACACTTGAGCTAGAAATCTGACTAATTTATTCATATGCGTTGCATAATTAAAGTGTGAATATCTTGAAAATGGAAAGATATATCGATCTCTAAGAAGTATACCTTTTGTTGGTGGAATCGATAAGTCTATCGATATTTGCAATCCAAATTCAGCATGAAAGTAAGTTTAAATTCGGATTTCTCTTTATCAAAAACCTTACATTACCCGAATTTTAGGCCAATTCGAACAATAACTTTAGAAATTGTCGAATAAAATAATATTCAAAAAATAAATTTTGACCCCTGTATATCGAAAACGAGCAACATTTAAAAGCCTTAGTAAAAAACACATCCGTGTTCCATAGTAACACAAAAGCACCTTGATTATTTGAATTTTGGTCGATCAGAGGGTATTCCGGTGGCGGTTTCTTCAGGTTTTCTATGATAAATGTACCTATTTATGTCTTCCGCCGAAATCCAACATTTTGGACACGAGGCAGTGCTATCGAATAAAATTTTGTATGGCACTCATATGTTATATTATATAAGTCACTTGGGAAAATTTGGGTTTGCTAAACATTTCCCAGCGTGACTTATATAGAACATAGCACACTTGTACCATAAATAACCGACAAACAATTTGGTGCTTTCGTTTATCAATGAGGAGTATCAACTGAAAATGCTATCGTTTATTTGACGAATAATATATACAAAAAATTAGATCAAAACAAAGCTGTGCTCTGTATGTTTCTCGATTTAACCAAAGTCTTCGCTACGGTTGGTCGTAAGATGTTGATCAATCAATTCGAGAAGGCTTTAGAGGAATAGCTCTAGATCTAATAAATTCCTACTTGAATAACAGAACTCAGATTGTCCAGATTGAGGGTGTTCTAAGTGCAGAAAGGCGGGTAGAATTCGGAAGGCCACGAGGCACAGTACTAGGTCCAATACTTTTTTGAATTTATATAAATGCACTTCTAGAATTAGAAAGTATAGAAATTATGTCTTATAACTATAAATTATAACTTTTGGACGATACTGTTATATTATATAAGAGTGAGTTATGGATGGAAGTAAGGAATACAGCCGAAAGAGATTTAATAAAAATTGAAACATAGTTTGATATAATGTAATTTTGAAAAAACTAAATATATGGCGTTTAGCTGTAATATATTTAAAATCCCGCAATACAATCACCTTAATTTATAAATTAACGAAAATACATATGCGATTACTGAAGTCAATCACATAAAATATCAAGGAATTGAAATTGATATATTTCTAAACTAGGATGAAGATATTAAAATGCTTGTTAAAAAACAATCAATTCGTTATAAATTTAAGTAACTGAAAAGAGTTCTAGATATCTCCCGATTAAAAACACTATTAGTCTTTGATATAATCCCATATTCAATATGACATTACAGCATGGGGAGGAACTTATAACAACTACTTAAAGTAGCTAGAAGTAAATTTATTAAAATCATATATAACACGTACTCCGGTGACCTGTTATATACTATTAGCAATCTGTGTGATATAAAACAACTATTTGAATACAAGATTTTGATCCTATCTGAAACATGACACAAGACATAGATAGATATAAAATGAAAACTCAAACAAAAATGTCCTTAAAACTCGAATACAGAGGTCATTCTTTTTTCTTGCACAACATATACCATAGTATACCTGACTGTATTAAATGTTCAATTTTCAACATTTCAACAAACCGAAAACAATGCAAGACAATTGAGGAAATAACTGAAGAAATGGTTTCATTGTACTCCACGCATTACGTTTCATTTTATTGTTTCATTACGTTTCAATTTGATTGAATTAAAGTAAACACTGTTTAAACCTTCAAATTATATTTCTAAAACTTCTACCAAAAATAGTCCTTCAAATTATTTATGTTCTTAGAAATACTATCTTGTGCATTTATTTTAATTACTTTTATTATTATATTATATATTTACTTTTATTGTATTATTATGTTTGCTCCCAAAATAGTTTCCACATTTTCTTTATAATTGTGAAAAGTGTTATATTGCTTTTGGAAATAAATATTATTATTATATTATTATTACTATTATAACCCCAGGAGACTGCCAGACTCATTTTCACTTACTCAATATTAGATAATATGAGTTTAGAAGCCAGGAATCCACAACTGCAGTAAAACAAGTACAATAAATATTGCCTTAGCAGTACCACAGGGCTCAATTTGGACCCCTTTATGTATTCTGATGTTTAATAATGACCTCATTGATCTATTACATCTGATACAGCTGTCTCTTATGCTGGTATCAAACCTCAATGGGCTCATAATCATGTAAAAAATAGGTATCATTTGAAATTCTAGACAACAAATTCACCCCAGATTATAATATGTTAGTTACGTTATGTGGCGAATCTATAGAGATTAAGAATAATATAAAATTTTCGTTCTAACTACAGACCAAAAACTTATATGGTAAATTCATAGCATTATATTATGCTGCGTTATCAAAACGCTGAACTCTTTCTTTGAATATTCTTTAATTTTTTTTGGTTACCTCAATCCATTCAGAAAAATCAAAATAAAATACCTCGACGTATGATTGCAGCACATTTAACAAGTCGCCAATCAATTGGTACCATTTTTATAATCATTGTCTTGGTTCATTATTACTGTATAATGATTGTCACTATACATAAAATATCAAAGTGAATAATTATTTCCTCTAGCTAAAATTAATAAAAGTTATTTATAGCAAGACGTTATCCATTGAGGAGAAGTGCGAACCCGAAGCATAACTAAGTATTCCTGGGATCATTTACATGCAGGTTTGATTTTAACGAGTGTGTTGCGGATAATTATAGTCTAAACGAAGTTTCTTTACATCCGCGATGGCAAAATGTTGTGTGGCTTGTCCGCATTAAATTTCATGGTTTACGAACCGTGGATGGTGTTAGCTGTGTCGATTCTATGCAAGCAAAAACACGTGGACATTGCTGGTAAAGCTTAGAAGAATTACTGACATCACGGTGTTAAATTAGGCTTGTAAATGCTGCTAATTGGCCATTGTTCATTATTACTGCTTGCTTCTTCTACTGTCTTTATTTATATTAACTTGACAAAAAATATTGTTATTAGATTTTGATTTTAAAAATATTTATATACCTCCAAAAGAGATAAATTTACCAATTGAATTGGTATGTCGCTGTATAAGAGGAATGATTGGCGTTGCAACCTGCAACTGAACCATGTAGTACTCCATATAATATAATATTTGCTTAAATCTAGAATTGCAACATTAATAATGTATTGAATTAGTATTTTATGCTCAAAAAATAATTGAAATTACGGACCGTTTAAACGTAGACGAACCACCATGATTAACTTCACTAGTGTTTTCTTTAGTGGTACCATCCTATCACCATCCATCTCTACAGAAAAAATCTACACGAAAACACGAAATTACGAAAATACGAAAATACGAAAATACGAAAATACGAAAATACGAAAATACGAAAATACGAAAATACGAAAATACGAAAATACGAAAATACGAAAATACGAAAATACGAAAATACGAAAATACGAAAATACGAAAATACGAAAATACGAAAATACGAAAATACGAAAATACGAAAATACGAAAATACGAAAATACGAAAATACGAAAATACGAAAATACGAAAATACGAAAATACGAAAATACGAAAATACGAAAATATGAAAATACGAAAATACGAAAATAGTCTTGAGAATAAGAACCCGTAATTGATATTTTACTGCTACTGAAATCGTGCGTATGAAGCAGAAAATTTGACAATTTTTGTAAGATTGCAAATAAGGTCTTGGGTAAACGAACATTCATAAGCATTGTACGTTTTAAAGTTTGTCCTGTAAAAAACTATATTTTCCGAGAAACATTTTTTTTCAACATTGCTTTTGTCCTGTTCAACTTCTTGTTCTTCCCTTGAATCAAATGATTCGGTTTCCTTCTCAATTTTAATTTATGGAGTGTTCAAGTATATATTGCTCAGAAATGTTATGCAAATCGTTGAACTTCTGCATGCTTTATATTTTTTTCGCAGGGAAATAGTGTTTGTATTCGGCATCCTTTCTGATATTTTTCGCGCTCAACTTGAGGAGCGATTCATTGGTTGATCTGTTTTTGAACAAGTGTTCTCCACATACATTTACAAAAATGCAAATCACTCCAACATTTTTGCAAACATGTTTTCCTGTCTTACTGTCGTGTATTATAAATGAAATAATTTTATATATTATTTAATTTATCTGTCGATGTAAATATTAAAAATTCGCATTAAAGAGATATATCTTTTTTATATCGTTTTTACCAAGATTTTTACGTACCTAGCTTTTTGTATCTAACGTGTATGAACAGGCATTGATATTTCATTATCAACTTGACCGTATATATGTATACATCTAAAACGTTTAATAAAGTTTAAGTTTAAGATTCCCGATTCTATATTATTCACCGGATACCTCACAGTGGCGTATAGGCGTTGCAAGTTGTGTCCAAAATTGTACGGTCATGTTGCAGCTGCGATACGATAAGAAAATCGCGTTTCGTTTTATTTTTTAACAGATAATATTTACATTATGTAAAATTATTGTTAAATGTATGTAATGCAACGTTTTCGAATTTTTTAGAAATATTTTACGTATGTTTATCGTAACATTAGTGCCATTGTTGTTATAATTTAGGAAATACCTGAACTTCGGGAGTGTATATACTTTCATTTTTTTCTGGTAAAATGAGCTCTTGGAGTTTCTCAGAACTGTTAATACTTTAGTTAAGCCCATCAATACCTAATTTCTCTTACGTCACTAACATGGAAACTTTCGAGTAATTTCTTCCTCAAGCTTTACTCAAGCTTTCTCGACGAAAAACGCTTATGTTGATGGGTATGATAGTCGTAGGTATAACACTTATTTTTATTTAGAAAAATTAATATATTACAGGTGCGCACTGTGCAAGTCAAACGGGGGAAATTTGAAATTTACCAGCTGACTACCTACGCCGTCATGCGTCATGCGTCATGCCACTCATATTCTATAAGAATTGTCAATATTTATGTTGCCAAACTTGAATAAACTGCCGGCAATGGTGTCTAGATTGATTCATTCCTAAGTGATTAAAATTAATTACGAAATTTGTCTCCCAAGTTTTGTTACATACGTGAGTCAGTAATACCGAAGGGGTAATATAGAAGGGGTAACATTCTGGGTAACATGTGAGTAGATTCATTTCCATAACCTTCCTGGGATATCAATACTTTACATACATTACTTTCATAAGGACTCGTGCAGAGGAGCGCTGATAACAGCTCAAAAGAGATACTCGACATTTACATACTGTATCTTATTGGAATTCATGGTAGTATCGCTCGGAATTCCACAATTCCCCGCGCTCGAGTCCATCTTTGATGTAGTTGCGTCTTCGATGTAGTTGCGGGGGAGTTTGGAGTCCTCGCGTGACGGCGTGCGGGAATGGGAATGGCCTGTTTCAGGTGTTACAGCCTTGGCCAGCCGTGCTCAAACGAGCAAATAAGTGAGGAGGAACAACTTCTGATAATATTAGCATACTTCCTTTCGGGCGCAGCTGCCGCGGCTACGGTTCCGCTCTAGCTGCCTCTTCCAATGTAATATTGACGAATACAAGTGAACACTTTTGCGGAGATGTCGCGTATATGTTGCCAATTTAAAATAAATCTCGGGCAACAGCCTAATAATCAAATTTCTTTTGGGGACAGCTTTGCATTCTTAAGAGGATTCATATCGCGAATGGATGCTACACACTACTTTTATATAAGAAGTTCCATGTCTGCCGTGTGGACTTATGTTCAGAAGATTTAATGCTTCGACTCCCATTACTTTACAAGACGCTATTCCTCCACGGCGATGCCAAAATTTATCGCTCATAATTTGCTCACTGAGAACTCAGGTTAGGAATAATAAGAAAACAATTTTATTTAGTACCTATATCTGGCTAGGATAAACTTAGGAGGGAAACAACTTACGTTTTCTTGTTAAATATGTTGTTTCACAATTATTGTAGCTATTACTAATAGACCGTGAGATAGGGTACTCATTTTTTGTCTGTCATTTTGAGGGCTGAATGGGGCTACTTAGCTGACAAAAATAAGGGTGGTTTATATGCCTGCTCCCCGTTGGAAAATTCGCAAAATCCATTTTCATTTACATGAAAATTTTGTTTTTTTATGATCTTACATTTCCTGGCATTTGAATAAAAGATTGACATTGATAACTAATTCACCATTAAAAAATGCCAGATGGTTTCCATTGGAATGTTTTCTTTTGAAAATAATGCTGAAAAATTGCCAGACGTTAATCACAGTTCGAAATTGGGCTTCCCGCGGAAAATTATGCGGAAATTTCGGAAAGTTTTCGGCGATTTAAATTGCCAGGCAACGCGGTATACATTTACAACAAATTTTAATTTGACAGATGGATTAGAAACTGAAAAAACGGTGCCAGACGAAGGAAAATTGACAGAAAAAATGTAAAATGTTTTTTTTTCGTCTAATATTTCGTATATATATATATATTTAAAATCGTGTACATACATCTACGTATACGTGTAATAGTCAATCTAAAAATTATATTTTTTCTCTGGAATTTAGCATACATATTGTTGTCGTCAGTCGTCATACTTCACACTTTTGATAAAGAAGAACTTGACCTTCTAAACAAGGGTTTAAACTTTGCTGTAGCCCCTTCTGATGAGATCTTGGATGGTGTCGTGGCAGGGATTGAAAGTTGAATTCAATATCTGTCTGATTCATCCAAGGGTCTCGTCAAAGTAGCTTGCAGGAATCAAATTTCTAAAAATATAATTAATAACGTAGACAATAGAAAGTCATACTCAAAGAAGCATACAAAGATTATCAAAAGGTTGCCCGAGAAAGACTGTTTGTATTTTAAAAGCAGATAAAGGTACTAAGGTTGTTATTTTAGACATGAGATTAGATCTCCGACTTATCAAAATGGTTGACTAAGGAATTTGAAAGTTTGCCCACTACAAAGCCTAGTTTTTCAGTTAAAAATTCGAATGATTTCATTGATAAGGTCAAGAATATCCAATTGCAAGAGGTGAAATTTTGATTTCCTTCGATGTTTGTTCATTATTTCCGAGTGTACCGATTCCACAGACCTTGGACTATCTTGGGGATTTATTCGAATTGAACAACTATAGAAAAGAAGTAATAGAAGAATATGTAAACCTTACAAAACTTTGTATGAAACAAAATTGCTTCCATTTCAATGACAAGTTCTATGAACAATATGAAGGAACCGCAATGGGTGTTTATCGCCTTTCATTGCTGGTGTCTTCATGAGCCGATTTGAAACTGAAGCAAAAGAAGAATTCGAGTATGTTCCCAAGATTCGGCTGAGATATGTGAATGGCATTTTTGCCGTGTTTGACACTAATATTGCGGATGTAACTTCATTTCCAAATTAAATAGTCGTGTCACTTTGTCGTTTACATATGAAGTAGAAAATAATGGAAAACTTCCATTTTTAGATGTATTAGTAATTAAAAATAGTGACAATAGGTTAGAATTTGATATATATATATATATATATATATATATATATATATATATATATATATATATATATATATATATATATATATATATATATATATATATATATATATATATATATATATATATATATATATATATATATATATATATATATATATATATATATATACGGAAGATACCAGTACGGTCAGATATATCCCATGACTTTCACCACTGCTATCAATACAAAATGGCGAGTTTTAATTTTCTTGTCCTTCGTTTACTAAGCTTCCCTCTCAGTAATGAGAAGTTTAAAAAATAAAAAGTATTAATTAAGGATATAGCTGTGAGTAATGGTTATCCTAGAGATATAACTGGCCTCGTAATTATACGACCTTTCAAAATTATATAGAGATTTCAAAATATGTATCCTTCCCGTATGAACCCCGGTTTACTCGTGGTTTGAGTAAGGTCGTCAAAAACGTGGGTATAACAGCAATTCATTCGTCGAGTAATAAATTACAATTACTCCTAGACAATCCAAAGGATAAAATTGTTCAAAATGAAAGGTCTGGGATTTACGAAATTAGTTGTAATGACTATGATCGAAAATATGTTGGACAAACGAGACGATCGATTAACACCAGGTTTCAAGAGCATATGGCTCACCTAAAACATGGAAGAACGGATAAGTCTAGTGTTGCACAACATGCTTTCGACATCGATCATAGATAGATATTAGTAATTTAATATTAGTTAGAAATGTGACCAATAATATGCCATTGACGATGCATTTGAGAGCAAAGAAATTATGAAATGTAAAAATAGTATGATTAGCGACAAGGGACCTATACAGTATAGCCCGCTTTACGCATTGCTTAGCAACTGATCATTGAAGCGTGACTAATGACGTCACCACGAAAATAGTATAAATAGGGTAGCTTTTTTAGTTTAAGATTAGTTTTAATCGTCTGCGGATGATGCTAACTTGGATGGCGAAACGCGCGTCGAGCAAAGTAAAAGTATTTTGGTGTTTGTGGAAACTACTTTGAGTGTTTTCTATTGTTAATAAGTGTACAATGTACACACTTAAATTAAAAATGCCAGAGAAGTTAAGTCGTTCGAAGATTGATAAATAAATAATTATTTGTTAAAGAATTGTTTTGCTGGAAACAAATGTACCTATACTTGTGTTATGGTCAAAGTGTTTACCTAGCTAGTTTATAAAATAATCAGCTAATTTGCAAACTAAAGTATCAAAATATGTAGCCCAACCCGTCAGCCAAACCCCAATCTGCCTTTTTTTTCGGAATAACCCTAAAAATCTCACCTAGATACCTACTCAGTGCGATGTATTTTGTGCGATGCTTTGGTTTCTGTTTCTCCCGAAACACTTTAGCCGATTATTTGTATTGTTCTATCTGCATGTTCATGACTTTCCATTTTTATGTTTATTTGTTTTATTTCAAACTATAGTAGGGATGTTTGGAGTTAGGAATTTTGCGTTTTTTGTTGCTAGTTTACAATAAGCGTGACAACCCCCCTGAATTGATATCGATTTAGGTTGGTGGTTATATACCCGCAGATGCGAAACAGCTGTTGCTCGATGGAATGTTGTGGTTGGAATCCGTATTGGAACTTGCTCATGACGTTATGTGCCACTGCAAATTCCAATACGTAGGATTGGATGAGGCCTATACCTACTCAATAATATGCGAGGACGATACTTATTAAATAATAAGTTATTATTTTTTTTTTTTTAAATAAAATTATTGTATGAATAACATTAACGTTGTGGGATTTTAAAGATTTATCAGAGCAAAAACCATAGATTACAGGATCAAAGTATTGATGGATTCTGATTTCTGCTGCTTCAGCTATATCTGAATTTTCTGCTTCGCTCAATATACAGCGTAAAATGTCGGATTTTTTTAGAATGAAACATTTTACCGACACTCTCCAAAGGCAGACGGAAATTCATGAACTTCGTGAGCGAAAAAAGCATCGACATTTCCATTTCGTGACTGTATAGTACAGATATATACAAATTAACAAGTACGAACATGTTACTCTTACTCTATAATCTTAGATATCTTATCTACAGTTATCTTACACTAGAATACGCGTCTCTTTTTAGGAGCTTTAGATATGTGAAAATTATTTCTTTATTGGCTCATCAAAAGCTTTTGTTTTATCAAGAAGAACTTGTACATATCCATGGTATTATTATTATCCATGGTAATATATACATATTAGACGATTAGATTGATGAAAATAATGGTTGTTGGTTGATATATTTAACGACCGTAATTTTCAGAGAGTTCTTATTCACACACTATTTTATGGCGTGTAATAACTGAGTATAATATTGCGGTCATTCAAGCTATTACGTTTCCTGCGGTGCCGCTGAAAATTAATTTAAAAATTACTGAAAAAACACAAAATAACTTTTTTCAAAGGAAATAGATAATTAGAAGTTTGAAGTCAAATTGTATTAAATATAGGTAGTATTAGTCTAATTATACACATTTTTTTATTTTTATCGTATATTTACCTCTTTTATTGAACTATTTACTAATTGATTATAGACGATATTTAACAGTTTCCGAGAAAATTGCGATAAACTAAAAGAATGTACCTTTGGGGGTGGTTTTGGGATGTTTTTTCAGGGAGGATCCCCTGTCCTTTATTCTATCTTTTTGTATAACCCCCCCATTTCCAGTAAATGCAAAACTTTACCAAGCATGGTAACTCACAACCCATTTTTATATGGGAATTAATACCTACTAATTGGTTCATCTATCAACATTGTTATTTTTTATAACCATATCCATAACCAAGTTCAAATTTCTTTCAAGAGGATTATCATCCTGGTAGATATACCTATACAACCGCATGTTACTTCGTAGTGTGCAAGTTACAAGGGATATAAACTGAGAAAGCAACGTGAAAATAATACTTGGCAGTCCTACATTCGAAGTTTAATTCATCCGCAACGATTGTAGGTCTGCAAATTAGCATTGTTACAGCGTATCGCATCAGCTCGGTGTTCTAGGGATTAAAAACGCGCATACTGCAAGTGAATTATATTTCCCCGGAATTATTAAAGCATTCCAAAACATTTTTAAGGCTAATTTGAAATGCTAATGTTGCTAAATAGCTTCTGGTGCTCGCCAAACAGAGTCTTCCTTAATTATTTGCCTGATTCACTCAAGCAATTACTGTATAATAAGTTGTTCTTTAACTCTGGCCAGAATTGCTTTTTATTTGCTGCCTGTTTAGGCGGGCCTTACAAGCAACTTACAATCCTTGCTGGATGCGACTGATCTATTAAAAATACATTCATCTGAACACAATGTGAGCGCAGTAGCTTTTGTTAAAACTAGATTATCAGGTAAATTGTGATCTCATATTAAATGAGACAACACTAGACGAAATTAGGATTAAATTAGCAAGTAACTTTTAGGGAGGCAGTTCTAGACTTGTTGCTACTAGATTGTCCAGTTTGAAACAAAATACGAAAGTTGCAACTAGTTTTGCGACAGAAGTCGAAACGTTAGCTCCAAGTTTGCAAAAAGCTTTCATCAGCGAAGGCGTGTCTCCTGATGTAGCAGCTAAGTATTCAACCGAATCAGTCATCAAAGCATTTGTGCAAATGCAATTTTGGAAAGAACCAGTATCTATGTCATTGGGACTTCCCATTCATTTAGTTTGGAGATCTTTTTTGAATTGATAAGATATTATATTTGCCTTTTGTAAATGTAAATATTTATGTTTATGTGAGAAACTAGATCAACATAGGTTGACACCATTTATAGAGACTTTTCTGACACATTACACCATGGTATTCTATAATATAAATTGAACCCATTTGGCATTTCAATAATTTATTAACACTATTTAAGTCTTATATATTCCGTAGACATCAGCTCAATACCGTGCTTTTCAACCGAAAAAAATTACGAAATTGTGTGGAATACCTCAAGACTCCATTATGGAGCCATTTTTCACTTTTATCATGGATATTGACGATGTAATAGCTGCGTTATATACAGTATAATATATAGGATTCTCTGTATAATAAATATGCTGCTGACCTGATTATAGTGTTAGAGATAAATATTATATATCGTCAAAGGACTTTCCTAATGAATCTTAATCTCAGCAATCTCATTAGTAGCCGCAGCAGTAATTATTTGTGAAAGTTTTACCAGGGCCGTAAGCAATTTATCCGCTGAAGTTTTGAACAAAATTTTTCTCGCAATGCTCTTCTTATTTTGTTACGAATCTATATAACCCTCCGTTACTGTACTTGACTTCCATCGAGATGAAACGGTCGAGCATGCACTTTGTGAGTATCCCGCCATGTCATCGACCAGAGAATCCATATTGGGGAACGTTGACCTTTTGAGAGAAATGCCCCTAGGCCCCTTTTTTACAACACTAGGCTGGTCTATGGACTAGAGAGAAATTTTCCTCACAGAGGAAGCACATGGGGCCCAATGGGGCGTAAGTGCAGCGGTTGTCTGATCCGCACTCCGATCAAATTACAGATTACAGAAGGTATTCGGTAAATTAATACATTCAGCAATATTGTCAAGCATCTTACCAAATGTGGTAGTTTCAACTGGAGTCATAGTACATTTATTCTTAATGTATTTTATGAAATTTGAGCAAAATTTTGCCGTTTTCTTTGTTTGGACTTTTTTTCAAATTATGCCAAAAGCACTTTCTCACTGAACCTGCTACTAACATTTTTGAGATCACATCATCTCAAGATACGTTTGTACAAAAAGTCGTACTGTTGCTTTGACTTACTTTACTAGCAGCTTCTTCGATATCCACCGGGAGAAATTCATGTTCTTGATTACTTTCAATGTCATGAGGTGTGAAGTTACTTGTCAACAAACTTTCATTACATTAGCAACAATAGACTTCAGGGACAATTGGATTTCAAAATGATATTTTATAAATTTATTAACGTAAATAATACCTTGATCTGTACCTTTAATTGTGTTTTAATTGGAGTTCGTGGAAGTAAAGGAACCGGAGAAAGAAGAGGGTGAAATATAAACAGAGAGACGGAATATGAACAAGGTTAATTTGGCGAAATAGGAAAAACCGTGGGCTAGGCGTACTAGGGATAACACATTAACAAAAAATTCGCCAAGTAATCCACCTTGATGGAGGTATGGAAAGGTATACATTTTGTCAAAAGTATGAAAGTTGCAATTTTTGTTATCGCAATATCTCGTAAACCGTGTAACTTATCTGGCAAAGAGAACTTTAAATTTGGTATGATACTTTTTATTTTCATTTTGACGTGAGACTAAAAATTTGCTTCATGGGAATTATTCCGAATTATTTACTTTTTTAATATATTTTAACTGAATATATTTCATGTCGTTGTTACATTGTACATGCATTGTATATTGTTGTTCTTTCTGAACTCTCTGGAGATTGACATTGAGAGTGAGGCTTGCTTCTCCTTACGATGGATAGAGCGAAAGAACTGGGATAGGCAATATTCTACACGTTCATATGTATGCCGTTTGGGTTATCAGCGCCTTGTATATTCCCTCGTGCAAACCGTACCCTTGTGCTCATAATTATCTATTCAATTTTTAGCCAGTATTATTTTGTTTACTTCGTGCTCTATGCATTTTGCCTTCAACTGACCTAGTAAGTGGTTGGGAACTTGCCAAGTTTTCCACCAAGCTTTTGATATAACATATTTGTCATTGCACTTCACTGCTCATTCATAGACTATTGACCCTTCCGATCATCAGAAGATTGCTTCATGAAGCTCGAAATCACAGACGATAGGAAGAAAAATAAAATTACATGTTCCTTCCTTCCTCTGAAGAGACAGACGGCAACGAAAAAAGAAGACAAACGCCAACGAAGAATGACTGCTAAAGACAGTGGTACCCAATAACGAAGAACGAAACCACCGACAATTTGACAAACCGACTACAAAAATATTGCATACATTTTCCACTGGGCTGGAGCTGTGACCACATAAAGAACTAGCGCTAACCGATACCGATGTACCTGTGTATAAATACATGTGTATGTATCTGCGTATGACTACACCAGCAGCCTGGTCCTGATTTTTTCACCGTAAACGCTCATTGCCCCAAACCGGTTTAGGCCTCTTATTAAATTAAAAAATTATAGCCCCGGTAATTACGCTGAACAGGTCTGGCAGGCATACGTCAATCAATCCGGAAAATATTTCTATGGAAATTATGTTATTATATATTTAACATATCACTAATATAACAATTAGGTATAACAGCAAGTCATTGTGGATAAATGCCTTGGAGGAGCACTCTAACGCCGGTGGCAGTTCAGCATACAGTCCACAGCTAGGCTAATGACGAACGAAAGTTGTTCACGTTTGTAATCAATATGTGTTTAAGAATAAGGAATGATCTACCTAGTAAAGTTTATTCAACTATATGAATGGACAATTATCTGGATTACAATATCCACATATGACAATGGATAAATGGTAATCGTAATACAGTTATTTCACGATTCTTTGCCGTTTCATCAATGACGAGTTTTTTGTATCCAAAGGCTCGTGAGATTAGGAAAAACCACCCCTTAGTTTCGTTAGACCACGCTTTAGTACAATCATATTAGACAGTAAATTGAAGAATAGAAAAAAATAAATTATAATGTTTTGCCAATTGGGGATTATACCCCAATTGGCCAAAAGACCTTTTAAAATCAAAAAAGTTATAAAATGTAAAGTGATCGCTACACCCTCAAAACCCACCCCAAACATGTACTCTCCCGCTTTTTTGGGTTTTTCTTGTAACCGGTAGAACTCACAGAAAATGTTATACTTACTAAAAATATTTCTCATGAAATTTTCTACAAATAAGTTTCTATACTCCATTGCTATTGGTCTAGTATTTTGGAGCTATGAGCAATCAAATAGAGGGGTTGCGGGTAGATACGCTAAAACGCTTTGAGCTCATTTCCATACCACCCTTGATAGTAGAGCTTCTGGCACGTTTTTTTTTCAGTGGTTTCCCCATCGGGCATGATACACTACGCATATTTCTTGTTTATAGACTATCGTCATTGCCAGTGTCTGCTTTCGTATTTGAATAGCTTTGACGTAATATCTGCATATATGGTTGCGCAACGCAATCTCGATTTCGCGTATAGAAACCAATCGGAATCGAGTATAGACACTTTTTTGTAGCAAATTTCAAAAGAAATATTTTTAGTGAGTATAAAATTTTCTGTGGGAAAACTTTCAAGAAAAATACAAAAAACGCCAGAGTGCTCGTTTGGGGTGGTTTTTGGAGGTGAAGGCGACCACTTTACAGTTGATAACTCTTACTTTGGCGGATATAATCCTCATATGAAACATGAGCTCTATGGAAAACATTTTTTAACATTTAATTGCGCCCCAAATTTTTCGAGAGTATGCCCTCACAAAACTACGGGGTGGTCAAACGTTTTGAGGAGAGGGCAAACGATCCGTAATATTTCCAACCCCTACAGCACATAATAACTTTTTTTCTCAGGGTGATCTAACGAAACTAATGAGTGATGCTCTGTCCTCCGGAAATAATAAGATACAAAAGGTGGTCAAACGACACTAATCGGAGGTCTAACGTGGTCTAACAATGGTCAAATGAAGTAGCTACCTCCCTCCTATCCCTCATTCCTCGGGGCCAACGGACCTACCTAAAAATAACTTATGATTACTATAAATTGATTAGAGAAAGTTAGAAAAACATAAAAACGATTAACAATTTAGAACAAAATGTTATGCTCCGAAAAAATTAGATTGTTTTTTTTACAATAACGCCCTTAATATTGAAGCTACTACGTCCATTAAACAACCATTTTACAGGTAACTTCAAGGGCTATAAGATTATATACATTTCAATATGCGTAAACCCCTCATATTAAAAAGGGAAAGGGTTAAATGGCTCGGGAGCGGTGGGAGCGCACTATAATGCAAACTTCTAACAGAAGCTATAACGCAGTTAATTTTTATCTTACATTAATAGAAAAAATCCAACATTTTTATAACGAAAAACCTACATTTTTGTACTATATCATTTTTACCTATTTTTTTTAGTTTTGGCATTATTTGGAAAATAAAGTAGTTTTTTAAGAAATTTTAAAAATAAAATTCATTTTCATCATATTTTTCTCGAAAGATACGCATTCTAACATTTTAACAAACTTTTGGATTACATGAGTAATACTAAAATAAAGTAGCTTGTAGTTTTTCCCGAAAAATGCAATAGTTTTCCGTTATTTAATGTTAAATACATACTTCGAACAAGGTTGTGGCAAAAGAAATTATTTTTCAACGAGCCATAACTCCTAGCGCATTCATAAAAAAACGCTCTCTTTGCTTTCTTATAAACTTCATTTTTGTCATTACAACTTTTTTGATAGAACGTGAAGTTTTTGAGGTTCGCTAAGAACCATCCAAAAACATGCATTTTATACGTTTTCAAACGCAAATAACTCGAAAAATATCAATATATTTAAAAAACTTTATTCATTTTTTATACAAAATGTGTCCCTCTACCCATATTCGTTATTTTGAGTGAAAAAATTTCTACGCCCGAGAAAGGGTGCGTGCGCCTTTGAGGTGGATCTGTCAAAAAAGAATTTAGAAACATTATTTATTTATTTTTTTGTATATTTCAATCCATTTTATTTTAAAAATCAACAAAAAATATCTTGAAAGAAAATCGTTTTTGGCGCAATATTTTCAAAATGGAGGAATTTCCGGTCAGATTTGTTGATGGGAAGTGAAATAGTGAATCAGAATCAGCGATCCATAAAACCTGAAGTTACCATATAAAACTAAATCCTCCTATTTATGCTATGTGAGCCCCTTATAATTTAGTCTCTATTGCCTCTATTTATAGTATGATTGATGCCGGCGATTCAGTTTCTGCTTGGAGTGTTAGCTAGTCCAATCCTTTGTCGAAGAGTATTTTTTTGCCTACTTTTATTTTGCTTTAGTAGAAAAATTGAGGTAAAAAATTATCTGCTAAGGATTTTAACCCGTATCTAATTATAAGGGGTGCCGTTATTTTAAGTACTAAAATCTGTCTAAAAGATTAGTTAGATAATACCAAAGTTCCCACTGTAATTAAGACTTTCCTATTATTTAGTTCTATCTGGGTAATAACATTTACTACTTTGGAAGAACCAGGCTACGTAAGTGGTTTATATTATTATATAATTGCCATTTCGTAGAAGTATACAGAGCTTTAAGGGTGAAGCGCAAACCGTTTAATGACACTGCTGGGCAGCTACTCGAAACAAATCTTGACGTAAAAGTATATTACGACACAATTTGCAAAATGTTTAACTCTTGTTAATTTCTGTTTTTGACGCCTTCCGCATGTATATATTGAGATGATATATGAATTTATCAACTTTCAAAAGCCTCACTGTTGGGAGACAATTGTGATGTTATGAACTTGTGAAAATTCTAAAGTATTGTTTAAGGATTTGATAATTGAGATAAGTACAGTGATTACACAGCGAAAAAACACCTGATAAGATTCCAGGATACTTTGTCTCTTCCTTATTGTATCCCTTCCATGGGCGCCAGTTATATGAACACTTATTTGTACTTGGAAAAGATTCACTGATAAGTACGAGTCCTCTATGGTCAATGAGAGGGGGTTCAATGAGTCCTCTATTTATTTTATAATATTTTAACTTGAAATTTGAAATTATTTTAAAATGGTCAATGGATCTATGATACTTATTACTTTGTTTTGTCAAAGAGATTGAAATTTAAGAATATTTATTAATTGTAGATTTTAAATTAGGTGCTGAAAACATTGAGCTAAGAATAATAAAGGAGTTGTATGGGATTAATTTTATTTTTATATAAATGGAAGTATGATTGTCACTATGACAATTGCAGCGCACAAGTACGAAATTTATATATATGCAAGTTATAGTGCAAATGGAAGTAGAAATTTTAATGCAAAATAGTAAAGATTGAAATTTTTAAACCTTATAATTGTCCTACGCCAAAACCTACGTAACTTATTCTAATAACATGGGACTAAGCCTCTGGAACAATGTTTACTTAAAATTAAATATATTTTACATTGTTATTACCTTGTAAAGTTTTATATTAATCCTTTTTGCTTTCGAATCACAACACTAGTCACTATTATCATAAAAATTGGTTTGTTTACACTGATGGTGGAGTCTGCTGCTGCCCTCTACTGGAACGTTGCTAGACTTTTAAAATGCGTCTAACTTCTTTTACAAGCCTGCTGCCACAGGAAACTGCCATACTCTGGAATGCTGCTATATTCGGTGATACGCTTGTTGATTTATTTTGATTTGGATATTATCAAATTACTCACTGCTGTTGTAATTTAATACTCCTTTTCTTGGTCTTCTTGCCACACTCGTCTATATTACCAGTAATGCTGTCTGAAGACGCTACACTTGTTATGTCGTATTTTCGACAAAAATCAATACCGTAGTTGAAACGTTTCCCTTTGCGATTCTACTGATGTCGCACTATTATATTGAATTTAATTTACTTATAACTATTAAATTTCTACAATATTATAATCGAAATTTAGCGAGCTGTTCGTACTTCGAATGCTACAGCTGAACTCTTTTTGCATTATTATCCCTAACCACGAATGTGTTACCAAATTAAACAGTTGAACTTCCTTGGATACTAACTTCTGGCTTTTTAATCAGATGAATAGCTATTATTATATTTATTTAGCTTTACGTTTAAACTCTATAATTTATATTATATATGTATTCACTTAACACATTCACCTTTTGTTGACTAATTTCTAAATTTCAAATAAGCGTGATTCCTACATTGTAGTTTTTCATCGAGAGTTATGTTCTCGAAGCCCGTTTTTATGACGATGCTTTCGTATCGCTATATGCGATCTATAGCGAGACGTGTATAAGTTCACTGTTACCATAGTTGGTACGATATAGATTGATCATAAATTTTATATTAGTTCATAATTTGGTATATTTACTATGTTTTAACCATTTATTTAGGCTCTAGGTATTCATTTATCTCAATATATACTATTATACATCCCAGTAGTATACAATACTATTTGGAATATTTTTTATCATTTATTTATTGTTGGATTAATATTTATTGGAATTTTGGAAAAAATAAATTGACAGTAACACGTTCACGAGCATGCTACGATTAGTGGTCCTGCATAATGCGCCACGTATGTATTTTCACTAAAAAAAAATATTTTGATATTTACGGGGAGTCAAAAATAAGTTAATTATTGACCAAAAAACAAAATACCATAGACGTCAGGTGTCACATTATACCTAAACATTTTTAAACAATTATTTTTTAATAATTATTTTATTGTACAGTTTATACAGTTTTCAAACATTGTGGCCACAAAATGCGAGTATTTGATAGGGCGGCTATAGACGTCCTAAAATTGAGGTGCCACAGCACGCACAGAGGCCTAAACGTCCATAGACGTCGCTGTCCGTGAACGTGTTAAGATCAATATTTCTTACTTTTGAAAATGGTCAACGTCTTGTGAAATGTTTAGCACAGTATATAAATCCGAGCCCACTTATGTCTTAAAGTATAATCAGGATTCAACTGATACGTAATTATGGATTAACTATAGGCGCCTTCAATCTTTCACATACTATCAGGTATCTGGTATTAAAGTGATAAAAATGATACAATAATTGGGTTCGTTTCAGCCGGAAGATTGGAGCGGGGAATTTGTCGACCTATTTATTTTAAATATATAGAAACAAATATCCGCATCGGCTCACACTCAAGGGCAGACATATAGCAAAGTATTTATAAAAGCAGGCTATTTTTACCGGTCCGACATCGATAATTTTTCGATAACGCATCTACCTACTTCCACAAGCATATCAATAGAATACAAACACTCGTAGGCAATTAAAACGTGAAAGAAACGTGTACAAGTAGGTTTTCCCACGCAAATAACATGTGTGCAAATGTTCTAGGCCCAGGGGGACTCTTTCGGAAATGCTGGCATGCAGAACTCAAACTATAAAACATCAAATCAATTCGGTACAAGATTTAGAGGCATTTCAATCATATTATTATTAATTTCGAAAAACCCGTTAACTAAATAACACCCGATATTGTTAATTTTTTCAGTTTTTTTAATTTTTACAAAAGAAAAAACGCCAAAACCCCTCTTTTGAAGACCTCAAATTTCCATTCAAATGATATAGTTTATTATTTGAAGGAGTTTGGGAGTTTATACAGGCCTTCAATTCAGGTAATATGGAATTTTAATGTGATATCAGATATAAAATACCTCCATGTTGATACAAACTTTGAAAACTGTCTAGGAAAATATTAATGAATTTATAACAACTGGCAACATCGCTCATTGCGAATACGAATAAAACATTTAAAGTAGAAAAAGCGTTACCTGTATTAAACCCAATTCAATTATTTAATCGCAATATTTGTGCTGCTAGAACTCCAGATAATCTTAACGAGTGTCGCAAATATGAGCCTTCACAGTATCTTACCAGTTTGATAAAATATCTTTGAGAAAAAAATACAGTCCCCGCTTTTTACATTTTTTGTTAGTAAAGTTAAAGTGAGTTAAAACGTCTTCATTATTTTCATTATCGATGGTGGATTTATTTTAAGAAATGTGTTAAAACAAACCCCTTCACTGTACAACTAACTACTTTAACTATTCTTATAGTAATCTTAAAAGTTCCGATATCAATTTTATGATTGTTCTCAAAAGCATGTTGAGCAATGCTAGACCTGTCTGTTTTTTCATATTTTAAATGAGACATATGCTATTTAAATCTTGTATTAATTGATTGTCTTGTTTGCGCAACATATGTGATTACAATCATTTCAATTAAGTTTGCAAATCTCCGGTCTTTCATTTGAATCAGTTTTATGATTTGGATTCAATTGATCCAAATCCAAATCCCAAGGAATAAAATCTGTTGACCCAAATCCAAAGGACAAAATGAATACAAATGAGAGGTCGGGAATTTACGAAATTCCTTGTAATGATTGTAACAAAAATATGTTGGGCAAACTAGAAAATAATACAAGATTTCAAGAGCATATGGCTGGTATACAGAACTCAAGTTTAAGGCCAATAAAAGGGCCAGGCGAATTTTGACCGGAACCTCAAATTCGGTACAGTGCCGTTCAATAATTGAAAGTAAACGTTTTTTTAAATTAATGTGAAACAAGCTTTCAGGTAATCAAAACTTGATTGTCAATTTTATTCGTCAGTTTACTAATAATTATTCTATATTTTGAAGTTTCCCTTATAATAATTATTATTATTATTATGCCGCGCTTAACTGAACCGCAAAAAATGAGAGCTGTGATGTTACTGCAGAACGGATGGTCAATGCAAGCAGTTGCAGATACTTTGAATGTGAGTAAAGGTTGCATTTACAAAATTAAGCAAAAATGGAATGCAGAAGGAACTGTTGAGTACGTCCATAGAGGGGGCCGTCAGAAATTCAGTACTATGGAGGAAGACGAACTTGTCCTTGACCACCTCCGACAGAATCCTTTTGATACAGCAGTGACTGCCTGCTTCTTAACAAATTGTCCTGCTTCAGTGGAAACCGCAAGACGTCGTATCAGAGCATCTGAGCTGAAGAATTTTTCGGCACACAATTTTTTCGGACGAAAAAGTTTTTCAATCCTGCTATGATGGCTCTGTGCGTGTATACCGGCCAAGAAATTGCCGATATGAAGAGCGCTATATAAATCCTACAGCTCGTAGTGGTCGCTTCTCTATCAACGTGTGGGCATGGATATGTTGCCAAGGAGCAGGTGTTACTTGGAGAATCAGAGAGCGTCTTACTGGTCAAAGCTACGCTCGCATTTTGGAATATGTTATGTTACCTTCTGTTTCCATTTTATATCCCGAGAACTTCACTTTCCAGCAGGAAAATATTTTTATTTCGTCTTTCCTTTTTCCATATTTCAATTAAATTTATATTTCAGGATAATTTATCTATTCACAAATCACGAGTTGTTACTGAATGGCTGAATACAAACCATATTAACACTCTGCTTTGGCTCTCTAAGTCGCCGGATTTAAATCCGATAGAAAATGTATGGGCACAAATGGAAAAAGACATGTATAGCAGAAATTTCCGACCAGTGAACGTAGAAGAACTGTGGTTGGCGATTGAAAATACCTGGGAAAATATTGGCGAGGATTACACCAGGACACAAATATTGTCTATGAGAAATAGGCTACAAAAAGTTATAAACGCGAATGGTGCTTGGACCAAATATTAATTCATAGTAATTTTCTTAAGTTCTCAGTTAGTTTGTTAATTTAATGGATTTTTTTTACAAGAGACGTCCTTACCATATAGATTTTCCTTAATAAATACTGTATATAAAATGCTGTCACCCTATAACAAGAGTCGTTTACTTTCAATTGAACGGCACTCTACAAGCTAATTTTAGATGCATTTCATTCAAATTATTACTAAATTGTGAACTTTTGGAGTTTTTTGGGCAACACTAGACATCTGTTTTTCCATATTTTAGATAACCCATATGCTCTTTAAATCTCGCATTAATTGATCGTCTCGTTTGCCCAACATCTTTTTGATTACAATCGTTACAATTTCGTAAATCCGGCCTTTTATTTGTATCAATTCTATCCTTTGGATTTAGAGTGAATTTTTAGTGTTAAAAACAAACCTCGTTGGAACACAATGTCGATAAAATTAGCTTGTAGCAATGTTTGAGGTCGACTGCCCAAGTTCACTGGCCTACTACTTCTCCATAACATAATTATTATGCTGTCAAATTTAAGTAAGTATTCGAGTGTTATTTAAACCAGTTTTACCAGACGCTATTAATTAGAATCAATTAGGCAATTCCTCCCACTAAATTTGCAAATGTATTTCATAAAATTTGCTAAGGTTTCGGCGGAGAAACGCAAATTTCATGGCAGATAAACGCGTTTCAATTAGCAAGTTTCTGTATCGTTTGTCAATTTTTTTTGGCAAGTTACTTCGCAATACAAATTCGTGGAAATGCAATCCTTAATGGGATCGATGAAATTGCAAGTTCTCTTTACCTGCTACTGCGGTAATTTTAATCAGTTAATTATGTTAGTTAGCCAACTACTACTCCACCACTATTTGGCTCTTACTTCGACTCTAGCATCCTGGATACGAAAAGTAAGCACTGATGCACTTATGCAGGTTATGTGTAAGAATATCTTCTGTCTATATCGATTTTTTTTCAAATATAAAAGTGACATAAATAACAGAAGTTCACCCTAATGTTTTGGTGGTCCTAAATCATATGCTCTCGAAGAAAGGAACTTACAACAGTCCCTGTAGGAACACCCTCCTATGGCAAGGATGTTGCTGCAGTGTGTGGATTGGATACATTGTTGGAACCCTGGGTCACTTCTAGAGAGGCGATGTGTGTACTATGATGTAGCCACATTGATTGGACACTTTAAAGTTACTACGACCTCGCGGCGACGTTGCAGACACCTTTCTCCTCGATTGAAATTTATATAACCTCAAAATTACAACAGTGTTATTTTCGTATTTTGCATTTGAGTTGCAATTTTTATGTCTAATGTTTACAGTGTTAGTGTACCGGTTACAATGAGTATTAAAATCGTGTCCACACAAAATAAATAGGGTATTTGTTCCTGCGTCCTCCCCTATGACGAAACGTTTTTGTGGTTTTCTATAGAACGTTGTGGAATGTCGAAATGCCTTCGTTATGCGAGGCTTTTTGTAGTTTTTTAACCCATCTTACACACATACACTGGATAAAGCTATTAATAAACTCCTCGGAAATTTTTGCTCGTTTTTTTCCTTTTTTTTTATTTCATGGTATGATTACGATTTTTAGATTTTTATTAGCTTTTTTTTGTATTTAAACAACCGAATGGTTAAACATTTTTGCAGTTACATTTATCCCATAATAAATGTGGAAATCACTAATACACGAGCAGGTAATAAATGAGAGAAGCTTTGTTGGCTATCAGGCATCATTATCATCAGGCAAAGCAAAATTTGTTAAAAAAAATTCAAATTACTCTAAAGTGCTTTCGAGTGTTTTAAAAATTTTCGAAAGGTTTTCGGGAGCTTCTGGGGTGCTGTTAGAAGCGTTTAGACTGCTTTTGAGAGATCTTGGAGGGCTTCTTAGCTCTATAGAGTACACAAAAGTAGTTTGAAAGCTCTTAAAAGCTCCAGAGAAACTGGAAAAAATTCATAAGTGCTTTTAGCAGCTTTTGGAGTGTTTTTGATTGGCTTAAAGAACTTTAGAAGTGCCTTTTGAGATCTTCTGGAGATCGCATAAGCACTAGGTGGACACGATTCTAAACCTGGCAAGTGCCGCCATATTAAAGGTTTGGGAATGGTTCCCAAAACGACGCTGAAACTATTACATTCACTTTAAAGTCACTGTCACTCTAAGTAATAATTAAGTGATATAGTTTGGTTGCCGTTACTTTTAATTATCACTTTAAAATTTGGACAACTTTTAGGTAGTTTTCCTTACTTGCTATAATGTTTCAGACATCAAGCCGCTGCACCAACAAGTTATAAAGTGATTTCCAGCTGCCGCGATGAGAAGTCTTATTATTAAGTCGCATTATTCAATTAAATAAATTTTACAAATAGTATATTTTCAAAATGTTGTTTATATTTTTGTTTGTTTGTTTTATTTGTTTATTTTTTTTAATTTTATTTGTAAATTGAGTGAACGTGTAATAACCAAACAGCAACCTGCATATCTTATTAACGGGAAAACTGATTGGAACGGACTTAAAGGACTGGAGCAGAGAACAGAGAATTGAACTAAGCGTACCCTTGAAAAAGAAAGAACAGGTAGACCATGAAGTTGAAAAGCTTGTGGTTGACTTGTAGGAACCTGCGTGGAACAACATCCCCACACAGAAGCCACAAACACCAGGTTTGAACTACATCAAAGAAATTCGAGATTTGGTTAATAAGAAAAGGAAGCCCCGAGAAAACGGCAACAAACTCGTTCGCCAGGCGACAAACGAGTGCTAAATAATCTATGCGAACAGCTCAAAAATTAAATTAAAGTCATCAAGGATGATTATTTTGAAAATTTCCTTAGGGAGTTAACGGTTGGCGAAAACACCGACCCATGACTCATGACCCTTCCATTCGAGAAGATCATGGCCACTGGGCTCGACGAGATGAAGAAAAGGCAGAAATATTTGCTGATCACATGTCATGGCAAATACATTTCAGCCATATGAGCCTACTGGCATGGTGTAGAAGATATACCACAAATTACTAACAGAGATGACACGATAATTAAGCCAATAACACTTGCTGATATCACCAAAACTATCAGAAGCAATCTCAGTACAAAGAAAGCTCCAGGTTATTATCTAGTAACTGCACAAATACATAAGGAGTTGCCCCGCAAAGGCATAATGAATCTGACGCATACAGTGGAAGATTGCTGAAGTAATAATGATTCCCAAACCTGGCAAACCTCCTGAATATAGAACATCATACCGACCAATTTCTTTATTGCCGATTATATCCAAACTGTTAGACAAGCTCCTTTTGCAGAGACTCAAACCAATCATTGAAGAAAAGCAGCAGCTTATTCCGTCCCAGCAGTTTGCATTCCGTAATAAGCGTTCAACTATGGATCAAGTCCATCGAATTACCGGTGTAATTGAGAGAGCACTAGAAGAGAAAAAGATCTGCGCAACGATATTCTTAGATGTGGCCCAAGCATCGACCGAATGTGGCATCAGGGCCTGACATCGTCAGTGGAATACCAATATTACTAATCATCGACAATCAAGACTTGCTTGGTGTCACGTATGCGCTATGTAAAGTGAATAAGACATCACGCCGCTCACGTACTCAAATACACAATCACCACATCGATAATTAGACACGTGGTATGGATTGTTCATTGGCATAAGCTACATCGAGGGCGGAATGCCGAATTCGATCGATTTTCGTAAAGGATTCAATTGCGTTTGTTCAGCGTCAACTGTTTATGTAGTACAACCGACATTTACCCAAGCATCGTTGCAGTTAAGCAGCTGAAATTGTGTTAGAAACATTGTGGATTAACTCTTTCGCTAGGACTTTCTCGTGAAAAAAAAAACTAAACAAACAAAGAATGGCGACTATTTAGACCGAAGTTTTCGCGATGTGCGCGATCAGTGTTCACGAAAGCGTCTATTTTCGTCAATTTCTTGGATAATAGCCGCACGTTCCTGAAAAGCGTATTTAGCCATACTAATAAATTGTTTTAGTATACTGACATTTGACTGACGCATTTACAGCCGTTGTTATTAAAAGATTATAAAACGTTTTCCTTCACCATTTTTCGGACTCGATCAATTTCAATAAAGGAAGATAATGGATCTGAAAAATCTACGCCACCCATGAAATTATTATATGCCTTTATTGCTTCAGAACAAGGAACATTTTTGATTTATAGTTCCATTTTTTTGCCCGATTGTACAGATCTTGCTTCATCATTGTGGCAGAGTTTGAAAGTTCGTCACTGTCTTTTCAAAGAAGTAAATATTTTGCGTACGCCTCACAGGTCAACATAACCCCTCTTCAACCTCAATTGACGACCATAAAACGCCGTTTACACTATATGCACCTGGCGATGGTTTTAATATGTCATTCAAATACAAGATTTGTACATTAGGCACACATAGCGCCGTCTAACTCGGTGACCTTGAACTCCCCTTGATACGTGGATGCCTCCTACACGATAGTTCGCCTTTTCAACCCGATAGAAGCATATGAGAATAATAATGGAAGAACCTTTGCAACAAGCGATATGTACCTACCTACTTACATAAATGTTTCAGTATACCAAACAAATATTCAATGCGTTAATTTAACAGTTCATTTCAGAACAAACTGGACAGAGCCACACGAAGACTGTTGCTAATTACGCATAGATTTTTACGTTAACGAATTTCTCTTTAACAATAACGACTATTAATCATTCAGACACCATTTCTTTTACTGTCCTCTCTCAACTAGCCAACCAGAACTAGCTCGGTTGAATGATCAAATACCGCTTAGTCTTGATTGAGAATCCATTTAGGTACATGGTGACCTTATAGGCTTAGGCGACCCTGGCTTAGGTGACTTCGACTTCGAAAGTTGCCTAATGAAAATATCAAAAAGCGATTCCAATGAAAACTATTAACAACTACGATGATATAAAAATGGTCTAATATCTCGTCAATAATAAAACGCGTATTTTTCTAAGCACGTACATTGTTATTGTTCTTGTTGTTAAATTATTATTATTTTTCTTCTCGCGAGCAGATATGGCTCACGACGACGATTAAATTATGATTAGCTACGAAATATAAAGATGTATGAAAGGTTTATATTGACTTATTACAACTACATTGTATAATAACCATATACGGCGTAGCTTTATAGTCACATTTCACAAGGTCATACCTCCGTTTCACCAACAATAGGAGTATCAACTGGGGCGCCCGAAGATAATGAAAAAAATAATAGGGTGGCTACCTTTTCCACAGCTCGATGTGTGAAAAGAAAACAGGGTAATGGTAACTTTCGACGCTTCGTCTTCATTATGCAAAAGGGATTGTACCATAAAAAAATGAAAGTGAATAAATTTCCATTTATTTTTCTTCTATTTCCTCCTCCAATAACTGAATAATTAAGGTATAATTTTTGTCACTGCCTCACACTTTTCCACGATGAAAATCCATCTATCGGTTAACTTGTTAACTGATCACTCTCATATAATTTTTTTAATGTTAAAATTTAAAGTCCATAAACTTCATATGAATGGGAAGAGGGTTGTGAGAAATGTACAGGATTTTCCTGCATATATTTTAACACTCTTATCTACAGGGTTATTTTAAGAGATCGAGGAAAATTGTAAATACAAAAGTTTACAAAGACTTTCTGTCAGAATTACTTGTTATAAAAATAAATGACTATCGGAAACATCTAGATTTTAAACAATTTATTTTTTAAAGGGTGTGCAGCAAATGATGAAAACTCTTGCACAACTTAATGAATTTGATTGAAAAATGGTTGAAAACATGTTACGAATCATATGACGAAACATTTTTTCATTGTAACATGCTTTGGTTAGATCAATTGGGAACGTCAAAATGCCTGTCCCTTTGCATATATTTTTTTGTAAAGCTTCATCTTTAAACTGGTCGCCTCGAATGGGCGAGGTTGAATACATGAATTAATGCGATCAACTGCGGCTATAAATAAAAATTAATTGTGCTTTAATAAAATCTAGTTTTTCATAACAAGCGTCCTTAATTCTGTTCTCTCGGTTCAGGCTGTAATTGTCGAATTGTTGCGTACGAGGCATTCATTACCCGGGCATTTAGAAAAAGGCCTTTATTGCAGGTTGGCTCTCGCTCTCTATACCTAGACCTCATTGTGCGTCTACCCCCACCCCTGGCAAGCCGTTCTAATGGGGTGGCATCCCTCGTTGTAGTTCCAACTTCTACAATTCACAAATTGCTTTCCAATATCCATGCGCCAGGGGCGCGCCGACGGATTTTCCGCCAGAACATTTTTAAGTATATCCAAGTACATTCCAATCGCCCTATTTGTACTAAAATCGGTTATTTTATTTAATACATTTAATTTCTTGTTATGTCTTTCTCAAAGTCAACCTGAAGAGGGTTGGAACCTTTGATGTGAAACTAACACTAACGTCTTGGATTTCCACAGACACTAAAACACTGAGCATTATATTTGACGTGTTTAAAAGTGAAGTTATTCCTTGAGAATTATTTAAAAAATATTTAATTAAGTAAATCGTTACTTTCTTATACCATCTATACATTTAATTCGGTCATGTGGTCTCCCACTTTTAAGTGGCAACTTCCTCTGGCTTCCTTATTATTAGATTTATATACTTGTGATATTTTAAAACTTAATACAAACAATTTTAATTGTAAAAGCACAAGAAACCCTCAACGTTGTCCAAAAATATATCTAAATATACAGAGAAATAATACTACTTTTGGTTACTTCATTGACAAAAGAAAAAATAAAATTCCGAGGCGCAGAATATGTTACAAATATCGTAGGATTGGCAAAAAATCTAAAATTGTGACAAACAATAATTGTAATAGCCTAAATATATATGAAATAACATTCGTTCAATAAAAAAAGTGTTCTTATTTAGCTTATTTAGTGCATCAGTTGGTTCATGAAAATTAATAGCTTGAGAAGCATGTATAAAATAATTAAGACTATAACAACATTAATTGTCTTTAAAATTAACAAACTGAAAATATATATGGTAATTAATAACTAACACTTATTGTTTATAGAAAATTAAATAGTAATTATTTTGATCACTGACATCTGCATCTTCGGCACTTAAACAAACAAATGCAAGACGTTATAATTGTCCCGATTAGTGGTGTTACATAGTATTTACCTTGGTTACATATTTATAATATCGGGTCAGTTTCCTGAACAAGCCAAAACATCAACCTCCCCTCTCAAAACCACCAAACCTCTCAAAATAACAGTAGATGTTTATAAAAACGTATTTTCTGCAGACGTCATCTATAACGTATCTATTAGAAATGTGGACATTAATTTAGAGTTATGTTTAATAGTTTCAAAGCTATGATGTAAACCATGCTAGATAGCAGTAATTTCTCTGTTCCTTGTCCCATAACCACAAAGAATCATATATTGATGGTATTATGTGCATAAAGATAATAAATGGAATATAATAAAAAAATATTTTGTAAATAATTAGTGTCATATGGTGGTAAGATCTTAGTTGAATCTGAATGGTAGCCGGTAAAACTCGTAGAATATTTCTTCTGGATATTAGCCAAATTGATGTTAAGGGAACCTGAAAATGTGGCGTCTGTAATACCATGATTGGTCTTGGTGAATATCTGTCTACCAGATTTAAGTAGAGTCCGGCCCCACTGTGAGCACGCCAGTGGTTTCTCCCTAGCCCGTGGAGTTTCAGTGTCTCACTCGAGTTCAGTTTCAGTCCACGTTCGTCGTCTGATCGAGAGGGAGCGTTCGTTTGGCTCCGTGCAGCTCGCAAGACGTCACAGAAACGTGTTTTTGGCCGATTAGTATCTAATCTCCGCTTTTTCAGCCTTTGTGTTTGACTTGTTTGTCGAAGTGTTAATAGTTTTGATTCAAGTGTTAAATCCTGTGGTTGTTCTGTTAATTTTATTGTGCTGTTGTGCGTGTTTTTATTTTGGTTCGTTTGTTGTTCGGTGCTAAATGGATTATAACGTTTTTTTGTAAGTAGGTTGTGTTTCCTTCAGTCCACTTTCACATTTGTTAGGTTTCCGACGATTCTGGCGCGATTTACATTTCATATTTTCGTTTTTGCGGCGCTGAGCAATCAATTGAAAACACCCAACTAGAGCCTGCCTGACTGGTGTTAAAAAATTAATTGCTGGTGACAAAGCCCACTGTTTTCCACTGGTTGCTCAATAATCCGGTGCCACAGAGAAAGAAAGGCTTACAACTAATGTATTCTTTTTATAACAGCCATTTCTTATACATACTAGCTGGACGAGTTCCAAGATTGTAATTCTAATTAACATATAAAGTCTGAAACACAGTCATCGGTATATGAAAGGAAATCATTCTTCCAGGAGCAGGATATTGTCATGTGCACAAATTGTACGGGCAAAGAAAATAGTACTTGCAGAAGAAATTGCCAAAATCATATGTTACAATATTCCCCATAAAAATTTACCTACTTACTTACAATTGAGTTGAACCAAGTACCAAGTGTCGCAAAAGACTGGGTAACTCATATGAAATTAATTTACCAAAGCTGTGTGAATTGATAATCCAAAAAGTAATTTGCTTTCAAATCTGTCTTAATTTGTTAATACGGCTTGAGCTTGAAATATTGTCTAGTTCACTGCATTTTAGAATTAGTATGTGCGCCTTGGCGTTTTATCGCCGAATCAAATTATATAAAAACCATTATGATCGGAGAAGACGGAACAAAATACAATTAGGTATGTGATAATGCGTCATCAGTTATCACTTTTGAGGATAAAAAAATAATGTAGGAGGCAAAATACCCTGTATTTTACAAGTTTGTAGGTATTAGCATAGGTATATTCAATTCATGAATAACCAATGGTAGAATTCTAGTTTATCGTCCATTAAAGCACAATAACTTACTATGGTTTTTGAAAAACATTAATCTATTAGTTATCAAATATCATGTTTTTAAAACTTCTATAGATACGCTTTAAGATTATTTCAAGACGTCTTCATATTTTACATTTTCTGTTTCTGATGTCACTCCTGGAACAGCTGTCTGACTTCTGTACTAACTAAGTATGAATTATTCTTAGATGCCTACGACGAACATCGAAGTATGTCTCAAGTTTCGAAGGTAGTTTTCAAGTTGACACGGATTTATGTGTGGTATTTCTGTCGAAAATTATGAACATTCTATTATCCTTTAATGGCAATTAATTAATGATAATAAATTAACATTCATCCGGCAGCCACCATTATATACAATATTAATATGATGTATCTACTCAGATGTGACCATTAAAATATCCAGAAATTTTCCAGAAAGAATTATTATTATAATTTTAAGAATTACTAGAATATACGTTATATTAATTTCTGCACGTGCTAAGTATAAAAGTATAAATAATATTTTTCTGAAAATCATTGACTAAATAAAAAAAATAATAAAAATAGAAAACGTGGATAGTGTTGGAACCTTTGATGTACACAAACACCAAAACACTTTTACTTCGCTCGACGCGCGTTTCGCGTTTCCAAATGAAACGTATGGGGTTTACGAAATTAATTGTAATCGAGGTTGTAATGATTGTGATCGAAAATATATTGGAGAAACGAGACGATCAATTAACACCAGGTTTAAAGACCATATGGCTCATCTCAAATATGGAAGAACAGAAAAGTCTACTGTTGCACAACATGCTTTTGACAATGATCATAGAATAGATATTAGTAATTTAAGATTAGTTAGAAATGTGACCAAGAATAGACAGTTGGATGCATTTGAGAGCATAGAAATTATGAAATGTAAAAATATTATGAATGAGCTCGGCGATAAGGGACCTATACCGTATAGCCCGCTTTAGGCGTTGCTTAGGAACTGATCATTAAAGCTTGATTAGTGACGGTTAAATTTCATGGTGAAATCATTAGTGACGTCACCATGAAAATAGTATAAATAGGGTAGATTTGTAAGTGGAAGTGTATAAAACATAACTAGCACGCCATCTTGGGCGATCCGTCATATTGGATGGAATGACGTCACTTAGCTAACCATACATTGTCATCCAAACTATCCGTACATACAAAATTTCAGCTCAACCGGTTGAGGGCAACTACTTTAAAATTCAGATGCAAAATTTCACCCGAACATACATACAATAAAATTCACCAACTTGCATTTCTACCAACTTCGGTAATGCGTAGTTCAGCTGAACTAAAGAATAATTTCGTTGGAACAACAGAACAACAGGGAAATGACCCATAATTTGCACTTAGATCAGTTGAACAGCAGTTCAAGCCTTTTTTATACAACTGGTTCATATTGTGTTAAGTGCAAAATGTAAATGCCTGGCAGCATTTTAGGCGGGAATATTTTACAGTTACGTAGATTTCTGAGTAGTGAGGTTGGATATTTTGCTATTAAATGGCGTTAAAATAAATTGAATTAAAATAAATTTGTCCCAAAATAGGAGTTATGCAGTTTTCTTACTAAGGCGGACGATATTAATATCCATAATTCCAAAATTGATAATTCTCGCTTTACAGTTTTGTAGAAATTCAGAGAAAACCAGTGAAAAGCTCGCATTTACGGATCTATGTTTATATAACCTTCTTCGTCACCCAACCTAATATTTTTCTTACTTTTGATCATAGGAGACCCTGGTAAGTTATCACACGTTAATTTCAAGACACCCCGTATATTATGTTACGGAAAAACATGTACATGTTGACACTGACATTAAATCCAGCTTCATTTATACTTGCTATATATACACGGACAATGGCCGATAATTAACGATATTTGCCAACTTATAACATAAGTACGTATGGAAAAATATGTTCACCATTTCTTTCCATCTCTGGAATGGTAAGAGATGGACAGAAAATCGGTTAAATTGGGAAAAGGTCTGATTTCGGAAAAGGTCTCTAAATTCAGAATTGAAATCTGAATTTAGAGATTATAGTATGAATTCAGAGATTGAAGTTGAATTCAAAGATTAAATCTCATCGTACATCTCGACATTTTCCCTCCTAATTGTCCTAAAGAAATGTCTCTATTTCCAAAAGGGACCGCCATTTTGGCATTCTTTTGTTTAAGCAACGATAAATTGTTAAAATCGGTTATTTTTTGGGCCACCCGGTATAATAGTAACCTTATGGACACCAAAAGGAATCGTACATATCGACATTTTTCTGCAAAAATAATATTTTTCTGCAAAAATAATTGGCCCAAAGAAATGTCTCCATTTTCAAAAGAGACCGCCATTTTGGAATTCTGTTCTGTAAGCAACCACAAATTAAAATCGGCTAATAAATAATAAAGTTACGTGCAAACGTAAAAAATGCAATTTTTTTGGGAGACCCAGCATAGTAGTACTTAATATTATAGATAGTAAAAAGACATGGCATGATGAATATGAGAAAGTCGAAATTCAGGGGTTAAAGTCTTAATTCAGAGATTAAAGTCTGAATTCAGAGATTAAAGTTGAATTCTAAGATTAAATCTCATCGACATTTTTCTTCAAAAATAATTGTCCTAAAGAAATGTCTCCATTTTCAGAAGGGATCACTATTTTAACATTCTTTTCTCTGTAAGCAACAACCTATTAAAATCGGTTACTGAACAAAAAAAATATGTGACTACGTAAAAAATGCAATTTCTTTGGGCCACTCGGTATAATAGTAACATTATGGACAGCAAAAGAAATCGTACATATCGACATTTTTCTTCAAAAATAATTGGCACAAAGAAATGTCTCTATTTTCAAAAGGGCCCGCCATTTTGGAATTCTTTTCTGTAAGCAATCACAAATTAAAATCGGCTAATAAATTATAATGTTATGTGCAAACGTAAAAAATGCATTGTTTTTGGGACACCCAGCATAGTAGCACTTAATATTATTAGGGATATCAGGGATTAAAGTCTTAATTCAGAGATTGAAGTCTGAATTCAGAGATTAAAGTTGAATTCAAAGATTAAATCTCATCGACATTTTTCTTCAAAAATAATTGTCCTAAAGAAATGTCTCTATTTTCAAAAGGGATCGTCATTTTGACATTCTTTTCTCTATAAGCAACAACACATTAAAATCGGTTAATAATAACTTTTTGGGCCACCCGGTAAAAACATTATAGACAGTAAAAGGTCATGGCAAGACGACTATGAAGTACTCAAACGTTCACCTCATTAAAACCATCTGCAAAATCATCTTCTACGTAACCATAATCCAGAGGCAGTTCCGAAAATTTCAATGCCCCCATATGACCAAAGCCCTTTTACCTAAACTATTTATAGTATTCATTATATTATTATACTTTCCCAGAGAGGCTGGGGATCAGGCCGTATTTTCTAACGTCTCCTAAGCTATGTATACCCACTAATAAAACAAGTGATTTACGAGTCGGGACAATTTTGTTCTTAGGTACCTACCCAGACGCAACAGTTTTATAGAGACTTATTGCCCTAATTTAAATTTCTTGCCACCTGTACCTGTATGTATAAATCTGGATGCCCGTATAAATAATCTCAAAGCCAAAGGGTTCGATAACCTTTGTCAGAAGATAAGGCCAGATAAATCAAATAGTCTGCACGGGAATAGAATCTTCGTGTTGAGCAGGTAGAATTTTTACAATTAATATCAAATTTTCAAGGAACATTTTTGTTGCGCCATGGATAAGGCAAACACGAGCAATTGAAACACGAAAAAAATTGCAATATTGTAGTGCCACATTTAAAGTAGGTATGCAAAATACGTTGGCTTTTTCATAGAAGGCAGACACCTGGCCTTAGAGCACAATAACTCATAGAAAAGATGGATGTTTTCTATAGGATTCCATGTTCAATTGAGGCTATTATGTTGATAAATGGTTTTGGAAGTAATGATGAATTGTAATGTTATTTAAATAATTATACATATAGGCATTCTGCTTGTGTACAACATTGATAAATTATCCATTGTTATTAAAGCTGTAGGTATGTCACACCTGGTAATTTCTGTTTCGAGGTGATTTTTGTTGGATTAAAATAATATTTTTTTTCTCTGTGCACTACTAAAACATTTACCAGCTAATAGTTTGTCTCGGGGATAAACTATGGAATGATCCTATTTGCGTATATGTCAGAGATATTTAAAGTCGCCACTTAATTAATGTAAATTTTTTTGACTATTGTTAGACCACTCTCCGCTACCCACCCTTTCGCTTTTTGATGGCGGTTCCCTTCCCACAAATTGAGATTCTTGTGCCATGATACCTGAGGCATCCTGATTTCTGTAAATACAATTTTTATACGGGCGATTTGAGGTCGGGAAGTGGAGGGGGTGAGTTTTTAAGGGTAAGTCCTATAGAAAAAAGTAAATGGCAAATTGTGTTTACAATTTTTTCACATAACCTCAAATTTTATGTGAAAAATTCGAATAACCAAGTTTTTGGTTTTTTTATTTCTTTTACAAAAAAAAATTGAAAGAAAGAAATTTGGTAATTTTGATGATACCTTATGGCATGATACCTGTAAATAAAATTTTTATATGGGCGATCTGAGGTTGGGAAGTGGAGTGGTGGAAGTGGAGTGAGTTTTTACGGTTAAAAACGGTTTATATCGATTTCCGGAAAAACTAGAACTCCTATGGATAAAGTAAATGGCAAATTGTAGGTAAGAAAAAGATCTACAACTTTTGTGTTTAAAATTTTTTCACATAGCCTCAAAATTTATGTGAAAAATTCAAATAACCAAGTTTTTGGTTTTTATTTCTTTTACAAAAAAAAAATTGAAAGAAAGAAACAAATTTGGTGAAAATTTACCTTTTTATATCCCAAACACACTGTATTTTTTTGATTTAAAATATTTGTTTTTCATCTTTGTTTCACTTAATATCGAAAAAGGACCCTAATTGTCAATCTAAAATTCTCGCGTCAAAATGTCTGCTTTTTTAAAAAAATCAGTGGGCTTTTTGTTCGGTGAAATCTCTACTTTCTGATAGTGTAAAAAAATTTAGATTACTATGATTAATGTTGTCAGTAAATGCAAAGAAACGAAAAAAACGAATCCGAAAAATTTTTTTTAATCATTATGTACAATTTTGATTTTATTTATTAAAATTTACACTTTAATCACTCGAAAAACTTTAGATTCCATGTTATATTGTTTAAATTCCATGATTCCATGTTTAAAAAAAAATTTGTAAAAGATAAACATCAAAAACTTGGTTATTTGAATTTTTCACATAAATTTTGAGGATATGTGAAAAAAGTGTTAATACAAAAGTTGTAGATCTTTTTATTGCCTCCAACTTTGCTATTTAACTTTTTTCCATAGGACATAGGAGTTTTGCCGGAAATCGAGATAAACCGTTTTTTACCCTTAAAAACTCACCCTCTTCCACTTCCTGACCTCAGATCGCCCGTAAAATGTTTTTCTTTCATTTTTGTTATATTCCCTTCCTCTTCCAGTGGGTTTCATCCGACTGTTATTTTTTTTCACTTTTTACCATTTTCAAAGGCTTCAGCCCAGGTCATATAGACAATTAAATGAAAACAATACTGCAGCAACGCTAGTAATAAAAAAAACCAAAACGAACACAAAGCTTAGGTAATATATGGGTAATATATTTATCATTCGAGTGGACGGTAAAGTGCACTTTACCGCACGCAAATGCGTGCTGAAGAAGTTACCTTACCACACGGTACCTTACTGAGTGCGGTGAAAATCTATATTTTTACTGTATTTTTTTAAAAACATATTCAGGTATATAATAAATTGAAAAACAGATTTTTTTTTGATATTATTATGTATCTGCCCATATATCATTATACAAGCAGTTAAATAAAGTCAATACTTCAACAACGCTAGGAATAAAAAATAACCAAAATGACCACAAAACTTAGGTACCTAATATATGGATAATATATTTCTCCTGGGGGCGGTAAAATGCACTTTATCCCACGCAAATGCATGCTGAAAGAAGTGCCTTACCGTAATCGTGCAAAATCTACATTTTTACCCTATTTTCTTTAAAACATATTTATATAGGTATAATATTTTGAAAAAAAATTTTTTTTTGATATGTAGGTTCATTTTATACTATAGGTACCTATTACAAGATTTTATTTAACTTGCTATATCAATTAGTATATAGAAAGATGGTTTGCCTTATACTTCTTGTTTCATTTGCGCGCGAAACGCGGTCGGTCTACAATTGACCATATTAGTTAGGTTAGGAAAATCCGGGCGCGAAATTTGAAATGGGTTCCTAAACACACCTCATCAAATTTGACTGCCACGTATTTCTTATGGGAGATTCAAAAGAGTGATTTTCAGACAGGAATTTCTCGGGTTTTGGGCATTTCTTAGTATTTAAACCTATTATACGTTAAACTTTAAACACATTTCTCTACAATTCAAGCGCAAATTGTTTTTTAGACCTATGAGTTAAATATACAAAAGATTTGAAATTAAAATGTCGGTTTTCCATGGACGTACGTCGCGTATTAGATTGTCGGTGGATTGGTTATATATTTATTTGTTTATTACTATTTTGGGCAATGTTTATCGATTTTTTCCATATAAATTCTCGGAATTCTCCATATAAATAATAATCCGGTAAGTACCTTGGTACATAGATACCGGATTATTATTTATATGGAGATTTTTTAACTAACTAAACAGATACCGCACAGCAAACTTGATGATACTGATGGAAAAGGTTCGGAAAAACAATGGTATTGTACATTACTCCTTTCGATAGAACGTTTTTTGCAATTATTCCTGACATACGAATACTCTGTTCAGATCGGGGCAACCAAGAACAAGATACATCAGTTGATCCTGATACTGAATAATGTGCTTTTAATAAAATGAAGTACTAATCAAACTGAAAATATTTTAAGTGACCAGAGCTTACGCTACGCTGTGGAAAAAATCACTTATATATCACGTAGGTACTATATTTTCACCAACACTGAAAATCAATTATTTGCAATCAGAAAAAAAATAGATAAGTTTGTGATGAAAACTGCAAAACGTGAAATAGGTAAATAGAAATGAAATGAGATTAGAAATTAGAAGTTACCTGCCTAATGAATATAAATACAAATTCAGCGATGTTGCCACAAATATTGACGGTTTTTAAATTAACACAATGATTTTATAATTTATTATGTAAGAAACTGTTATTAAATAAGTTTATCCAAAACCTTATAGTACCTACTTCTCAAGCTTTCATTTTTTTCTTGTTATTTTAATGATAGAGATTTCATTCTTATTAAAATATATTTTTATCTAAATTTTACAATTCTCTATTATAACTGTCATAACTTACCATCCGACAACATCGCAAATATTAAGGACCATGGAAAACACCTTGCATTCTGAACCATAGGATCAAGCAACAACATAGGTACGTTTTTTATATAAACATCGCCTGTGAAGATTCGTAATATTTTTATTTTAATAATGTTTGATTAATTTTAGAAAAGTCTCTCAGTTAACTAAAATATCAAGAAGTTTATTTATACAACTTATTTCACTAACAGACAGTCTATCACGCCTACAGACGCTCTTATACTTGAGTCCCCATAAGACAACAATACATTGATTTTTAAAATAGGAACCCCCGCCAATTTGAGATCCTAACCTAACTAATGTGGTCAATTAAACTTACAGTGTCTTTTGATAAACGAAATCGCTGAAAAAATTAGTTTTCTCTGCACTTTGACTTGGTCGTTCCCTAAACAACGCCTCATTCTAGAATGTAAGCCTGCATCCACTTTACCCAAAAAAAGTCATCATCTGTTAGAAGTTCGTCCAAGTAATCCATTTCAGTGATAAAATCTATAAAAAAAAACTCGAAAATGGGAAAACTAAACTCGCACGTAAGCAATCAACGAAATTTGAGGTTATGTTTAGACTGAACTACAGTTCACTGTGTTTATAAACCTATATGTGCCCCAAATCATCGATATATAACCTTGTTTAGGTATAAATTCATAAGTTCAGAGTTTAAAGTCTGATTTCAGAGATTAAGTTTAAATTCAGATATCATAGTCTGAATAAAAAGAAACTGATGGTTCTGCCCCAGGCAGCATGGTGTCGTCATTATGACGTATTTATTTCGTCAGTTTTTAGGACATAAATACGTTAAAAAAACTACAAAAGAGACGTCAAATTGACGAGAAAAAGTCACAGCCAAATGACGTCGTGAACTAACGTTTATTTGACGTCATTTCCAAAATACATGCAGGGAAAACAGTGAAAACTACAAAAGACACGAAAACAATACGCCTCCATCAACTATTTTCATTTTATCGAGAACGCATAGCATTCTATTGGTTTATTTTAGTCACGTGTACCCAGCGATGCGTTGTCAAATGGATATTCATATCTTCATATATTTTCATAAATTTCGAAAAGAATGCTACATCTGGCAGCGCTGGCTAAGATAGAATCTTTATTTTATGTTTTATTGTTTGCGTCTTTGTCTGGCTTATGCTAATTTGTACGTTTTTTCAAGTAATTGACAATTCCCTACTGTTCAAAAAAATTCCGATATAAAATGATTGCTGATATAAATTACATTCAAAAATTACAAAAATATTTTGTAATTATAACCGTTGAAGGGCCCTTTATGTTTTAAATTTAGAAATGTCTCGATCTTAACATGATATTAATTATAGACAAATAAGGATAACCAAAGAGAGGAAAAATATTCGTCGAAAATATGACGTCAGGTTGACGTCAAATACATGACGTCTTAAGGATTAATAACATTAGATTAAAAAGGTACGTCTGAAAGACGAGAAAAAGGTGACGTTTTAAAGACGACATAAAAATGACGTATATGTTCGGCTTCATATTGGTTACTTGACGTCTTAGACCTAAAATCACCTTAAAAACGTAATAATGACGTCACCATGCTGCTTCGGCTACGGCTTGAAATAGTTAAATATTCTAGTTTCTCATCAAACTGGAATATTTAAACGCTAACTTCAACGTATTAATTTAACAACAATTACAATATATAATGTTATAAATATATTAGCTTGACGATACTGGTAAATGTTTTTTTACATGTTCTATTAAGATACAGGCAACTGGGATTCCTGTCAATAGTCCGCTAGCTTTTCCAAGTGCGATTTGAAAATACTCACCCGACGTAGTTGCTTAGAAAACATATCGCGTGCGGTCCAGGTCTCGGGACAAAGGACAGGCAAATAAACACTAGCCGGCTAAAAATGTCCGCCTCGATCCAATTAAAAGCAGATGGCACCACCGGTAAGATTTAAATCAAACACGCTACCCCCTAAAAATTTAATCAGCAGATAATGGGGAGCGTTAAACCAATATCTAATTTTCTTTTTTTATTGGACAACTGAGTTTAAAAAGCAATTACCTCTCCCTATTCGTAACATAATTACAGATCCCTTTTCGGAAAAATCATCCCCTCACTTTATGGCATAGCCGGCCTACACCCCTGGCCGCTCGGGCAATTCGTCTGGCAACCCCTATCCTCCGCGAGATCGTTTTGATTGTAATACTGTTAAGCAATACGGCTCATAATATAATAACGGGAATTTATGAATTTACGAACCAAGTGCGTGAGTTATGGCCCGGACGCGCTTGAACAAATGAAGGTCGAAATTAAATTCATCCACATAAGCGGCTTGAAAGTATTGAGATTGATTTATCAATTGTCCCGCGCCTCAGAAGATGCATCCAGCCAATAACTTCAAACGAATTTTCTTCTTTTATAATACATATTTCTTGGGAATTTAATGAACGCTCCTAATATTAATTTCTCTGTTGTAGCTCTCTTTAGTTTACATTTATTAATTTTATTTTCGTATTAAACGGTGCTCTACACCATCCAATTTGATTGGAGAAACGATTCAAACATTTGCTGAACTGTGTCCTAGGTTGGATATTTTTGAAATATCGATGGCTTATTTGCAATAGGACGTAACCTACAATTTATCCGATATTTCGTTTTTGGTTTGCTTGGATTCCCAATAGTATTTTGCTCATGCTGACAATATATCGGAACCTTCAAAAAATCAGGCGGAGTATTGACGCTACATGAATAGGACGTTTCGTTTTTTAAATATTTCCAACTGCAACATGACGTAACCCTCATTGTTTACCATGCAATAGGTCGAAGCTACTGTGTGCTACTGTGTGTTTAGAAGCCATTCAATTAAGAAATATTGTTGAAAATGCCACCTGAAGGGTGAAGAAAAGACGTAAAAGTCAAACTCGGATAATTGGAAAAAAAACGAAAGTAAAATAAAAAGCAAAAAATGAAACCTATCTTGGATACACAAGATCTAATAATGAAGAAGTAAGTGTTGCAATGCTTCAAAATTGAAGCATTGCAACACTTTTACCAAGGATCAAATGGACACATTGTTTTCAAAATTTTGAAATGGGAAATTTTTTTGGGATGAGAAAAAAGTTTACATCTGTAGCTTAGTCGACTACAACACAATTATTCTAGAAGATTGGGCACATTTGTTTATCACCTCAAGAAAGATGACGGGAAATTTGTTGTCTGTAAAAAATGTTCCTGGGGACGCTTGGTTTGAAATAAAAAATCATTCAGTTGTGGGTTAAAAAAAGTCAATTAGGAATCATACGAAAGACACCCAAAATCGAAAATGCCAGCACACTTGGAAACAAAACAACAAAAACAGCTGTTTTGAAAGCTTACCTAGGCAACCGTCACATTACTGTAGGAAGGACACTTCTAAAGTTTACCTAGAACAAACTTTCAGATCCAAAGCACAACTTTATGAATGTTACAAGAAAAAGTGCCAGCAGGACAACGTAGAACCCTACACTAACTTTCCATTTAACAACATGTTCGAGGAGATAAAACTATCACTATTCAACGCGAGAAAAGACCAATACGATACTCGCCATTCTTATAAAGTTGGTCAGATATCAGAGGAAGAATATAGAACCCACACTGTGAATAAAGACCAAGCAAGAAACCAAAAAACTATGGATAAATAAGAACCTTTGGAAAATCTGAATTATACTTTCACGATGGATGTTCAAGCTGTGAAATTGTGTCTCGTTCTAAATGTTAACGCTGCATACTACAAGACAACACATCAGGTACACAACTTTACCATGTTCAACCTAGCTACACATCAGTGCTCGAATTACTTATGATATGAACCTGATGGCGATCTCAGTACCTCAGTATTCGTCACTTCGATAATTAATCATCTGGAAAAACACTGCTTAACTGAAAAACGACGAATAATCATTCTGACGGATACGGCTATCCGATTAGAAATAATGTGCTTTCGAATGCTCTATTGCATTGAGCGCAAACTGAAACGTAGACTGATCCATCTTCCCAGTGAAAACATCAGTTTTGAATTATGATGACAAAACAACTTTGGTCTACAACTCAATACATCCAAGAAAAAAGCCAAAGATCCAACAGTAGCTAACTTGAGCTCTAAAGTACAACCCTGAGGGAAAAAATTTGGACAAGCTAAACTTTGATGACGAATATAAGGAACTAGAACAAAGAGCGAAAGAATGTAATAAAAACAATTGTGGTGTTCATCAGTTATTCAAGGAAAATAAAATTGTATACAACTGTAGTCAGTTCTCCCAAAAGACACCCATATCAGATTGCGTATTAATGACTTTACTGCATGTAAGTGTCATCTTATAAGAAGGGCGGTTCTGTATCGGTATATTTTTTGAGGAGGTGGAGGGGGTAATTTGTTTTTAATGTGCATACGGTTAGTGGTTCTGTAGGTCAATTTTGATTCGTAGGCAGCGTCAACGGTATTCAATGCGTCGCAGACGAAAATTTGGAACTATTCAGTCATAATTTTATTCAATATTATGTTGTCCTTGTAAATGACTGCTATTTTTGCATGGTATCACCTGTCAATTATTCAAATATGTCATCTGCCATGCGACCTGTGCCCCAAGAAGATTGCCTCCCGGTTCCAGAACTCCTGGAAACATATATTTGTGAATCAGTTGATGAAGATACTGTGATTTATCATGACGAATATGTAGAACCCCCCCCCCCCCTCCCATTAGCTCCACTCCCACCCATCAGTACTTTTAGTTTTCCTTCGTTGTCTGGCCTATTAATTTTTGTAAGGCATTCGTGCTGTTATGTATTTTGTCTTTATATATATTTCCATTAGACGCCAATTTTGCACGGTTAAGCATAATTGAGAAAGTGCAATTTTGACCATATTTTATGCAGTTATTACGTGTAACAACGCCATAAATCATCTGTCCAATATCCACTCGCGGGAATAGAGATAATTTCATTCAATTTGAATAAATCATTTAAATTTAATAACCGATAAAATTCTTAAAGGAATGGAAAAATGAATTCGAAAGTGGTGTCATTAATGATTGTCTGATTTCTTTAAATTTAACGCTATGTTAATTTTATTATTTCGGTGTCGTCTAACATTCTGAAGCTACTTGCACGCAGGATACCTAGAGGTGGGGGTGTAAAATGTAATGTTTGCGTACAAATGTACAGGGTGTCCCGAATTGCAATGGCGTCAATTTAATCACGTACTCTACATAGAAAATATAATGCTAGTTTGCTATATAAACTATATTCGAGAAATGCTTCGTTAATGAAATACAGGGTTAAAAAAGGTATAAGATGTGTTAAAGAAAATAAAATTTATTAAATGTTTGGAAACGTTTTTAGATGTTATAATGAGACTTTGTCACGTTTTTTTCATAAAATAAGAAAAATAAGGTTCATATTCCAATTTCAATTTGAAAGGAAAAAGTTCTCCTTGTGTGTGTGTGTGTGTTCTCCAGTGTTTTCTCTTTGTTTCGGCAAAAAAATGTAAAACCGGCAAAATTCGGTAACTTAAACAATTACCAAAACCTTTTCTCATAATTATAGCCAATTGGAACATCCTCAGCAAAATCCACTGCGACCATTCTCGTCCATTCCAATGCAATCAACATCAACATAAATAGTTGTCAGAGTTAATGAGAGGCAAGACCAACATTCTGAACGATGTAAAGAATAGAATGCAAGCTTGTATACGTATTAAGAATATGTGAAACACATTTTATCGAAATTAGCTACGCCCGCCCAATTACCAGCGGGGCACAGACAACAAAAGAGACCGACGGACGACAATAGTCTAGCCGGTTGTTTTCTTTGAGGACGATTGGATACTTGCTCGAAACCCACGAACAAATAGCAAGTTATAACACTTAAGTATCTATATACAAGTGGATTTTCATTAAATCTATCACATCAGAATTTAATCTACCTAATTAATAGGTGGCTTAATAAATGTCAAAACTATAAGCAATATATATATATATATATATATATATATATATATATATATATATATATATATATATATATATATATATATATATATATATATATATATATATATATATATATATATATATCGTGAATGTTATGATTTATGTAAGCCCCTACGTTGGGCGCCAATTGTGATTTAAAAATTGAAATATCCCACGTTGGTTGATAATTTCCAATATATGAAATTATGAAATTTATATAATTCCCTACGATTGGGCGATAATTGTGATGTATGAATTTATGAAAGCCCCTATGTTGGGCGATAATTAAGAAGTATAACATGAAGTAATGTAAAAGCAATAGTATGATAGTGAAATATTTGATCTGCATACAGGATACTTGCACTATTTCTTCCCTACTGAATCCTTCGTTTTATGGGCGCCGGTTCTATGAACACTAATTTCTATTTTACTAGAAGGATCACTTGGGACATGAGCACTCATGAATCCTAGAGGGGGTCCAATTAGGTCTATGACAAATTTCTTTGCAAGATTTTTTTTTTTAAATGAAGTTACTTTTTCAAAATAGTAAATTTAATGGTATTGTACAAATTTATTAAATTTATTGAATTTTGTTGAATCTCTACTTGAAAATTGTATTACTTTAAAATGTTCCCTGAAAATTTTCAAAAGAACAAGAAAGAAGAAATTGATTGGATATGACTACTTTTATTGTCATATATTATAATAAAATAAACAAAATCTGAAACCTTATCTCTAGCCTACGCAAACCTACGTAACTTATAGCTATTACATGGGACTAAGTCCTCTGTCACAATGTTTCTTAAGACTAGCAAAGTTTGAAATTGTTATTACCTTTGAAAATCACATATGTTAATCCTTTTTATTACCACGCACAAAAACTTCACTTTTCACTATCACTTTTCTTGATATCACTGGGCGGTACACGAACTAACAAAAGCTGCTGGGCTCTGGTGGTGGTGTCATCTAGCGGATGTCGCCGTGCTGCCTCTGGAATGCTGCTATGTACGCGGAAACTCTATGGGATGCTAGGGGACCTATTCACCTTCATACCTTTAATTTACTGCTTCTGCATATATATTTTTCTATCAGTTGAATTTATTGAGAAAAATTTTTCCTTTTCTCTTGATATTAGTCGCAAATATCTTCTGCGGCTGGGACGCTACCAAGCCTTCTATTTCTTTCTTTTTAATTACAACGAAAAACACTAACTGTAAAAAAGTGTTTTTCGTTTCGTTTTTCTGCTGGTATACCTTTTACACTGGTGTTCTTGTTTATTTAACACAAATTTAATATTATTACTTTATATTTACTATTAATTTATAACAAATTTTGTGAAACTTTGGAGCGTGGCTGTTGCTGCGAACGCCTTAGCTGGACTCTTTTTTAGTTGTTATCTGTTACTACGGATATGCCGTTTGAAAAACATTTGCATTTCCTGGTTACCATTACTTCTTTCTTGTTATGATGTTATAATCTGGCCAACCAGATTGATGCATAATATTTAATTTATTTAATTTTACTTAAAACTTATCCACTTTGATTTTCACTTTATATAATTTCGAATTGTAAACACTATTATAAAATCAGATTCACTTTCTGTTGCGTAACTTGCGTAACAATTTATTTATGAGGCGTTATCTCGACGTTTTATTCCGGTTCGTAGCTATAAAGTCTCGAACCCCGTTTTGACATTGATGTTTTCGCATTAATCTTTGAATCTAGACATAGTTTATTAATGATTGATACTCTATAATTATTGTTGGAACTTGTCTATTGTAATTATGCTTGAAATTGATTTTTGTGCCGATAAATAATTTAGTTATAATGATATTACGTTCTGACCAATCAGGCGCGAAGCTGGTTGGCGTTCGGCTATAGTCTGATCGTTGGTCATAGGTGCGTGTGTGCTTGAGCTTATACTATCCTCTGTGCAATAGTTACAGGCTACTGGATTTAATTAAATTTTGTAATTTGATATATTTACTGAATTTGATTACTGATTTAAGTTCTGTATTTTCGTTTATGTTGTTTCGTTTATGCTTATTTTATTATTATATGAGTCTGTTTACTTCATTTGGAGCCAAAACTTGAGGTCGTCCACTTTTAGGTAAATTCTTGCATAAATTCTCATTCCTTAATTGTACAGTAAATAGTTGACAGTCCAATTTTTTGGTCTCGAAAAATTGTAACAATCTCGCGTTTATGTACACGTCCAACTAAGTTATAGATAGATTTTCGTATTTCGATCTTGTATGACATCTTGCAAAAGCATTTGTGACAAATATGACCTGTCACAATAATAACCAACAATCGAGCTTATTCTCTATCCCAGTGATAACTAGATTAAACTTTGTTTAGCAATAAAATTCATCGGCAAGTTTTTCTCAAAACTTATATTCCATACGTTATGTAAGAAGAAGTCTTGGGTTTGTAGCGATCCATTACGAGAGGAATAAATAATGAAAACACTTACCCGTTGTATATTGGACAATTAGGAACATTCTAGCAGGTTTGCAGCACGATATGCTTGTTAGTGGGCCGTTTTGTTTAAATTAAATTTAAAAAATGATAGTCAGTAATTTAGAGTAATAGACAAAGCCTATTAGTATAATAGTAGATTCTCCCACTGAAGCTGAGCTAGTCCTTCTTTGTTACAGACTATTCGCTGCGATTCATTGACTCGTCAGCTCAATAACATTTACATTTTTTTTTCTTTAAAGATGGTCGTAACAGATGGACAAACAACTACTCTCCTAGTTCCCAGAACCTATTCTGAAACATCCATTAATTAGTATGATAATTCCTCTGAGCGTTTATTAAAAACTAATTATATTCTTGTGTTGGGCATATAAATTAATTTTCGATCAGTTGCCTAATGCTAAACAGTTTTTTTCTACGCGATAAAATGCGCTGACTGAATTTTTTTGCATTGCCAAGGCCGGTTTTCAATTAGACTTTATAGCAATAATAACTCTTCCGAGATCTCTAATTGCAAAAGAGCGATAACTCTGAAAAAACTCCCAACAATTGTCATTTTAATTAAAGAAGTTGAGTAATTCCAATGATTTATGATGCAAATAATAGGTTGCGAATTTGTACAAAGCCGCGTGGGATTGTAATCGATTAACTTTCACGGGTGGATTTTCGGGGTTTTGCAATTTTTTTAGATAACGTAGCCCGTGATTATGTTTCATCTAGTCGAATATTATCCCAGATTTGACACTTTACGATATAGCCGTAGTATTACAGAGAAATAAAACTTCCTCTGCGGAATGAGGCTGAACAAGCTGAATTTTTGCAGAAACCTTTCGCTTTGATGACCCATAACAAAACTTACGTAAAATAGTACTCTACAAAATTGTTCATATGCATTTTTTTCGTACGACCAACCGTTTTCGAGATATAGCATGGTAAAGCGGGAGCGCGCATTCGCTATAAATATAAAAGCACTTTTCTTAACACGTTGACGGACATCCGCGGCATATGCCGTCAGAGGGCAGAGGGCTATTATTGCAGAGTTATGCACAAAAAATATGGGTGTCACTTCAAAAAGACGCATTGATATCTTAGTTAACTTTTAAGATAGAAAGGTCAAATTTGTACATAAGAACTTCTTGGATACGGTAATTTTTTATCGTGTAAAAAAATTTAAAAAATAGCGACGCCATGTGACGTCATGTCCCATCAAAACCAAATTGTTTTTTTCGGATCACTGACGTCAACGTTTGTTGACGTTTTTTTCGCTTTTTTGTTTGAAAATTCTGAGCCTTGGGGGGGGGGGGGGTTGAACCCCTGAAACCCCCCCGAGGGCACGCCACTGTTTATTAGGCATGCCATATGTCCAAACACGTCCCAACACATAATGGAGGACTACCAATAGACTTCTTGCATTGTCATGGTGTTTCTTTACTTTTTTGTCGATAGAACATTGTCTACATCTTTTATAATATATGCCTTTTCTTTTCAAACTGTCTAGCATAGGAATAGTTTCCAAAATGTGGGTCATTGCCGCCTCGCCTCGTTGCTTTTTCTCTTGTTTTTACTGGCACCTCTGCTACGAATTCCCTACTATATTTTTTCCCGCTACTCCTAGTAACTTTCCTATTATTCCTATTCTTCTCGAAAATATGAAAATGTCTGTTCTTTGTCTAAATTATATTTATAATAAATATGGAAAGAATTCCACATGGCATAGTATTTAATAGTTCGTCTGGAGCAGGTCTGGGCAGTAATGTTGTTTTCGACTGTAAAATGTCGTTTTTTAAATCCCAACCCCATTCTTCGGATTGTAGATTTTTCCCTAGCCAAATCTGTACTTGGTAGTAGACCCGATAAATATGAGCTGCTTCACTGGTAGCTGGAAGGGATGACAATTTAACATGTCTATTAAGTCGTGTAGCCTTAATGAATTGGGTGTATCTAATATGGTCCAGGTCCACTTGATCCTTTGAAGCACCATACATAGCTAACAGAAAGCGCTTTCCATTCTGAAATACTGTGTCTGGCGGGCAGTTTTCTGCTTGAAATATTTGAATTTAATTTTCTAGTCTATTAAGAAAAGTGCTTTTATAGTTATAGCTCTGCAGTATAATACAGTATTACCTATTAAGAATGGCCCTCCCGTTTTATCTTGCTATATCTCAAAAACGGTTGGTCATACGAAAAAAATGTATATGTATAATTTTGTAGACAATACTATTTTACGTAAGTTTTGTTATGAATTCTTACGACGTCAGCTGTACTGGACGCGATATTTTCGCGAAAATCGAGTTTCATGACCTTTGACCCTCGATATCTCAAGACGCACAAGGGTAGACATGTGAAATTTTTTTGTGCTTCATGGGAACATCAAAACGAAGGCCTCTGCAAAAATTCAGCTTGTGCGGCCTCATTACGCAGATTGCCTTTTTTGTACCTTATTTCCCTGGCCTATAGCGAGATGGATTCTCGCTATAGGCGCTATTTTACGATCTCGTGATCGTAAAATTGTCGCATTTCTTGGAATTTCTTGAGAAATTTCAAACTGGAGGACTGAAAGCAGCCAAAGGGATATTATACTAAACTAAAGATAAACAGAAAATCAGCCAACACTGACCTACTTATATATAGGCCAAGCATTCTGTTATGTCCAATGTTAAATTTTGGGAAATTTCTACTGGGTAAAAAAAATATGGACGGAAAAATTTAGATACTATGTAGTTTCTATTTCTTTCAACTCGCCCCTGAACAGCGAACTTAAATTTGACCTAAAAAATTCATGTCCATAAAGTTAGCAAGTTAACTTTTACAAATCGATCTCGCTATTGCATAAACATTTGCAGTTTTTTAGCCGTTAATTTTCGTGAAACAAAAAACGGGTTTTTATATCGGATTACATATACAGGGTGTTTCTAAATTGATGCGAATGTTAGTTGTTACTACAACTTTTTAACGCGTAGACATTTCTTTATTTAAAAATCTGATATGCAAAGACGGCTTCAATCTGCAACATTTTTGTCTCTTGAGTTTTCTTCAAGAAATTGATTGTACCATCATGATTGACATTGGTATCAACATATCAATCACAAAAATCAAAATAAATGTTGAAAATAATGTTGCCCCCTCCGCAAAAACGCATGACTCTACTCGTCGTCTCATTGAATTCTGTATTCTTTGAAATAATCCGGGTTTATTTCTAATAGTTCCGTATAATGCTACAATGCGATCTCTTAAATTCTCTATATTTTCAATGGAAGTTCAATAAACCAACCTTTTAAGAAAACTCCAAATCTAACGGATTTAATTCTGGAGATCGAGCAGGCCATTTATGGGAGCCTACTGGGCCTATTCTCGGATTTGGATATACGGCGTCTAAGTGGCGACGGGCTTTGATACTAAAATGGATGAACCATAGTTCTTACCTAATTTGAACAGGGACATCTTCAAGAAGTAGGGGTAACTCTTCTTCAAGGATATGGCAAGGATATGGCTCTATTTAATCTCATTAGAAGAAAATATCGGCCAATTAAATAATCATCAATGACACCAAGTTGAAACGTAGCTTAAAAAATTTAATGTGGATGCTCTTCAGCCCATATGTGTATTATGGAAATTTCTGATAGAGTCCCTTCAAAAGTTAGCCCCATCAGTAAACAAAATACGAAATAAAAACTGTGGAACTTCGGTTTTCATTTGAATTATCCGTTGACAAAAAATGAGACTAGGTAGGATGTCTCGAGGTAAGAGCGCTTGTACTCGTTGGATATGGTACGGATACAACTGGTGTTCTTTGAAAATTCTGAATAGCGTGGAAAAGCTTGCATTTAATATATCGGCAATTTTTCTTGTACTTGTTTCAGGAAATTCTTCTATTAAATTAAGAACAGCCTCTTGCGGTACGGTTCTTATTTCTCGTGCACGTCCGCAATCGACTTTTCTTCTTAAAAAATTACCAGTTTCTCGTAGACATTGATGGTGAGAATATGCCATGATGAGGTAATGTTTGTTCTTGATATAACTGAGCGTAAAGCCGTTGAGGTTCTAATGAATTTCCATCAGCACGACCATATAGAAAATGCATATCTGCCATTTCGGCATTTGTATAATTTACCATTTTAACAAGCTGTACCTATTTATTTTAACTGCAAAATTGCGATAAATTAACAAAATTATACTTAAATGTCATAATGACTTACTTTACTTTATTTGACAACACTTATTATTTTAACACTTATTTGAACTTGACCGTTTCACCGAAGAACAACACCGATAGTGAATTTATTTGAAAGGCAATGTGAGCATAATTTTATTTTTTTTGGGCAAATAATAAATTTCTCGTAGAACTCAAGAGACTAAAAAGTTCCAGATTGAAGTATATTTGCACATCAAATTTTTAAATAAAGATATATGGACGCGTTAAAAAGTTCTGAAAAATATTATAGAGGTTGGTTTTCTTACCCCCTTGTAACAATATCTCAGGGCTAAAAAATTTTATTAGTGCAAGTTTTTCGCCAAATATCATTCTTCTAAATTCTTCCATAGCGGAGAAAATAAATAAAAACCATTTTTCCCCCGATTTAAGAGCCATGTAACTTGGAGGGGAAGGGGTTTTGGAAAATAATTTATATGAAAAACCCACTCTGATTTTGGCTGAAAAATCATCATTAAAATCATTCGCATTAATATAGAAACACCCTGTATATAAAAATTTATTTAAAAAAAATCAGTTAGCTTAGAACTTGCCGTTTTTTTGCCGCTGATGAATGGTTATAAGGAAAATGTTGTTGGTTTTGTTTTATAAACGGAAAATTTATTTATTCGATTATCGATTCCCGAATATAAAATAAATTCCCGAATATTAACAAACCAAGTCGAACGGCAAAATTGCATGCAGAAAACGAGCTAAAATAATTTTTCAACCGAAAAACTCGGTCGCTGAGATTCAGTGATTTTGATATTTTTTGTCTATTACTATTAAATCAAACAGGACGAACGGCAAAATCTGAGCTGAAAAACGAGTCGAAAAAAAAATTCCATTTCGAAAACTCGGCTGCCCTGCTGAGATTCCGTGATTTCGAGGTTCTTTATTTATTACTATCAGTAAATAATTAACGACAAAATCGCAACCTTTACGGTTAATTTAAAACAACTAAAACAAACTAAAAAAAATATGTGTAGCCTTTTTTATTGATGGAAAGAATCGAACATCTTGAAGGAGGAAAACGTCTTGAAACTCTATATTATCGGATATTCAATTATTTAAAAAAATTTCTATGCCTAATTTTTGGGCTGAATTTCTGATAGTAGAAAAGCTCTTTGGCGTCTTCAGAGAATCTTATCTAAATCGATTGTATCCCACAATCCATATATGGGATAAAAGTGATATTTTGTAATATTCTTCAGGACCATTGGATGTATAATTAGCCATGTGCTTTTCTCTAGATGCTATTCGCCGCATTTTTATTTCTAATGAAAATTTATTGGCGTAATCAATACTCTTCACATATATTTCATTGAAATACTTATCAGGATCATTTCTTTGCGTTTTAAATAATTCAAGAAGTCTGTCCAAATGGCTTTTCACTGAAAGTAAGTCCTTATTTTTTGATTGCAATATGTTACAAATTGGTTCCAATTTGCTTAAATATTTTCCATATTGAACAAACAAATAATCAATTGAGGAATTTGGAAACATATAAACAAACAGACAGGGTAAAATTATGGTTAAAAATGGAAACATGTCTAAATGTCTAAATTGGTTGATTTAACATGGGTAGATTTTGGTATATTAATTTATGTTTTACATTTTATGAAATGTTTCTGATATAGTCCGCTATTGGTACTATATCGGGGCAAAGTTTGTGTAAGTTTCTGACGGAGTTTCTGATCTATTATAGTTTGGGATGATGCGTAGGTATTTGTTTCCTAATACCTTTAGTTTTCTTATGTTCGTGGCCGATGCGCCGCGTACGTCAGGGCCGGCCTCAGTATCCATGTGTATATTAATTTCTTGTTATGCCTATTTCGTCTGCTATTCCTTGCCATCAAAGGGTATAGATATCTTGACAAGGAGTAGACTTTGCGTATAGTTTCATTAATATGTTGCGTAATATGTCCCTTGTCCAAAATAACCCCCAAATATTTTACGTGATATTTAGTCTGAACTGACACCCCCCCAAGCTTGATAGGCGTAATTATGCGGTTCTCCAACAACCCCTCTAATATAAGGACAAAGTGCTGCCTCGTGACGTAACCATCCGGAGGCCTACGAGATACTTATGTTATTACGGGCTTTATGTAGTTATTTAGGTAGGTATGCCTGAAATGGTTTTAATGTAGTTTTGTAGATCAATAAAAAGATCAAACTAAACAAAGATATTACGGCATAAATCTATCGGAGTCTATGAAAAACACAGGTAAAGAATAATTTAAATGGTTAACTGTTAACTATTTCGAAATACAGTCAAGATTACATGTGTCTAATTATTATTGTCTAGATGGTTAATTGTTTTAAGAAAACTGAAAAGTAATTCGTGATTAATTTTAGACACAGGAGCAATATGAACAACTTCTTTAAAATTTGAACAAATGCTAGTAATCATAAATGTATACGCAGATGTCGCTAACGAATCGTTTTTATTTAATGCAGCTCCTATAACATTACCACCTTTATAATCTAAATATGGATCAATGTGAATTTCATCCATTAGTAAACTAACATATTTGTCTTGGTCTTTTCAATATTTAAAGATTTTTTGTGCATATGTTAAAAAAGTTTCTCATCAATGAGGATCAGTTAGAAAACCATTACAGACTCCTTTGATTGTTTCGGGATGGGGCAAAATTATAGGTCCACGATTTCGTAAATATCTATATGCATGAGGACTAATTGTATATAAAATTGAACAAAAAACCATAGTGGTAGTAGAACATCTATAACGTTCTTTTGATAATGTTCGCAATTTAAGTTGATCAGAAATAAATTCAATTCCTTGTCAAACATTTTCGTCCTCTATTTTTAAGTTTTTATGTACATTGGACATAAAGTTCAAAACTGGTTAAGCTTTGACATGTCTGTATGTATGCCTGAAAATGTATTTCATGTAATTCTGTAAGTTTTTCGTCTTTGCTTTTTCGATACGATATTTTTTTTGACAAGTGTTTGGGACAGTTCGGAAATTTACTTGGTACGCTAGTTTCTTTTAATCGAGGTAAAGCTAAAATAACTGAAACGATCTCACCAGTTTTTGTATCCTGTTGGGAAATTTTGTAAATAAAATCTTCCTTTTCAAAGTGGCAGTCACACACTCGGGAATTGTCACTCGGCACAAAACTTTCACGTGGAATTGCAGAGAGACATTTTCTGCGATACTCTTAGTGTCTGTGAAAACGAAACACCCGAACTTTTCTACTGGTTTCGTAATTTCCTGTACAACCGGGAACACAAAACTTTTGGGGCATTATGATATAATACTGCAACAAATAAACCGTTAAAATAGATCAAGAATCGATTAGAAACTAGGCAAGCGCGCGTGCAATAAAAATAAATAACCCCTCTAGAGGTGTTATTATTGGCGCGTGGCGGCGTCCTATACTAAAACCCAATGACTTTATGCGGCCAATTTGATTTGATAATTGACTAATGAGAAAGCTACTTTATTTTGTTTACATTCTAAATACAGTACAACATATAGGCAGAGAAGCGTCGCACTGGAACACATTCTGGCTTCGCCGCTTCGACCGACCTAGACAAGCCTGTTGAATTAGCTTAGAGAGTATATTAGTCTCCATCTGGGTTAAGCCCCCTGAGCGAGACGTCACCATGATATTTAAAGTAAGCACTTTGTCCTTATTAGAGGGGTTATTGGGTTGTCTCGAAATTTATTTTTAACATCATGGCCTGCGACCTCGAATTTTCCACCTGTCATAGTATTCCGACGCCCTCACCATATGCGGCTTTATTAGCTGGTGCAAATTACTTGTGATGACGCAGATATGAAAACGACTTACACGAAGTGTTACTATGAAAAAGATTTTTTGGATTGCTTTCATACCGAGCCAACAATTTGTTGTATTTCATCTATAATGCGGCAAAGAGCAGTTGCATGACCTATAATTAAACATCAATAACGCTAGGAAACCTATTAAGCTCTCGGAAAAAAAACGCCATTAAGATCCCTATCGTCGCATTATCAGCCGCACAACATCTAAAAGGGCACAGTTTATTTTAATTGCAGGTATGGCAGTTTGTACGCGTCGACTTTTTCTCGATAAACATCGACAGACCGGGCGAATATACTGCGGCCCAAATGGCCGGCCTCTCGGCCGGAATCAAAGGGGACCCATAGCGGCTGGTCACTCACCCCACAGATTGCAATCTTGCTGTTTTTGTCTTGAATTAATTAGTATTACTAAATGGCATTTTGAGATGGATAACGCACCGCCCATGTCTACGAACGGCTGGCGTCTGATGGAAAAAACCGCTGCATTTACGGAATGCGAGCTCGTAGGTAAAGCTCACAGCTGTTATTATCGACGGGCAGTGGACCGCAAATTAGTCTGGCTTGTTTTCACTAAATAACCGGGTATACATACGAACATTTCGGGAGATGGTCCAACTACTACTTATTTACGTCCAAAACAGGATGTTCGGAAAGAGGTTGGATTTGTTCGACATTACTAGACATTCTAGACAGTCTGTCGATGGCGTTTAGGCGTTTCGTGGTTACCAAATTTTGAACGATGATTTGTAATGACTTATTTTTCTGTCAATGTGTCAACGGGTCACCCTATATATTTAATTTTTATATCACGTTTTAATTTTGACCCATTTGCTTAAAATAACTATTTTTAGTGAAGACACGCGACAACAACCTTTGGCCGCGTCATCTTTTGACACCTTATTGGCATATTTCTTAAGCATAACATTTTTGACGGCTCATTTGTCTTTCTGCCGGAATTACCCGTTCCAACGTTCTCCTCTGGACAGCGTCCGAAGCTCGTTCCGAACTGTCTTCAACCGGAATGAGATCGGTAGAATTGTCAGAACACTCAATTAGTCTGATATCCCATTGGAAAGTAGATCCTGACTTTTAAATTTAGTAGCGCGACAAGCGTGCGAGACAGATGTGCAGAGTCGCTATTACCAAGAAACCTCGTTAACCCTTTATAGGGCAAAAGACTTTTTTTCGATCTTATTTTGATCAAATTTGGTGGGGATGTTATTTCGGCTATAAGAAGCCCATTGCTATATGTAATTAATCTAATATTACGAATAGAAGTAAAAAAAAAGCCAAAATTTTGTGTGTGAAATTATTTTCCCAAAGAATCGTTGGGATACAAAAATTTACTTATATTTTTGGGAAAAATAGTCCCCACTTCAATGTAATAGTAAATATTATTACAAAAATAAAAAAATAATTAAAATGCTTATAACAAAACTAACGTTTTTCCAAAGGCACAATATTGTAGAAAATAAAACAGCTGTTCTATAAACTTAAAAAAATCCCAATCCCATTGATGGAAAGGCGCAAAACAACCCTTGCATAATGCCACATTACAACTGGAACATACAATATTACTTCGCGTCTCGTAACTACTTCGTAACTTTTTACAACTTGTGGTAAATATTTTCCCACATCTGATAAACGTAACGTATTTCTGACGGTGAAAACTTTGCTATTCTTCTTCTTTGCAAAACCCACCATTGGCCGATAGCCCCGTTTGCGATTACAAGAGAATGTTCCTATTGACTTGTTGACAAGAATTGATTTAAAATGAAGATGGCTTATAGGTTTTTCGCTATTCTTTTTCAAAGATTCTTTATAAAGAATATAGCTGTCCACTATTGCAACGTCTATAAAATAATGCAAAATTTTAACCCACCAACGATTTCTGGCAACAGAATAGACTTCCAACATCTGATCCATTCTGTCCATTCCGCCCATGAACTTATTATAATCGGATACCGCTTCTGGACAAGGAACTTCTTATTTCTCTCCTTTTCGGTTTGTTCTTCGGACTATTGTCACTTTTGATGGATTGTGCATTGAAGATAAAACATAAACAGGTTTTTTTCCGCGATCTATCCATCTCACGAATGACATGTCACCGCTCATGGCATAGTCTGGCCATGATGTTTCAAGGTTATCGTATTTATTTCATTGCCCGGCAAATGTTTTCTATTCATGCGGACAGTCCCACATGAAAATAGTGTTATTTATCCACAAGTTATAGTTTCCACAAGGAGTGAAATCGAGCAGAGTCTCGTGTACGAGGTAACCTGGCTAAATTGAAGCTGGTTTTCGTCGCAGCCCTGGCGAATAGTTGGTACCGCAACTCGTCAAAGTTATGGGTATTGGGGTTGCCTCCGTATAGAGCAATTATGACTCGCTCTCCTGCTGCTGCAGTGTTCTCGTCAGGTGTAGAGTTGGTTTCGAGAAAAAGCTTGCTTTTCAACATCCGGATTTTTTCGACTATGGACATCATTTGCATCTTCCCTAAGCCAATGAAGCAGGATGTCGAGTCACAACCACTAAAGGCATGGATGAAAAGGAAAAGCTCTGGTTTCAAAGAGAATTTTGAGGAAGCGATGCTGGAATACATGACATCTGATGCTTTGCCTCTTCCACATTTATTGTAAAAAATTTAAAGTTGGTTTGAGACCGCAGTAACGATGATCAGCAAGTCAATGTCCTCACCAACGACTACCACTATATTATAGGTAGAGGCCTCAGTTACAGCTGTAGTGATGATGAGCCTATCAGCATCTTCCTCTGCTTGGAGTACTTGAATCTTGTGATTTCCCATTTTTGTTGTCATTTGACAAGAATTTCTGTTGAAGAACCTGTGCCATGGTTTATCAACGGTTATCTCTCGCGATGAGTGTAACTTGGCCCTTCGACGACGCTCACAGCTCTCTGTGTTTTTCTAATATACATCATCTACGGGGTAATCATCGAAAATTACTGCTACGTTTGAGCCATGGTGAGCAGTAATGTACTGTATGTATCTGTCAGCTATCGCACCAAATGATGAGCTTCGAAGCCACACAATTTTGTGAAGTAGATGTCCTCCATCCACTACTACAAACTTCGTTAACCCTTGCTTCTCATTTAAGGTTACAGGTTGAAATACTGAATACAAGGTGGATTTTGTGCCTTTTCTCATCCCCTCTTCAGAGAACAACGACATTGGGATTGGTGACAGTTCGTACGATGATTCGTGACGATTCGTGACTTCACACGAGCAATTATAGCACACTCCATCGGAGGTAATTGGAACTTCATCCCGCTAGAGTTATTCGAGTGACGTCTAAAATATTGCAAAAAATTGCGAAGTTCGAAAAAAAATTATAAACTTTGAAATGCTTAATCTAGGAAACTATTGGGTCTACAGAGACAATTCTAATATCATATTGTAGCAAATTTAGTCTGCTTTAAAAACGCCCTAGAAAAGTTTTTTCAAGAACCAGTCCTTTAGGGTTATAATCGCCAAAATTAGAAAAAATATCGATTCTTTCGCGGTTTTTTCGATTTTTCACAAAGTTGCGTTCGGCGCTCGAGGTCACATACTTATTCATTAGGCCAACATCATAAACAAGTCTGCAAAAAATCAGAACTACCGGATTTGACGCATACTACCCCATACTTTCAGGTGACGAAGTTACTGGATTAATACCGATGTAAAAAAAATAACAAAAAATATGAAATAATATACCCCTTATAGTGCCCTTTGTCAGTTTAAGAACTACTTTTTCTCCTAAATGTATACCTACTGCATCAAATCTGCAAGCTCCCGCGAATCCCATAGCTAAAGCTTCTTTCAGAAACTTCAGAAGTTAATATCTCTGCGTTCAAGAGTTTTCGATTTTTTTGGCTTTTGGCTTTTGGGTCTTTTGTCTAGGTCTTCAAAAAGGTTAGAATTTTCCCAAAATTAGAAATATAAATGTTTTTCTAAACCTGAAGAGTGGAGTTAAGCATTGAATATTTGGTCCATATTGATTATGGAAGTTCCTTGTGTAGGTCAAGAAAGTAAGCGAGCAAAACACTTTCATTTATTCCTGTAACATCCTTTCTTTTATCCAGTCCTCATACTCTTTATCGTAGGAGCCACGAGATTTTTCCCGCAAAATTTGCAATGTGGGCACCTCCGCTTCATCGATAATTTCTTGAGTAAGTTCTTCCTGATCAATTTTTGTTTAAAAACTGGTTTCTATTATCAAAAATTCACTATTTATCGTCAGAAAATTAGTATGAAACTAAAATTCGTCCGAATGACAATGTTGTTTATTATTAAAAAAAAACACATTCGTGTTCAATAGTAACATAAAAACACCTTGATAATTTGAATTGGTCGACAGGGTATTCTGGTGGCGGGTTTTCAGGTTTTCTAGGATAAATTTACCTATTTATGAAAGTCCTCCGCCAAAATCCAACATTGTGGCCACGAGGCAGTGCTGTTGGAAAAAATTTTATATGTCTAAACATTTCCCAGCGTGGTATATAGACGATGAGACACTTGTACCATAAATAACTATTTTTAAATCGATAATTTTTTCTTAAATAAAAATTAAATATTGCCCTATCCCGCATACACCAGACGTCACTTTATAGATCAGTATAATAGGTATTACTGCAGTTGGAGGATCCACAATATAAATAGATGCATAGGTATAGATTTTCTTGTGGCGTGAGCATCTCGTCATTTTTTTTACATTACTCCATTAAGAACGACCTCAATCTCAAAGTAGATATCATTACACACTATTAGTAAAGTAACACGATAGAGAAGCGGCTGTGAGTAGCTGGGCCAGTGAAAAATCACGACAACGTCCAGCGCAGCGTTCGTTTTCAGATTGTATTAAGATAAAGCGCTCTCGTACAAAATTCAAATTAATAATCGAAATAAATAAAACATGGAAACTAAATTAACTCCCAGATAAGAACAATATTATATTTTAATAAAGCGAGTGAAAGAGATAAGTATCTAATTACAACACATCTCTACAAGGCTATTAAGAGTCCCGGGCAGATATAATAATTTAATTTCTCACAGAGTATCTGTTAGAAAAAATAAATGAGCTCTACGAAGCCGGTTATCTCGTGATATTGGGCAGGTGTCTTTAATTTTGATAACCACATCCTACATTTCGATGTTTTCAACCAATTATTTCTTAATGATTCGAAATAATTACGGCAATCTCTTCCATCTGGACTAATTAGCCGCCGCAGTATAATACGACGGAATTAGATCGTTAGCGTTTTTACCAAAAGGTTCCAATTTGGAAATATACTTTCTATATTAGATAATTGGCTATCCGGCTTAAACGCTTGGGGTTCTTTCGAAAAATGCACAGCCGTTGCTTTGTTCTCCATTGCACGTGTTTGGACCAAAATATATATAATACCGCTCCATAGTAAAGACATGATGTCCTGGAAAACATCGGGAAAAATAAATCATTGGTGAGAAATTATCTCTGATCAACTTCTTTAAAGCATGTAATAACTGTTAATAATTAATTTCTGCCTATCATAGTATTTGCTCCTATTCACCTATATCTATATATAAGGGGGTTTCCAATAAGAACGATCGATGTTAAAATGAAATAAAATAAAAATTATTTCAGATACAACCAAATTTTGTATACTATTTTAGTGTACATTTAATTCAAACTTGTAATTGAACTCATCATTTATTCGGGAAAATTTTAAACAAATGCCCTCTGTTATAATTAACTTATAACAACAAAAAATATTCTAACACCAAAATAAATTAAATAAAATAAAATGATTCTAGAATAAATGTTTAGGTAGGCTATGAGCGATTTTAGTTTAAAGTTTTATGATTTATTATTCGTATTAGAGCAAGTCAATTTGATTTTAGAGAATTAAAAACCATTATTTTTTATATTATTTCCTCCTCTATACCATTTTTGCCATAATTTTAAAACAGCAAAATAGTTATAGGGTCGAATATATTTTTCACAAGAAGTCACAAGTTTTTAAGTTCTTTGCTATTCATATTTGTTTTGCGAAAAGAAATCTTGGGTTTGTAGCAATTCATTACATACAGAAATAAGCAAATAAATGATTAACAAGCAAGACACACTTACCAGTTGCATATCTGGACATATATACGGAAACGAACGACTTAGAAGTTGTACAAGTTCTTTCACCTTCATTGAGGATCGTCAGAGTGATGTACGATTTGTTTTATTGATCATTTATACTTGAGTATTAGTCGGAGTATTAATATTTTAAATTCAAGTATAAATGATCAATAAAACAAATCGTACATCACTCTGACGATCGTCAATGAGGGTTAAAGAACTTGTACAATTTCTAAGTGGTTTGTTTCCATATATATGTCCAGATATGCAACTGGTAAGTGTGTCTTCCTTATTATTTATCTATTTTATATATATATATATATATATATATATATATATATATATATATATATATATATATATATATATATATATATATATATATATCAAATTTCCAGGTTATTGCCGTCCATGTACATTATTAACACAGTAGATATATTCCTTCCATACGGCAGCGCTAACAAACGTAATTATAATTATTTTTAGTACAGTGGAGGCATGCAACAAAACCCCTAATTACCGGAATTACTGGGAATTCCTCCGCAATAAACCAAATTGATTTACGCCAGTTATAGATGCATACGTATATTTCGTTAGTATCGTCGTAAATCTGCTCGTAAAATCTCACGACTTGTTTGTATCCCCCCAAATTAAAAAATAACCAGCAGAGGAAAGAAATAATACCTATATAACTCAATAATAGCGGCATCTGATCATCGGCTATACTATTTTCTCTACGATAATTGGTATGGAGCTTGGCGTTTCTATCTTGCAGCTACGTGCGATTATGATTTATACGCCGGTCGTCTAAAGGAGAAATTTAGAGAATAAATATGCTGGAAATTGTTTTTCCTGGCGGGGCGATAATTTTCCGGTAGTGTGGGAGCTTTTTTAATTGGGTTTGGTCTGGGAAGTGCCAGAAATAACATACAAGCGACGGAAACAACATTTTGCCCATTATTCGCATAAACATCAGTTCCAAATGTCTCGCCTAAAAAATGCGTTAGACATGTACTGGATACGAGGCATTTCTCCAGTTCCCACTTTACCGGATCTCGTACCACAGATGTCCACCCTCGACCAGTTGATTTGATTGTATTGAAGAGATGGACGTTCAATTTTCTACAATATACCATAGTCAGAGACTTGTACGGTAGAGGGCCGGCATATTGTTTACTGAAATTACTTTCCCTACGCTACGGTCTCTGCATATTTTCGTTTCGATGTCGTGCTAATAAAACGTTTGCTAATAAAACATAAAACGTCGTGCTAATAAAACAAAATATAGTTTGAAAACTTTATTTTGTGATTATATAGGTCCACTGGACTACCGAATTTCATGTTGGCATTTTTGAAAAGGGACATTTCTCCAGTAATATACAGTTGACGATGGCGGATTGGGCGATTTAAAAAATATATATCTTCAGGTTTAATTGACCGGTTTTCAATTTCAAAAAAACTGAATACTTACAAAACAATGTGAAAAAAATACTAGGGTTTGAAATATTTAATGCCTAATTGAGAATTTGAGGAAAAAGGAAAATTTAAGTTTTCCAAAATATAAATAAATCTATTTTATTTAAAAAACAATAAATTATAAGGGAAAAAGTCTATACAAAAAATGTGTAGATTACGAATATAGTTGTACGATGTATAGTTTATTTAGTATTGGTTCCATAATAGTGCTATAAAATTGAAATATCTTGGCGCGATACAGGTATTGTGGAAGAATCTTGCCTTTTTAAATAGCGAATTAAATAAACATGTTTTTCTTAATAATATCATAAAATCATAATCTGTAATAGCTGGACTTAAATAAAAGATAATCAAAAGAAACTAACTATTTTTAAGAATAAAAAAGTCTTATCCTATTTGGTAAACAAACTTTTATAATGTAACGAACTTAAATTGCCTTTTTAATTGTCTCCCTCGACTTGGTCTCTTGGTAATTGTCTCCATGTCATCATCTTATAAAATGTATTTTTTATTAATTATTAAGTTTAAAGTATAAATTCCGCAATTTACCTGAACTATCTTCATCATATTCTTCCATGATTGATGGTGTTACCAAATCTGGAGTATTTTTACAGAAGAAGTTTCCTGCAGAACACTGGCAAGCTTCAGTATAAACTATTCCATTTTTATTGCAGGAACATATATTTGTTCCACATCCCTTCTTGGGGCAGGTAAGGTTCTTGGGGCTAGCTCTTGGGGCAGGTAAGTTAAGCATAGGAACTGGTTCTCAATATTCCTGACTTTTTCTCCACTCCACAGACATTAGCACCTGGCAAATCAGGGTGATTTTACATGCTTCTGTCCAAAACAAGTTTACCTAAAGTGAGATTTTCCGCAACTGATTCAGATTTTTGTTGAATTATAGCAGTAACAGTTCCGTGTAATGTATACATGCCGCTAGGAGTGGCTCCCAAGAAATCTATATTGTCGACAGCCAACCACAAAAATTGATATTCACTAAGCCAATTTGGTGGGCATACATCTATTTCAATGTCTTGAAGTCTTGTATATAGTGAATGTTTCAGAGAATTTTCTATTCGCAAAACTTTTTGATAATCCATAGAAAGATTTAATTTCTACAAAGTGTCTATCATCATTTTAGATCTAAAATTTGTATGTACAGGGTAAGTCTCTTAAGATTGACACCAAGGGGGGTGTCAATCTCACTTATCCTTTGCCCATTAAACTCATTCAAAAAAGGAGTGGACGCGGTTTTTGATGAATTTTTATAATCTGAGCACGGATATTAAAAATCTCGTAAGATATACAGGGTGGAAAATAAAACATGATTTTTTAAATGGAACACCCCGTATATTTTTATACCAAAATAATGTCCTTAATTTTCTGAATCCAAAAATGTGTAATTGTTATATAAACACTCCACCTGTTCGTGAGATATTACTAAAAACTTATCACATTACGGGTGTCAATTATAAAACAAAAAACATATCAAGATACCTCTGGAAACAATGTCATTTATTGAGATAATAAATAAATAATATATAGGTGACAATAACAGTAACGAGTAATAACAATAAACAACATAAGCCTAATAAAAACAAATAAAAGTCAATATTAATACAGTAACACAATAGAGTAACACAATTTTATTTATTTACACGTAACGTAATTAAATATTTTCCACGTAACCACCACCATTCTGAATACACATTTGGCATCGCTTTATAAAATTGCTTCTCACCCTTTGAAATATATCACTATTTTGGTTTAATTCCTCAATTTTTACACGTATGCATTCTTTTAACTCAATTCATATTATTAAAAACCCCAGTTTCGTATATATCTTGTTTTATCATACCCCAGAGAAAAAAATCCATAGGTGTTAAGTCCGGACTTTTAGCGGGCCAATGTATAACACCGTGCCTTCCTATCCAAATAGGATATTTTCTGTTTAGGTATTCGGTGACGTTCCTTGCAGAGTGTGGTGGTGCTCCATCCTGCTGCCAAATAACAGATCTGTTGTCCACTAAATTTATATTATCTAAATAATTTTCAACTGTATGTTGAAGAATATGCACATAACGTTGTGCATTTAAAGGCCCATTTATAAATACAGGACCTACAATAGCATCCTTGTGGATGCCACACCACACGTTTACAATTTGGTATCCTTGTTTTTTTATTTTTTTACGATATGTGGATTTTCCGCTGCCCAGTAATGTGCATTTTTTCTATTAAAAATTCCCGCAGTAGAAAAACTGCTTTCGTCAGTCCAAAAGACATGACTTAGAAACTCATCATCTTCCTCTATTCTATCACGTATGTCTCAGCAGAAGGTTAACCTGGCTTGAAGGTTGTTGTCGTCTAAATATTGAACGGGCAAAATACTATATGGTTTAAAATTATGGCGATGTAATATTTTTATCACACTTCTTTGTGATATATCCAATTCTATTGCTGCGGCATAGGATGATTTGGATGGATTTTCAGCAAAATATAACGCGTTGATTTCTTGAGTTGCGTGTCTCCTGTTTTTGTTCTTCGCCTTTCCCTTTTCTTGTCTCTCAGAGATTCGGTATTCCTAAACTTTGCATAAATGTTTTTAAAACTATTTTTGGAAGGAGGTAGCCTTTCTCGAAATAACCTAACATACTCCCTCCGAGCAGGAGACTTATTCTTGTTGCACTGAATATAAATTTCAAGTAACTCTTTTCGCTCTTCCAATGAATATAACATTTTCAAAATAACTTGCTTCTTTACGAAAACTACGTATTTTTTAGGCTAATATCTAAGAGAGTGAACTACTATCTCACAAAAAACTGGATGACATCTGTCAACAAATAAACAATGCAAATATGCATTGTTTCCAAAGGTATCTTGATGTTCTTATTTTATAATTGACACCCGTAATGTGATAAGTTTTTAGTAATATCTCACGAACAGGTGGAGTGATTATATAACAATTACACATTTTTGGATTCAGAAAATTAAGGACATTATTTTGGTCTAAAAATATACGGTGTGTTTCGTTAAAAAAAATCATGTTTTATTTTCCACCCTGTATATTTTACGAGATTTTTAATATCTGTTTTCAGATTATAAAAATTCATCAAAAACCGTGTCTACTCCTTTTTTGAATGAGTTAAATGGGCAAAGGATAAGTGAGATAAGGGGGGTGTCAGTCTTAAGAGACTTACCCGGTACATCCAATGCTAAGCCTACGGCTAATGGTGTTTCAATAGATTTTCTGCATTCGGAGGCTAGTTTTTTTGACTGTTTATCGCTACAAAATGCTTGAATTACATGCTGACATAACACTGATGGACATTTCTTTTGTTCTTGACTACCAGAGAGACCACTATTTTTACTTCCATACAATACTAATATTATAAAGTAGAATAACATCGGTGGATCCACATAATCATCAAAGTCTCCTTGAAATGTCCATTTTGTGTTTGGCTTTCTGGCATCACGCATTATCTCGGCCGCCTCATTTACTTTTCGTAATTTCAGTTGTTTTTTGGCTTCCATCCCAATCAGTAGCATGTCATTTAGAATACTACATAGTAAAACTTTCTACAGGTCAGTTTCTTTCTTTGATTTTGAAAACGATGTTTGTTTCCATTAAGAGTTTTTTAAAAAAGGCTTATAATTTTTTGCTGTCAATTTCTGATTTTTGAATCAATTTCTGATTTTTCTAACATTTCATCATACATTTTCTGTCTATATCTGAAACTTCACACTCTTCGTGATCCTTTAATTATCAATGTGTTTAAATCTTAATAATTCATTTATTTGAATTTGTATATGGTCTTTAGTTGTATCTAACTTTAATTAATTTTAAGTAGTTATATAAAATTTATAATTTTTACTAAATTTTGTTAAAAATGTTAGGTTACTTTGCGGGTCGGGGGCCCCGTCGGGCCGGGGCCCGTGACAATTTTCCAGCCCTGCCACCCTATAGTTACGCCACTGGTTAGGCCAAGCTACAGGTTGTTTAGGACATTCATAAATAATAGCTAACAAACTGCGCAGTTTTAAAGTATAAAACATAAATGTAACCGTATATGAATCAGACATTCAATTGGTTGATTTATTACAAAAAATAACATGTTTAGGAACACACGTTAAGGATCATTTTGCGATCCAAAATATTTTTAAAAAAAATTCAGTAGAAGCCGAGATATGAATTTTTGAATTTGTCGACTTTGCAATGTCCGTACCTTAAATCGCATATAAAAACAAAAACACTGCATTTTTCGAAAACGTACAAGACACAAAAAGTGTTTATTTTGTACACAGTTAACTTAGAAAATGTGTCCGGCCTATGAAACACCATCCGCGTCATCAAATCTTGTGCTTTTCTGCCTAGTAAAAGATAACTATTTTTTTAAGATGTTTTACCTTAAAGGGATGGAATATATATCTTACAAACTGGGTAATGAAGATAGGAATGTACAACAAAACAAAAATTGCTAGTCATGCTACAACCTTGGCTTACGATTACCTTGTATGGATCACGATGGATTCCAAAGGACACGGTTCAGAAAGATTTTGTTATAATGTCTCTGGCTGAAATTTGGGGCATAGTCCCAATGTCGTCAGCAATATCAACTGCTTAGAAGTTGCGTCTAATCATGTACGAAAACCGGCTGTAGCAAGGAAATTGTGAACCGGTCAAGAATACTTCCAATATGTGAAAGTGGCAAGCCTTGTGCATTGCGTCATCTGACAGAGCAAACCAAATTAACTAATTATAATAAAGACAACAGATACAATAAAGGGAAACGTTCGTAGTAAAAGGTCAAGTAACTAATTACGCTGTAATTAAAGCACCAAGATTTCCAAGACTGATTAATGATAAGTTCAATATGATAAGTTCTTTAATTTTAGTCACGTTATACCGACATGGCAATTTCTGTAGCACCCATTCGGTATGTTATGTAGTTTTTTTAATAGTTGCGTCAGGTAATCGGGTTTAGTTTTGATTTTTATGATCACTGAACGATGGAAACGGATATTTTAATAATTTCGTGACCCTCAACTTTGACAGAAAGAGTTCTTGTTTATGTATGATACTATTACTATCTCTACTAAATTATTACTAAAAGAGGATGAAACAAGTGATGTTATTTTGCACCATGGAGGATGAAAAAAATAATTGGAGCTCGAGAAGAGCGGATTTTGATAAGACATGTTCGTATGAATAGGAATCAAAATTCGAGAAAAAATCATGATACATTTGGAACCAAACAAGAGTAAAGTCTCAAATCGCACGAAAAGAAAAACGTTGTCAACTGTGACAGAAAGAGTTCTTGTTTATATATGAAACTATTACTATTTCTACTAAATTATTACTAAAAGAGGTTTCATGAAACAGGTGATGTTAACCTTTTGCACCATGGAGGGCGAAAAATATAATTGGAGCTCGAGAAGAACGCATTTTGATAAGACATGTTCGTATGAACAGGAATCAAAATTCGAGAAAAATTAATACATTTGGAACCAAACAAGAGTAAAGTCTCAAATCGCACGAAAAGAAAAACGTTGTCAACTTTGACAGAAAGAGTTCATATTTATATATGAAACTATTACTATTTCTACTAAATTATTACTAAAAGAGGTTTCATGAAACAGGTGATGTTAACCTTTTGCAATATGGAGGGCGAAAAATATAATTGGAGCTCGAGAGGAACGCATTTTGATAAGACATGTTCGTATGAACAGGAATCAAAATTCGAGAAAAATTGATGATACATTTGGAACCAAACAAGAGTAAAGTCTCAAATCGCACGAAAAGAAAAACGTTGTCAACTTTGACACAAAGAGTTCTTATTTATATATGAAACTATTACTATTTCTACTAAATTATTACTAAAAGAGGTTTCATGAAACAGGTGATGTTAACCTTTTGCACCATGGAGGGCGAAAATATAATTGGAGCTCGAGAAGAACGCATTTTGATAAGACATGTTCGTATGAACAGGAATCAAAATTCGAGAAAAAATGATGATACATTTGGAACCAAACAAGAGTAAAGTCTCAAATCGCACGAAAAGAAAAACGTTGTCATTGTCATATTTCAACAACATTGTCATATAAGTAACTCATAAGTCTCTGTACTATCAACGTCCCTAACTACGTTTTTGGAGCAAAAAAATGTACATCGGAATATTGTCTCTAGAGCATAATGTCATGGGGAACTTGGGATAGATTGATTACAGAGAATATATGCAAGGACGGATAGGGATCTCGGGGAATGAAATTTAGTTGCGAATTATATGCATATACTCCTTCATAAAACTAGTAGGTTATGATAATGCCACAATCTGCCGTTACATTTCTAAGTTACATAATTCAGGTAATTTCATTTTATTTTATTTTATTTAACATACATCATTCCACAGTAAACACCAATTATTGAATGGATAAAATATATACAAGAATGTTAATTTATACAAGAATTTTGTTTAATGTTAATTGTAGTTTATTACAATCATCAGGACTTGTAATGGTACTGTATATTTTCATATCGTCCGCATAAAGTAAGCAATTCGCTTCAATGTCATTTAAGATATCATTAATATATACATTAAAAAGTAATGGTCCTAATATGGATCCTTGAGGAACCCCTGAAGTGATCGATATTATAACAGTTGTTGACCATAACAGTGAACAAATTGTTTTCTCTCTGCGAGGTAAGATTTGAAGAAGCATGTCAAATTTTTTGATAGACCAGAGTTATGTAATTTATTATGTAAAGTAAAGTGATTCAGTCTGTCAAACGCTTTAGAGAAATCCGTATATATAACGTCTACCTGTTGACAAGAATCAGCTATATATTGAGTTAAACAGAATAAATTAGTGGCTGAAACTGAAATTTAAGTAGGGCGTCAGGGTCATCGCATTGTTTATAGATTTTCCATGCTTTGAATGTAAGGCGGATACATTTAATAATATTAGCATTAATCCAAGGGGGATAAATGCGTCTATGAGTTCTGGTTTTGGGCACAAAAATATCAAAATGTTTATAGAGTTCAGAATAAAAAGCGTCGCAAGAACTATCGACATCGCTAAAATTATTTAAAAAGTTCTAGTCAAAATGGATTAAACTTTCATATAAGCCCTTAAAGTCAGCCTTTCTAAAAATATAAAATATATTATGTTAGGTAATGCATTACCTAACATAAATAAGACATATCAAGGGACCTTGGACCGTACCTTGGGGAGTCCCAAGGGGTATATTACACCTTCCATTCGATATTCTTTATTAACCAATATTTTTAAATACCTTTTTGTTATATTATATTGAACTTTGAATTATTTTCCCTAATTTCGATCCTCATTTGTTGCAGATAGCAGCAGTGGCAACCGCCTCGACTGGCCGCCGTCCGATCTAGTCATCCAGGAATTCTCGAGTGAAACGTGCGCGCTGTGGAAGGCGACTCCACCACCGTCAAACTGGCTGCCAGTGCACTAGCGTCAATGAATCCTCACTACCATCCTTACGGGGGTTCGGAGCTCACGTCGCCCCATCCCCCGTCCCCAGACAATAACAATTACCACGGCCATCCAGGACCCGGTGGGCCGCACCGTCGCATGCACCCGACGAACGGGCACGCGATCGGATCTACCGGTAAGAATTTCAATTTTTACATCGCTCATTAATGGCGTGGATGAAATGTATCATATTATGTGGAGAATTGTTGAAGAATACCTATTATACCGCATTTACACATTTGCGCTAGTGTTTCGCCTCGTCAATCGCCGACATTCGCGAGTGGCATATGCACATTCGTACTTACACCGCGAATCACCGTTTTCACATTCGCCGTCGACGCCGACTGTTCAGGTGTTCAGTTCACCAAGTCGAGGCGAATGGATGACGTGAAAGTTCTGGCAGCATCCGCCCTGCACTTGCTAAGTGTTGACAACTATCTGCGAATCATAGTAAAAAAAGTGAAAAAAGACGTCGCCGTAGACAATGGTGGATGGTGGAACACTTGAGCGTTACTCCACTCCATTTTCAACAAAACAACGTGTTGATAAACGGACTCGTTGCGACCTGAACAGCGACTGTGTAAAGTGTAAACATTGCGTTCGCCTCGTCCGTCGTCCGACGAGGCTCGTCGCACGAGCCTTTGACTCGTCCCTAAAAAACCGCTACCGGCGCGAGCGCTACGAGCGGCAAGAAGCGGATAAACATTGATTGTTTCAAAAAACATGTTGTCACACGTCTCCACCGTTATATCTCTAAAAATAATTGTGATATCAGTCTGATTTTTTTTCTGAATTAAAGTAGATAGAATAGCGCTTCTAACCATGTACCACATGAATATAAAATATATTTTTTTTATTTGTTAAAACAAGAGCAAACTTACGCTTGCTATTTTCGTCAACGTATTTTTCAGCCATCGAGAAAAAAGTTTATTTATGAAAATTTGTATGCACATGCTGCGAATAAAATGAAGTCAATATACTAAAAAAGTTTTTAGATTTATAATTTTTCATGTACGGGTTATAGTATGTAGTCAGCGATTTTTTTAAAACGGCCTAAAGCCGTATTCTTGCGCGCTTGACGCTAGTAGACGGAATTTATCAATAGCTTCGAAGTAGGTAGGATATGTTCCTAAGGTAGGTAGGTAAAACAAATATCCAGAAGATTGGTAAATAAAAATCACTGTTATAAAAATTATCTGTCAAATAAATAGGTTACGATTTTTAACTAAAGTAAACTAAGAACAGACAAATAAAACCACTTTATTTTTCTCAAATTTTTTTATATTTTGACAAATATGAGTATTTATTTAGGCTCGACATTAAAAGCATTCTAGTTCATTATTTTGTTCCTCATGTTCCTCGAAATCGTTAATAACATTGTTACAAGAACGACATCTATGCAACATTTTAGACAACACAACTACATTTTCTATTTTCACAATTTTTGTCTGAACAGTAAATACGTAAATACTTAATGACTGCCGAATAAAATCCTCGTTCAAGTCAAAATTATCAATACTTTCCCGAATGTAATTTTTTTTCTCAGTCGAAACATGCCTCAAACATTTAGGTACATATATTTCTTCCTTGTTATCTATTTCTTGTTTTGCCAATGATGTTGTTACTTGACGTACCTCGTTATAAGTGCAAGTAAGTCAAAGCTGAGATAGTGTAGCCAAAATATGTTTACTTGGAACATGGTGATACAAATGTAAACCCAGACCGACATGAAAGGAATTTTTTCCATGAGATTTGATTTGCATATTGCTATTAAAAAAATTAACATACAAAATACTTCTGCAATTTTTTTTAAGAGCGTTTACCTCTGCAAATAACTTTGCATCTATAAGCCATGACACGAACAGGAGTAAAATATTTGGTACCTCATTCTGAAACCCATTCTTATTAATATTATCGGGTGTAGGAAATCCACTTTTTGGTTCAAATGAAGCCATTGCACTACGTATTATGGCAGCAGCTTTTAATAAAATCTGAATTTTAGGAATTTCATTAGGAAGTAAAATATTTTCCTAAATATCACTAGTTAAAGAGTTAGACTTATATGAACTATATGAGTATTCGGGTAAGTCTGCAGTAATATTGGCAACCGTGTTCTTATTTTTGTGGGAATTTACGTTTCTTTTAGATATATAGTGGGTATACATAATTTATGGCATTTCGCATCAAACGCGAATCTTCCTAGCCACTTAATTTGGATATCATATCGAAGTAATTTCTATTCTTCGCAGCCTCTATAATTTTCAAATAAGTAGCTTTTCCACTGCCTAAAATGATTGAGTACTATACAGTAAACAAATAAAAAAAATTATTGCGTACGAGTCCTTAATCTGTTCTATTTGAGTTAACTTTGAAGATCTAGTTAGTCTGTTCAGCTACTGATTATGCCCAAAAAAATATGAGACACAAAGTTGCGTACCAGAAGTCTTTCGATATCACGGCACACTAAGCATCAATATCTGCCAAGGTTCATATCATGGCCACCTATGCTTAATACAATAAAATGATTATTAACTGTCAGTTTAAAAACAAATGCCATGGTGCGATACATGGTTGAAAAGAGAATTTAAGGACGAATCAGATGGGCAAAATAAATGTACAGAACAATTATGTCAAAATCTCAAAAAAAGAACAATTATGTAATATACAACTCTCCCAAAGTTGAAAATTTTAACTTTTTAAATAGTAAAGTTACAGAGCGTTACATGTCTCCTGTGTCACCCGGTATGTTACAAAATCACATCTTTCATTGGGACTCAAACTTTTCGATACAGAGATTTTACCCTTTTCCGAGGTTCGAGCATACTAAAACCACCCCTTAGTTGCGTTATATCACTTTGTTATTGCAAACATGTGTTTTTTTAGATTATCAACCGGGGCTAACCACACGTTTTGTCGCGTCACTAGAATACAAGGCTGTGCTTTAGGGCACAATTCCATTGGAGCAAACATCGGCGTCGCGTCGACGTCGTTTAGTTTTTCCAGTTTTGTAGATCACGAATCACGTGTCGCGGATTACGAATTTTTGACCTCAATCAATATGTAAGATGGCCGGAATATTTGTCATTTATGGGGCATGGAACTTTGGGTCACTAATCACGAATTTTTTATCTAAATAAATATTCAAAATGGCGGTTCCAATATGGCGGTTATTAATTTTTATTGGTTGGTTTTATGATTTTGCAATATGATTTTATTTATGACCGGAATTGCCTCAAAATCGGTGTTTGGGAACTTTGGGGTCACTGATCACGAATTTATTTTTTATTAAAATCAATATTCAATATGACTGCCTGCAGATGGCGGATATTTTGGCTATTTGGGGTCGGATTCTACTCAAAATCGGTGTCTCGGGTATTTGTAAAATCAATATTCAAGGTTGCGGCTGTCGAATTTTGCCATTGTTTTTTTATATTTAATACATGCCTCCTCTAGAATATGACACATTTTATAATTTCACTATGTAATTACAATTATCCTGAATTGAGGTCATCCCTGTTGTTCCAGGCTACCCGAACGGGCCGCACGATCCGCACCACCCCCACAACCACCATCAGCATCCGGCGTTCACAAGCGCCGGTCCCCCATCGGATGGCCCCCACCACCAGCACCACAACCCTTCCATCACGAACAACAATAATAACAACAACACAGTGAAAGTATGTGCAGGGTGCGGCGGTAAAATCGTGGAACGGTTTCTACTAGAGGCGCTGAACCTTCACTGGCACAACAGCTGCCTCAAGTGTTCGGTTTGTGCTGTGATGCTGGCCGACATCGGTACTAAGTGTTATATCAAGGGCGACCTGATACTCTGCAAACCCGACTATATTAGGTAAATTACAACTCATTTTCTTCCTTTGAAACTATTTGTAACCAAAACTGCTTGAATTTTGATCCGGCTCTCGCCGACAAGGTCCAATCCTTCAGGGAATATTTTGACATACTTGGTAATGATCTACATTGATTAATCATCGATTACTGGTAGCCTCCAAGTGTCATAAGTAGGCAAGAACAAAGATAATACTGCCCTATTAATTCAAAATGGCGTATCTGCTCAAAGTTTGCTTTTGAGATAAATGAATATTACTGTTATGGGTTATGCCATCAGTGTTTTATATAAATCAGATTGGGTTAGATAATCTATGTGGATAAAAATATAATCAAATGTTTGTTACAAACTATTAATTTAAATTATTTACCCTTAAATTTGACGTTTGATAGATACGCCCTTTTGAATTAACACATAGTTAATAAACATACTGAAATGTTTACCAAATAAGTTAATATTGAATCTACATGCATTAACAGAGTTTACTATTCTATATTATAAAGTTTATGTACAAAAAGGGATCTTAAAAATCTATATATCATCATCGTCTGACATATCCATATTTTGCCCTCCATTATTTACTGGAAGATCCATCCAAAACTGCAATCTTGTGGGAGGCATTATTTTACCCAATTTTGTTATAATGGTCCCATTTCTTTCAGCCGACATTCCTTGTGGTTGTTGTTTCCTGGCAGGTTTTGAAATACCCAAAAATGGCATTTGGCTTTCATAAAATTAAGGATTTTGCCAGGTCCATCAGTTTTATGCTCCAGAGTTCTAAGTACTTTACGAAGTTTGTATTGTGAGGATTCATCATTCCACTCAATAAAATCATTTATTGTAAGCTCAATAACTTCAGTATTATTTGTTGATTTCTTTACAGCATCCACAAATTCCAGGAAGTCATATACCTTACCTTTCCGATTTAATGATTGCTCTACTCTGTGGTGAAACGAATCTGCGGCCATGAAGGTATGGCCAGGCTCAAAGTATCGCAATGTAATATTTTCCAGATTTACTTCATTGGAGTTGATCATATATACAAAGAAGGAAAACAAGCACCAGTTTTTATTTTGTCCGGAACAATTGTCCGGCCAAATGGTAACATTTTCTGGATCTCTCAGTTTTTTGAGGAATGCGTAAAACGTGTTAACAATTGCGTATTTTTTTCGGCCAGAAATGGCTTCATGCCACAAAACTGCGATTGGAGGAATGTGGGAGATACTACCAACATGTACAAAACTTTCGTTAAAAACTACTAGCCTTGGCGTAAATATAACGTCTTTAAATGTATCACACCTCGGAAGCATGATCACCTACAAAAGAGAAAAATGTGAAATAGTATATGAGTATAGAGTACAATAATTTAAAAAAATACCTTTTGTAAGTCGGCTGTATAAATAGGAGAATTATTCCTTGGCGTTTCAGAATCTGACTTATATTTCTCTCTTGCTAGGGTATACTTCATGCGATGAGCCATGTAATTAGCACAATCTTCACAGTCATCATTGTTTACATCATGTCCGCTTTCTTTTTTGTGAATGTCATATTTTTCGCATGAAAAGCACTCTTCATTTCCAAGCTTAGCAAAGGATATGTTTAATTCACTAACTATTTGACGATATAAATAATAAGAGCATGTAACATTGTATTTCTCTTTGAATAAGTCATACATTAATTTAATGGTAATACCACTCGGCAGATACAACCGATTCGGAGCATGTACTCGTCTGTAATGTGAAGTCGTGGGATTGAATGATTGTATGTATTGTATTATTAAATTTCTATCAAATTTGCGCGAGCTACCACCTCTCTGATCTCTTTTCGGTGCAAGTAAGTGGGATTGCTTTAGGATGGTTCTGCGTGGTTTATCATTTTTTCTGTGGTATCCCAACGTTGTAAGGAAAAAAATTTTGCAGACATCTTGTCGAATTCCATCCGAGTCTTTAATCCGTTCCATCCGTTCCATCCGTTTTTGTCGTTTTCTAATAAATAGTTACTTCAATGCCTACCAAAATGTAAACATAATTTATAAAACCCTACCAGACATATACGAATTTATTTATTGTTACTTACTATTATTTTTCTCCATGTCTTAATAAGTTGATTTTTGTTAAAATAGTTAGATGAAATAACTACACACAAGTCTATACTCACTGCAAACTACTAACAACACCACTAACAACTACAAAACTGTTGAATATAATAATAATTTAGGTTATAATCTTTTATTCTGACAATCCCCCTAGCGGCAGTATGTATAATTTTTGTCATGTGATGTTAGGTGAAAAAGCAGTAACTGCAACATTTTCTATAGTTACGGCTTTTAATACTAATATTTGCAGTTACTGCTAATAGACCTAACACACAAGCATTAATTTCAGATACGTCTGATATATATGTTATAAAATCTCCCGTTTCGATGCAGTTACGGCTTTCCTATTTAACAGACAAATAAATAAGTTCATTTTAATCATCTTGGCGACCATACCGCAATTTGTCCGAAATTTGCAGATACGCCCTTTTGAATTAACAGATATGTATCTGATTTTTTTTACTAGAATCCGGGCTGGTTAAAAAAATGCAAAAGCGTTATGTATCTACTAATACATTATCTCAAAATTATTCGTTACAAATCATATTCATGTGCCAATAAATACCGTTGAAAATCAAATATGATAAATTTCGTTAGAGTTAATATATTATATGTACATATCTTCATAATTCCTAATGCAAACAGTAGATATATTATGTTCAATAATGTTGGAGTTAACAATGTAGTGTAAATTAAAAAATAAACATCGCGGTATCTTATTGATGATGTCTTCTAAATATTTAACATCAAATATATTTCCGTGTCCGAGGACCATCATCTTAAATCATAGGTTAGGACAGTGCACGTAATAAAACAAAATTTCTTACGTATCATATATAGAAAAGTGTGAATTATGGATATTATAACTAAGTATATCTACACATAATTATATTGTATAATAGATGAACTATAATAGGGAACATTCCCATTTCTTTTATTGAGATCAGGAAAACAAAAAGGGGGGAAACCAAGCTAGAAAATAATAATTCAGAAAGGAAAGCGCACGCCGGGGAAAAAATAAGAAAAGGAGATTGCAGGAGATTGCAGAAATAAGGGGAGAAGAGAATTAACAGAATTGTTGAGTTGCAGAGAAACCAGATAGGCGGGGTATGCTGAAAAATAATAACAATTAGCCGAACAAGAGCAATTTTGTGAAAATATAAGCGTAAAGAATCAACGTTAGACAAATTTAAGTTACCTTATTATATCATTCCAATATGAGTCATGACTATAAAATGAGGTCTCAAAACTTTAGGACAATTATCTAAATTATCAATTGCTTACCTTCATAAGAGAACAATTTTTAAATAGAGCTCATAGATATAAAATTTTAAGTGAAACCAATTCGGACTTAATCAAAATTTCCCAAAATTCTACTAATGTCATGAATGTCAATAATTTTATATTAGGTTAAGTAGCGGATAGATCTTTACAATCGTTCATTTACTACCGTTTTATTTTCTCTACCACATTACAATATTATATTTTGATCATATATATCTATAGCATCGTAATCATCAAATGTATTATAAATAAATGTGTTAAATTGATCTTGGTTAATCTTGGGTTTGTAGCATTTCATTACATAGAGAAATAAGCAAATAGACGAATAATAAGGAAGATACACTAAGTGGTTCGTTCGTTTCCGTGTGTTTCCGTTTACTTTTTGAGTCCCACTTTGGGATTAACAATGGGAATATTTAGTTTCACGTTGCATTGATTAATTTAAAAATATTTGATGTTAATTTTAATTTAAGAAATATTGAGATATTCTAAACAGTTATATATAGAGATGTTCAATAACTTTGAAGGTACTTACTTTAACTCTTATAATCTGCAAACTCTTATATTTATGGGCGCCAGTTCAACAATCCTGAAGCCTATATAATATATCTCTTTTTGGTATTTTTGGTATTTGATCACTGTGTTTAAGGATTTATGGAAAATTTTATGACTTATGGAAAATTACAGATCACCTTGCTTTGTCAAATCACAATGTGAAATCAGAGTACAGAAACTTATCTCAAGGTGAGGTTCAAATTAGACTGGTTATTGTTAAAATGACTAAATATTTAATTATTTTAAAATTAAATAACTAAAATTTTCTCAAAAAAAATATGAATCAAATAGTATGAATCAAAAAATATTGTATTAAAATTTTAATCAATATAAATATTTATTTTTTTAATTTGTCATGGCTATAGTTGGATAATAACTTATAATAAATTTAAATTAGCTTATTCTACCTGCGGTATCCCATCTTAACTTACTTAAAAATTAGAAATTCCATAAATTTAAATACTCATTAACATATGAGGGAAATGATGTTTGGTTATTACCTTGGTTGCCAAAGTTATTCCTTTGGCAATACAAAAGAAACAGCACCCACGAACAATACTTTCACTTCGAAGTGTTGACCTCTGCTGGAACAAAACAGCTGAGGACAATTCATACCCAAGGGAACAGCAACAATCTTTGTATATTTCCTTTGCAGACTTACAGATCTCCTTTGGATGTTCTTCTTGCGTATCTAGGACACCCTAGATACGTGTTTTCTCCTCGTATACACTTATTAATTCATAAATTTACCAGAATTTGACTTTAACTTACTCTTATAACATTTACAATCATTCTTATATACAAACTTCAAAGATTTACTTGATTTGATACTATAATTTATGAAATTTTAGAGAGATGATTTTAACCGTGGCGACCATCTGAGTGCCTTAGTTCTTACAGTGTGCGTTATTTATTCGTAGGGAAGGAAGCTCGGTGTTGAACAGAAACATTACTTCCTTGACAACCTTCCCTACTCTTAAACAAATACTTCCTTTCCAGCCAATGACATTTCATCGCTATTTATTAACTTTAAAACTACATTACAGATTTTATTATCACTATATACATAAATGCTTTTTGCACATTTAAATTCACTTAACTTGTGGTATCCACCCTTGCTTCCATCTTGGACTCGCTCGGTGATCATAGCACAAGTAACTTTCTTTGAGGCTAGACCAGTACTTCTAATCTCGAAACCCTGATTGGGAGACGTTTTCATTTATATTTGTGATAGATATAGTTTAATAAGTTTCTATGTTCGATAATTTATGTTGTGACATGTCGAAGCTATTTATATACTCTTTTTGCTAATTATCTATAGAATCATAATTATTAAGTTATTAATAAAATAAAAAGTTACCACCGTGTAGTCTAGGTGACTACATGTATTACGCTGTCTTTATCTGGCTTAGGCGTGCATTCTCCGCCTTCTTGTGCCTTTGTCTGGTGCATATGACATGGTTTGTTCACGTTTAGGTAGGTATACTATGCTTCAACAAAGTCATCCTATGTTTTTCAGGGTTCTCTCCAATTTTTTGGTAATATCTTTTCCTGAACAGCTTTCTAAACGTCTCGCATTACTACAGCTCATTCAAGCTTGGATATCTCTAGTTGTATTCTCAAAATATTTGAAGATTAGTGAATATATATGATTAAAGCATGATCGATCTGATCTGGTTCGACTCGTTGGTCCCCGGACTCATCCATGTTCGATCATAAATGTCTTTTGTTCGGAAGTAAGTATTTATCATACTTATATTTATTGTGATACCATATCCATATATCATACCATATACGTTTTAAATTTGTTCATAGAAAATTAATTTAACTTCGTCCTCTTTTTCCTCAGATGGTTAATGATAAATGCTTGCTGATTTCATCCTTTTATTCGTATGCGTCTTTTAATCCCTTATTTACGAAAAACCCTACTCCAAATCCTCACTTTTACGGTCCACTTTTAAAAATTATATAATTATCTACTCCTTGAATTCCGCTTTCTTTTAACCGCATCCCCTGCAACGGTACAATATCCATATCATACCTATGTACTTCTTTTTGGGGGGACTGATAGTTGTAAAAATGCAACCGTTCGATGTTTGCGAGAATTCTTCTTCTTCGCCATCTAAATGCAGTAACACAACCGTTGATAATAAGCATTAGTGTGTCGCCCCTCTCATCGCTCGAGAAGGGTTCGCGGCCGATCGATACAACTCGTGGCGTATATAGGACTTATGCTAATAAATTAGAAGGTTCTAAACAGACCGCAATGCAGATCGATGCATTATCACACGCCACGAAAGGGCCTAATCACGATCCAGCCGTTTCATTATAATAAATTCCTTTGTTTTATTGGCATGATCACACGCAAAACGCCGAGCGATACCGCGGCCGCTTTAAGTGTTTTTATCTCGCTCGGCCGCCATTTGGGGCTTGTCGATCGCCGTATCAGTTTATGATAAAGAAAGAACGCAAACAAAAGCGGAGCCGGGCACGTATAAGTGGGAATAATGTTCGGTGAAATGACGGGCATTGATTAAACGTGCTGATGCAATCTTTAAATAAGCTGAAGAACGAAAAATAGGTTTATTTTCCAGGAATTTCAAAGCCAAGCTGCTGCTGACGATACCCCATTGATTGCGTACTCAAAATTTGCTATGGACGACCTAGGTATGAGTTTTATAAATGGGCTGCAAATTTTACAACCAATTTGTAACATTGTAAAAGGTCCAGAACATTATAAAAAAATCCGCGTGCAAGATAGTACACGTGATAGAAGTGAATACGTCTTTACCGATTCGTTGAGAGAGTGGCAGTGAGAGAGAGCGAGAGAGAGAGAGGTATTCTACATATTGGCTTTATGGTAACTTAAGTGTGACATATATATGTTCTAAATGGTGTAGATTTCTCGAGAATATAGCATCAATCATTGTCCCTGATTTAGTCGGGGCAATTTTCTGCTCATTATTCATATCTAAACCGAATTTCTCACGAAGAAAATGAAGTAGTGGTAAGGACGCATCCTCCGCAGAAAGGTCATCATCCATTTGTATCAGATTCGAAAGCCCAATCCAAATATATCCAGCAGTATGCATAAGTAATATTGTATTCTGGTTCATTCCGATTCTGTCACGATAATTTATATCAAAATTGCTTTGTTATTATTGAGGGGTATTCTAGCTACTCTTCTACGGATTTGTACAGCTGCTTTACTAATTTGATTAGCGTTTACATACCCTGCAACTGTTTTCCTAATTTTTTCACCAACTTTCGGTGAACCCGGAAAATCTAACCATGCGATCGTGACTTCTCCTGTATCTTTACATTCAATATGCACTAGTTTTCTCACTGCACCGTTTGCTAAACCATCAATATTTGTTGTTATCATATAAAACACACCTTCGACAAATACAGTTTCATATGGCAGTCTTGTAGTGTCAATAAGTGACATTTTATGGAGTTTCTGACGTACAAAGGCTTCTTGTCAATGTGCATCCAGTATAAATATCGCTGCATTTAACAACACCGAGAAAACAACAATTATTCACCATAACTTAACTAAAACATGGTAAACCCTTGCATAACTAAGAATTGCAAGAGTGGTGTCAATTGAAAGACATGGCAAGCAATTATATCTTGTTTAGTGATTGTATCTTGATTAGATTAGAGTGCAAGCAGTTGCTACTACTCATCAGACATTACTAAGTAATGTCTTGTGACAAGCAGCGTCCTGCGATGCAGGCACCTAGAGCAGCGACCCTAGCCAAAAGTAGGCTAAACTACATTCGGAATGGATTTAGCGGTAACAACTACTCAGAGAGTTAATACTGCTTCCTGTATTGAATTACACTTGCAAATCCAATAAGATAGTTTTGGTCATTCATTAATTACTCTACCCACGGTGTACTGATGAGAGCCAACAGCTCGAAACTAGTGTATACCTGGTGGAGGTATTGGTGAATGATCATGGCTATCTTATCGAATTTGCAGGTGTAATTCAATACAGGAAGGAATATTGGCTCTCTGAGTAGTTGTTACCTGTAAATCCATGCAGTATTTGATTACATTGTAAATAATATCTCAAGTTTGCAACCCTTTTTTCTAACCGGAACCATACTAATTTTGAAAATTAAGTAAATTTTACCATAATTTTTTGAAAAAAAATTGAATTGACGTACCTAATTTTGGTTGAAACCATGTTATTTCTAAACGAATGAACCTATTTTTGATTTATTTTTTTTGGTTGGTAGGTAATTATCTTGTCTTTGAAAAAAATGAAAGGTGAAAATTTTTTCGAGGCCCCTTAGATGGTAGTGGAAAACCTCGAACCATGTTTTTTTCTTAGTTTTTAACTCACCCTGTGTGTTAATCAAGTAATTATATCGAAAATGGTTATACTACTCTATATGAAAGCCGCTTCATTTACGAGCACTTTGTTTTTTTATTCACTGATCTATCTCTAAAATTGTCCAAATTACAGCTTTTTTGCCGAAACCTTGCATTATTACCAAATTTCTGAACTCATCCTGAAACAATTTTCTAGTGCAATAAATACGATTTTAAGAAAAACATTTTTATTAAACATAAAATTATAAACTGGGTTAACTGCCTAATACCGTGTATTGCCACTCCTGGCAACTCTGAGAGCTTCTAGTTCACGGGGCATACTGGAAATTAAGTTTCTTATCGTTTCCATTGGTATAAGATCTCATTCTTCCACTAATGCAATTGCCATTTCAGCAAGACTTTCCGGAGGCCTCTCGCTAGAACGTACCTTTTTCCCTAATTCATCCCACAAATGTTCTATAGGGTTCATATCGGGGCTTCTCGCAGGCTATTGTAATGTATAGTGATACCCGTAGCTTCTACGAAATTTTGCACTGTTGCCGCGCTATGTGGTCGGGCATTATCCTGTATTAATATAAAATTATTGCCCAGCAATTGTGCATGAGGTAAGACATACTGTTGTAAAATGTCAATGTAGATTCGGGCTGACATCGACTGTCTCGTTAGAAAAACATGAAGGGATGTCTTTTCATTTATTGAAATCCCTCCCCACACTATAACCGACCCGCCATTAAAACTTTCGCATTCTGTTATTAAGCTCCTTTCACCAGTCCTTCTCCACACTCTTTTTCTTCCATCCACCATGTTAAGACAAAATTGATTCATCCTTGATTCATCTGTAATACATTCGACCATTTGTGAATATTCCATTGCTCATAATTTTCAATGAAATTTCTTCGAGCTTTCTTCTGTACATCATGCTGTACAGACAATAATTTAGGACCTCTTGCCGGTCCTAGCTTTTAAATTAACTTCTAACAGACGTCTACATACCGTCTGCTTACTTACTGCAACACCACGAATTTGGCTGAACATTTACCGCAGTATTTGATCGATTTCGTAAAATCCGTAATATCAAGAAGCGATCATCTCTTGGAGAAGTTTTTCGAGGGCAACCAGAACCCACCCTCCGAACAGTGCTTCCTGTTTGGTCGTACTTACGGATCGCTCTACGAGCAGTCGGTTCATGAACTCCCACTGCACGAGAGGCGTAACGTTCACTACGTCCATCGTTTACTAATGCAACTAATCTTGCTACTTGTTCAGAGCTTATTTGAGGCATTTTACGTAACAGTCTTTTTCTGACACTTAATGACACAGTAATTGAGTGAAATAGTGAGTAATTGCTGACAACGGTAACTGTTTTTTCATATACAATGTGATCCTACGATAAATTTAATGTGTGGAATAAAAGAAAGGTTTCGACAAAAAAAAACTGTAATTTGGACAATTTTAGAGATAGATCAGTGAATAAAAAAACAGAATGCTCGTAAAAGAGGCGCCTTTCATATAGAGTGTAACCATTTTCGATACCATTACTTAACACACAGGATGAGTTAAAAACTAAGAAAAAAATATGGTTCGAGGTTTTCTACTACCATCTAGGAGGTAATTTTCAACCTCCCACTCCAGTAATTTTCAACCCTAAAAGTACACCATTCCCTTGAAAAATGCCATGTAACGTCATAACACAAAAACTAGTGACGTCACGTGGATATAAAATAAATGAAACTATTTGTGCCGTATTTATTGTGAAATATAGTTTCGGAATTACTGAATTGATTCCATTAATAGTTTCCGCACTGTATATAAAATGGCAGGCGCTAGTCTCAAACTTGACGAACATATTCTTCGTCATGTAGCGATGGTTGGAACACTTCTTGCAATTTCCAGCCCACAGGTGACGCGAAATGCACCCCTCGCCCTGCCCATTTAGCTTCAGCGATAATGAACGATCCTCTTAATATTTAAACAGACTGAATAAATAAAATATGAGCAAATACTCTCCGGCGTATCGGCCAACACAAAGACAATCCTAAGCAAACAGGGAGAATATGAAGCAAGAAAATGTAAATGTCCCCCGGTCCGAAGGGAGCGCAAAAATCGCGACCCCACGGCGAATTTCAGCGGGATTCCAAGGAAGAGGTTCCCACGTTGCAATTTCATTCACGCGCTCTGCCGTCATTATGCGAGCGTTTAAGGTCTATTAAGGCCTTTTCCACCGAGGAACTAAATAAAAATTATTGTGCTCGAATTCGACGCTCACTTTGTTTTCGCAATTAGCATATTACTCGAGTTACCTGCGGTTTACACTTGAAAGTGTTAAGTGCGTCCTTTTAACTTTGTTGTTCGATGTAGCGACTCGAGGGTCGTTAATTTTACTTATCGCGGTTTCACACAGTGGCGTACTGAGGGGGCCACTAATCATCTGACGATTATTAAAAAAATTAAGTTTTTTTTTATTTGTTGCAACAGCTTTTTCAGCTACTTCTCTTCCCGATCATCTAGACTTGAAATTTGGTAGATTTATAGTGTTCCGGTGACAATACAATTCAATATTATACAATGACAATATTTTAATATTATGAAACTAACACGTATACGCACTTACTAAAATATCGAGGGTCTTACGCCATAGGGGCGTATACGCCACTTTTGGCCAACATCACTTTTTTTCATGAATCGATACCTGCTAATATGGCGCATGATCTGACCAAACGGTTTGTGGATTTGTAGTATATTTTGGCCAAAAAACACAAAATTATAAAGGCGTAAAGGCCAATTTTACAACTGGCACTACGCCATAGAGGCGTATGAACCATTTTTAGGTAAATATATAAAATTTTCATTAATTATCAGTTGCAAATAGTAAATTAGTTAACTAAATATGTAGAGTACTTTCAAAATAAATCAGAGGATGGGAGGGTTTTAAACTGGAAAGAAGTGCGTTGGTTGCGTTGTCACAAGTCAAATTGGGATACATTTTTCTTCAAAAATGAATTTTGTGAAGAGCAAATTCAAGCTGTAAACATTATGAAAAGAAAAGGACGCAGAGAGAATTTATATTTTCAGCTTAAATCACTCTATGACTCTAAACTTATCTGCAGTCGGATCTGCAGTCTGTTTGTCATGGAAAAGACAATTAAAAAGAAAAATAAAGAGCAATTAATACCTAGGGCATATTCGAAAATTAACATTTTTCTACCTTATTTTAGTTTAACTTATGTTGTATTTTTTAGTTGCACTATAAATATCAGTAGGCAGAGTGTATCCCATATAAGATGTTTCACTATGTTATCTTAGAAACTGCTAAAGTAACAAAAAATAATTTTTTTTTGTTTCAAGTAAATTTTTAGATAATTTTTACGGGATGCCCCATTTAAACTTCGGAAGTTGAAGTCCGGGCAGCACTTGTAAGACACCCTGTACAAAAATAAAAACCGTATAATTTAAAAACTTACTTAAAACTGAGAAACTTTTGTATTTAAGTTTTTTTTGTTACTGTAATAGTTTTATTTGGAACACCCTGTACATCCTAAAGCATAATTTTTTCTTAAAACTGTTATAGTGGTAGTAATAAACTTGATTCGTTCCCTATTTGGCTAATTATTTATTATTATTTCATATAAGTGGTTCATACGCCCCAAAATAAGTAATAGTTTTTTCCTGACATAAAGGCCAAAGACATAAAAGCCAAATCTTGGTTAAAATAGATGATATTTTTTATTTTGAAAAAATTATCATAAACCATATATTTTTTAATAAATTTTACCGCCTTTATTTTTATATTTTCTAAACCATTTGTTCATCAACAGTTTTTCGTCTTTCCTGTAAAATGTTGCTTTTGGCGCATACGCCCTATGGCGTAAGACCCTCGATGTAGTGAATTTTAATAAAGCAACTTATATTATAGACGTGTTAAACCAAAGTAAACGGGTGTAGTGCATTCGAAACACGTGATTTGGCGTCACTTCCGGCAAAACCAGATGACACATCAATATCAGACCAACTATTGCTAAATGTTTGATTATTTATTTCCAGCAGTTATCATTTGAATACCTACAGTACGCTTTGAGAAATCATTGCTACAATATCGAGGTAGGTCCATCTTTGGAGCCATCTACCGGACAAGCTGTCCATAATTTGACGTTTTACCACAGGCACTTATTGCTGAGAATCAGAAACTACAAGACATGAAATTCATAAAATTTGACCGGCCACCAATTTAGCAATAAAACGGATGGTGTCCTTTAAAAAAAATTAAAAAACACGAAACTTCGACTCGCAATGAAGAGGAATGTAATTAAACCTAGCATGGGGTATTTCTTTACGAGGAATGCAGAATTATTAACATTTCGCATTTTCTGCCTAATGACCAAACATTTTTTGTTAAATTAGCGCGAATTACGAAGTCGCATTCGTAAATATAATTCGGTATTCGAAAGCGAAATTCTAACTCGGGTAAATGTATGTTTTTTCTTATATAATTAATTATATTTGTTTTTATATAGTCATATGTTTTTTAAATATATTTTGACACTACAAAACGCCAATTAAAACGCCCCACTGTTGGCCTTAATTTTGACAGTGATGGGGAAAAGAGACACACTTTTTTGGGTCCTAAATTTCTTTAGAATATCTTTTTCTTCAAACAATGAAAATATCCTGAGTAGTGCACTAAGACAACGCTGAAGAATGTTTATTATTGCTTGCATGCTTATGATAATGAAAATCATTTCCAAATCGTGTATATAAACAATGCAAGTTCACTTACCGTCGTAGTAATTCAGATGCACCTGCTAAATTTTACACGGCGACCGTTTACCTCGGTAGTCGTTTTAATTTCATTGTTATCAACGTATATCGTTTTTAATCGTTTTAAACTACCATGTAAATTTAATAAAACTTTTGCGTAAATATATTTATTTGTTGAGTTGTCTTGCCACATATAGATGGAAACCTCGTATGGCCCAAGATGCCCAGACCCCCTGTACAGCGTCGTGTGATCATTATTTACGTATGACTCCTCGGGTTGTGTATAAGAGCGTTAATGAGAAGCAGGTCCTGGGCTTAATTGGCCCGGGCGGTCGCAATTATCTATATGCGCGCAGGTCTTATGTATAATAAACATCGTCAATAAAGTAAACACTGGAGTCTATTTTAACATGTTCCCGTAATAAATCCTCAACTTCACTAATTGGATGGATGTTTGACAGTGTGTGCGCTTATCTTCCACTATTTCAATCCGGACGGGCCTAACTTTCGTCTTATCTCGACCGGGCAGATGCGGCCGCGTCAGGACACCGGGACCGGAATGCTCGGGGAGAAAAACTTCGGCAGTTCCACTTCAGAGGTTTCCAAACCTCTGCATCTAAACTATATTAGACGTGTTGGCATCGATTGTTCATTTACGACGAATTAAACATTAAGTATACAGGGTAGGCCAGTGCCGTATCTGGGAAATTTTTGTGAAGGGGCAAATTTGCCGCCCTCTTTTTTTCACTGAAATAAAAAAAATTGCCGGGACATTTTTCTGACCAATCTTACGTTCAATTATACTTTGCAATAATTAGGTTTGATGATTTAAATATGCTACTAAAAACGAAAAAGGAGCCACTGTTAAAAATGTGGATTTTTTTACTGGATTAACTTTTTATTACAATTATTTTTTTAAATATACTGAACTGTTATCTAAAAATTTTGTAAATTTTTTTGTAATTTTCTTGTGATGCTAAAAGAAAAAAAAAGAAAATTCAGAAATATATGGTAAACCTCGTTATTGTTTTAATGAAAACATTCTCACGGGGTATCAGAGATGTACTGCATCATTTTCCCTCGGGAAAATCCCCCTTCCTCGAAGTACATAAGTCGCATCTCTTACATCATTCTTCAACACTACAACAGGTGATCCAGTAATAACTGCTTCTTACTCTGTCTAATGTCCTGTTTACTCCTCTTTACCGACTGACAAATTTTTGTTTTTATATACTATTTAAAATCAGAAACATTTCAAGATGCGGAATTAAATATTTATATTGTTTAAACAATGTAAACACAATTTATGCAAAAACATTTTTTGTTTGAAATTTACCTCAGAAAATTTCTCTTTAGATAATGAATGAGCAAATGGAGAAAATCATCGCTACGTGATATTTTGGAACAAGTGAAGAATATATTAGTAAGATGTTAGTATATAAGTTTTACTACATCATTGATGGTGGTATGTTGCTTCACACATTAAAATCGGAATAAAATCAAAATGTTTCCTACATTTGAAAATAATATATCAATATATGTGTGTAAATATGGCACTAATGTTAAAGTTCTATTTGATGGGTACAGTAATGATGGCACTAAAGCTTCTGAAAGAAATCGTAGATACATAGGTAATACTTTCATTAGTTATTAATTTAATGAAGACATGAATGTAAAAACCACTAAGGAAAAGTTCTTAGAAAATCTTATTGAAAATAATGTTGAGTGTTGTCAAGCTGAAAGTGTCAAGCAGAAGCTGATCGTTTAATTGTACAATCTGCTGATTGTCTCTTTTCTCATGTAGCTGTTGTAGCAGAGGACATTGATGTGGCTTTATCGCCAGATGATAATTTATTTATTGTATAAAATGCAAGGCCAGATAGACAATATTTCCTGACTCATGGAAGATAAGACGCAGATAATTTTTATTATTTTCAGCTTACTGAAGCTTCTCTCGCAACTTGCGGAGGTTGTGGAGAGTGTTCAATATATTCGCAATCAATTCAATCGAAACGGACGAAGATTACTTATTTTAATACCTACTACTAAATTATCTCGAGATATTTGTAAAACAAAGAATTAATCCTGATTCTTCCCATCACTAATCCTCCTTTAAGTTAGCGCCCGGGACAATTGCTTGCACCTTCGTGCCCCCCCCCCCTAGATCCGGTCCTGGGGTAGCCCACAAAAACTCATACTTTGTATTTTTTTCTGTGACACTTATTTCTCAGACAGTTTTAACTCTTTATCAACCGTGGTTTCGCGATGCTGTAATAACTGGATGAAGAACTGAAGAAGTACTAAAAAAATCAAGGCAAAAGACTGATATGGCATCAGCCTTCTTAATTAATGATTGTCGCTCAATCGTTGCCGGTCCAATAACTCCCATATTCAATCTAATTATAAAAGCATCATCTGCAAATTTGGAAACTATCCGCTGTATGTTCTGTTTATAAATACGAACGACATGAGTAATTTACATACCCATTGTAACTATCCGCAATGAGATGACTCTCCAGCCTTCGGGCGTATGTTTGGAGCTATATCATGTGCGCCTAGCATGGCTTTATGAAGGACTGGTCAACAGTTATGAATCGAGTCAGTACAACTCACCACATCTGCTAAATTTTAGATCTGCTAAATTTTTAGCTAAATCATTTCCTCCTCATTTCTTACTTTTCGAATTTGTGTGACAGAGATTTAGTATTCTACTAAATAACATACAAACACCTTGTGCCTTTTTATTTCTTATCTATCTGACAGGTGCTAATATATAAAATACCGTGGTTACTTAGCTGACAAATTCCTTCTGGTATCAGGTGTACTGCAAGGATAGAGTTTAGAGCTGCTCTTTTTCGTAATTTTTATCAACGGTATTGTCTCGGATTTAGATATTAATTTTTTATTGTACGTTGACAACCCCAATTTTTTACGATTGATCGTCGCTATCAGGCTATGGCCGATGGCCGATTTCAGAAAGCTCTGGGTCGTATTTATGAGTGCTGCAAATGGATAACTTGCCCCTAATAATACATCTAGATCTAAATGTAACGGAATGGCACCAAAAAAAAACAAAATATATTGAAACTTTCGATCAGGTTTATAATACGCATCATTATAATTAATACAGAGAAGGTTCTGAAAATCAGCAACTTATATTCGGGACGGCGGCGTTTAGCGCCCTCGAAATTTTCCTCAAGAACATTAACTCCATCACTGGTACTGATGATTTAACAAGTCAAGAATATACAACGACAATTTTTTTATATATAAACGTTTTAAACTCCCGTAAAAAAACTTGAAAAAAACAAGCAATTCATCATCAGAGCATTTTTAACGTTCCAACATCCAACAGCATGTACTAATATTCTTATAACATCTATCTGTCAAATGATTACTACTTATGAATATATGAAGGACAATATTGATATATTTTATTAAACTGAGAAGCAAATCCGCATCTAGAATTGTGCTTGTGCCAAAATCAATTTAGTTTCGAGCTGTTTATGTGCTTTTTTGATAATTATTTTAATCTATTCATTTTGTTTAATTTAGTTTTCTTTTTTTTATATTTTTTTTTGTATTTCTTATATTTTACTGTATATTTTTAATTTAATTAGGTCTTGGCCTGTTGTATATGAAATAAAATAAATATATAAATAACATATATTTTTCTGTTCTGTGGATTCCGCCACCAAATTTCAGCCTCCGAACATACCGCCGTGCCCGAATTATCGAAAATCGTTCGTGGATATATGACGTAGATAATTATTAAATTGGGCCCAAAACTGAATCCATCCCACAACTGGGCGACGAAATCACTCTTTGCACCTCAAAGTGCGGTTTCGAGTTAACCGTGTACCGCTGAAGGGAGCGGGGCGGCGATCCACCGCCGACGGCACAGCACTAGGGCCGTGGGGCTCTTGGGAACAACTTCCTAACTCGATTCCCGCCGCACCGGGGGCCTCAATCAATAGACTCGTCGCGGCAGGGACCAATTACATGCCCACTTTCCTCCTAACACCGTTTGCATACATTTGCCATGTGCGACACAGACTTTCTTTATCGGAAATACGACTCATTTTACACATTCCAACGTTTTGCGATGTCGTTGCATCATGAGCGATTTATTTTTGGTCTGAACACACGACGACATGGGGCGCTAAAATCGTATGTCCTGCAATGCATAGTAGGGAGATAAGTTCTAATACCTATCAATTTATCTTTATTTTTCCACAACACAACATCCACGATTTTTTATTACAAATCAAATCAAAGGAAAATTTTTGTTTGCGAAAAAAAAGTGCGCGTTTGTCGACTGCGACACCTTCAACATATCACTGTAGTAGGTGTGATTGTCCGAGTTCCAGACAATCGAACAAAATATTAGGATAACACTGACGCAGCACATTATGGTATTGGCACCGTACTCTCCCAAAGGCAGAGAGGTGAAGAAGTTGGATACTTCAATAAAACCTCGGGAAAGGCAGAAAGAAACTACTGTAACGCGAAAAGAACTATTAACAGAGCTATCGAACACTACCATAGTTTCCTGCATGGCCACAAATTCCTAGTTAGAACCGACCACTCAGCATTACAATGGCTGCTGAATTTCAAGAATCTAGAGGGACAAATAGCCCGTTGGTAAGCTGTGTGAATAAGGCCTGTCGTTTTTTTCAATGCCAAGAAGATAAAAAAATGTCCAAGAGTACAGGTTGTGTTGCACAGATTAAGATTGCAGATAATTCCACTGAAACCGATGCCGAGCACATAGATTTTAGCGAAGAACAGAGAAAGTAAAATGGCTTGAAGACTATACGGCAATGGTTGGAGAAACAGGTTAGACCGCAGTGGCAGAAAGGTCCCAATATAGCGAGGCAATCAAAGGTTACTGGTTACAGTGGGACTCCTTGTGCTAAAGAGAAGATCTCGTTACCAGGAAATGGGAGAGTACAGATGGAAAAGAGATAGTCTACCAAGTCATCGTACAAGGACTTGCTTAGGAAAGGTACTTCAAGAACTGCACGATAGTAGAAGTGGAGGCTATTTTGGACTAAACAGGATATTAGCCAGAGTAAGAAGCAGTTATTACTGGATATCACCTGTCGTAGAAGTGTTGAAAAATGGTGTAAGGGATGTGACGTATGTAATTCGAGGAAGGGGCCCAAGACACGGTCCCAAGGGAAAATGATGCAGTACATCTCTGGTAGCCCGTGGGAAATCCCCGTTCAACAAAGAAGAGATAACTGTGGCGGAAGCTTTGTGCTCTCTGGAGAACGTCATTGTCAGACTTGGAGTACCTTTGGAAATTCATATCGATCACGGACGAAATTTCGAGTCAGAACTCTGGAAACACCTTATGATACTATTTTTTGATATTATGATATTATGATACTAATTATATATCATATTTAAATAAATAAATCATTTGTTTTGAATTGACACAAATTGTTTTATTTTTTTTTCCAATTTTGATAATAAATAAATCATTATTATTAATTGATTCATTCGAATTTTTCACGTGTTATCATGGTCCCGTGTCACTTCAATTAAAATTAAATACTATTTTCTATTAATTATTATATTATTCATACATATATATTTAAAAAAACGAATGTTCTTAAATATACAAATTATATTATCACATTTAAATGTAAAATATAAATATTTAATCGCGTACATTGAAATGTTTCTGATTTAAAATAGTTTAAATAATAATAAAACAAACATTTAAAAATAAAATTAACAAAATCGTATCTGTCCCTGAGGACCAAGATGTAAAAACCTTCATTGATTCGACGAAAATAACTGAATGGTATTCCAGGAACTGACTTGATTACCACAAATCACGGAATCACTTTTTGGGAATAAATACCATAAATGTCTGGTGGTTTAAATCGCACAACAGAAAACCTATCATCAAAAAGGCTCTATTTTAACGCGGTATTACCTGAGAAACCATCATATAATTGATTCCAGCCGTGAACTGTATTTCTACTTAGTTAAACGGATTTCTATAAATACGATCTAAATACAAATACAGCTTAAATATTATTGGCAGAAACAACAGATATCCACTAAGCACCAAAACTCTTCACGAATTTCGTTAACTTTGTTAGAATTATCAGGACATGATTAAAACTACACTCCCCCTATTTCCATACTAAATTATGATCACTTTGTAACTTTGTCACTTTGCTCATTGTGTAAATCTCGTCTACCTCGTCCAGGGCATGGAGTTAAAGAACAGGCCAATAATAATGCGCGTATGTGCCGCATCTCGACAATCATTTTGTATATTCCCGAGACAAGGCGTTATCTAATAACACCTCGTAGTGACATGGCATTTTCTATTAGATTATCTAATCGCTCCTTCCCCTTGCAATCATTTCCATCCCCAGCTCTTATTTGCTGTCAAATTATGTTCACGTCTGTCATTCGGGAGCGGGCCTCGGCTCCTGGCACGTGACTGTCGTGACCTCCACTCTCAGGCCGTAGTATAACTCCGTACGTTTGCTTTGCTCAGTTTGGCCAGATTTATTTCCTCTCGGAGAGCCCCACGGGCAACTCTCAGATGGAATTCGGGCAATTTAAACAATCCATCCGTTTATATGTAAATCATTAATGTAACGGATTGAAGTAACATGTTTTTCTCTTTATAATATAATGTAAATAATCCATAAATAAGGATATTAATAAAGTAGAACAAAAACATCAATTTGTCTAAAATCATGGCTCATGTTTTTGTATAACTGTCGTGTATCTCATTATTTTACACAAGAAAAATCTATTAATTATCTGTAAGATTACGTAAATAAGTTCCGCGTTGTTACAGAAGTAAGCCATCTAAGAGTAGGGTCTGACGAATTTAGACTTTCACTGCTATTTCCATAAACATCCTCATGCATATTTCGGATAACGCTGAATACAATTCTTCCAATCATTTTTAAAATATTCCTATAGATATCTATAGATTCTTTGAACATTATCTACATTTCCCCCTCACTCTTGGGTAGGTAAATGTCATTAAACGTGGTTAATAGAATAATATAATTTTTACATTATATCATTATATAAACATAGTATGTCACTTGATTGGCTATTTCAATGGATTCTCATTCCTCATTCTTTATAAGCCTTTTAGAATACTAGGAAAAGTTAACTCACCATCATTCATTATATGTCAAGTCATAAACTGTCATTATTATACTTTTTCAGGATTAATCGGTAAACTTTCCGAAGAAGTATGTTTTTCCAAACATAATGTAAAATAAAAAAAAATAAAAAGGTCCCTTGTCGAATATTTACTGTAATCAATTTCGTAGTCTTGATACGTCCACGTAAGTCCTTGTGCCAAGATCTCGTACCTACCTTAGTTTGTCGTAAAATCTCAAAAACTGTTTGGTGTTGTATTAATTAATATTGGACGTTGGTTGGAGGTTTAAACTTGCAAGCCTATGAAATGCTTAAAACCAGTAACTCGGTTGCATGCTGGCTACTAACTGAGTATGTTCAATTTGTTATGGCACGAGTAACACTAATCAACGCTGATTAAACATTGTCTAACTAGTCATTAAACAGCGTTAAATATAAGTTGTTATAACTGAAAATAGGGTTAGTTAATTTTTTTCTACTTCCATATGATGTTTAAAGGTGAGCTTAATAACAATTTTTATCGGTTTGTGATGACGGCTGGTAGAAGATTACCTACTTTATAATTATCCTGAATCAATTTAGCAACTGTGTCGAACAATTATCGTCTACTTAATACTTAACTAACGCCTATGATAGCTGTGGGTGCCCGTCGGGGTTTGAAGCAGATAATATTCGAGTATTTTGCCTTATGCGTGTTAAGTATGTTATACTGTCTGACCTTGGAGCCATTCATTAAGAGCAATATTTACTAGTCAGCCTGTAAATAACACGAATCAGTAATGCGTTTATTTCCCAACACAGCAAATTGACCTCTCCGTATTTCCTGACCTTGCTGACTGCACAGATAAATAGCATGTCGCATGTCATAAACGCTTTCTTAAAGATGGCTCGAATATACACGCGCCTAGAAATATCTTGAATAGTAAAAATCTGTGTCTAGTAAACAATTAATACGGTACCGTTAATGCTTCTGCTTCTACCAGAATTGTACTTTCTGCTGTATCAGAAGCGAAAGAGAACATTGCCGCTAATTTCATATTGCATGTTCATTAATTTCACATTGCATGGATTTAGTGTTTGCATTTAGTTTTCATCAAATTGAAAAATTAATTCAAATTATATTTCAATTTCCAATATCTTCAAACGACGTTAAATCCAAAAAGAACAAAAGTCGGCGAAAGTATTTGTGGCATTGCTTTGGGAATTGTTGCTACCTTCCTAAAATTTCAAATTATATTCCAATTTAAGACTAAATTTGAATAACTTTACGAAAATTTACGCAGACAGTTATATACAAAAGGGTCAAATTTGAAGGGAAACTGAAGGGCTTAAGCCCGCTATTAACTGTAAACTCAAAAAATCTTTATTATATAAATGACATCACAAATAAATTTAAAATTTTAATTGACTTTGGAGCTGGTTTAACTATTTTTAAACAAAAAACATGCGAAAATTATAAGCAAATATCCCCGGAAATGTTGTTATTCAAGGAATAACAAACCAAAAAATTATAATAAACGAAGCAACACTTATTCCATTTCAAATAGGTAACCCGCATAAAGTGTACATACACAACTTGGATATAGAATTCGACGGACTTATAGGTTCCGACTTTCTAGAGCATTACAATTGTATAATTGACGTAAGAAATAAACAACTTATTACTGACTTTAAGACCATCCCACTTTTCAAAGTTACTGAAAATTCGCTTCATGAATGTGCAGATAATTTTGATATTGCTTACAATATTTCCTTAGAACCTCGTACAGAACAAATTGTTAAATTAAAATGCAACTTAGTAAATACTGACGCTATACTGTTAGCGCAGGAAATAGAGAGAGTAGTAGAGTAAGACCTCCAAATTCCATCGTAAAAATAAATCATAAAGGTGAATTTTTAACATCAGTTGTCAATGCAAACGCAATGCCGAAAACTGTAAATTTTTCAAAATTGAAATTCGAACCATATCAAAATTTTAACCAAATATTAAATATTAATGATAGCAACCAAGACAATTTTAGAAACGATAACTTTGAAGTTCTAGAAGGGGAAGGTTTATTCCCTTTTATTCCCTAATAATAACAAGAGAGAAGAGCGCTTGGAAACAAGTATTGTATTATACCAAGATTTTAAATTTGCCGCTTCGCGCCGCCTACAAAACAATGGCGCAAGTTCACCGAGATTTAACAAGAAAGCCTTGCTTTCGTTTATGGTATATTACATCAGTGCCTATACGCTCCGGCCAGCAGCAAAGATCACCGGGCACGTGACGTTTCCTCCTGTTCATATAAGCGTTCCGGACCCGGACTTTGCGATATTGCACCTCCGGATTATCAAACCCATGTCAACGGACACAATTTATTATTGTTTCGTCGAAAACTCAATTTGTTAGCCCAAGGAAAGAATAGAACTGGGCCGTGTTTCTCTACTGATAAAACGCCGTACCTATTACGTTTCAATTACCCTCCGTTAAAACTTTTATGTTGATGTAAAAGGTAATGATCCCGGCTCCTATCGAAATGTCTTAAATTTGATTCGAACAAATAATATTATTTTGTTCATATTAACGTTACGTCGGCGTCGAATCGAGAAGGCTTGCCACGGCGGATTTTCTAAAATAGTTTAATAGTTTCTCTTTGATAAACTACATACACAAATGAATAAGGATCACCAAATAACACAGAACACAGAGAACAAGATATCATGTAGACGATATTGAGATTACTATAAAGAGCAGGCATCAATAATAGGGAACATGACTAAAATTTTAAATATAAAAAATATAGACTAGAAAACATAGCGTAACGTTGTAGTAAAATGTGTACTTCAAAAGAAAACAAGATTTCTAATTCCGTGCGATCAGTATGAAGGATCTAAACAGTGATAACATTGGAGCAGCTCGAAGCTAGCTGTGACGTCACAAGCTGCAATATTCGGTAGGCATTGTCAAGCGGTCGAGTGCTGGGATCTCCCGTAGTCGACCGAATCGGTCTCCTCGTCGTTTGAAAATTGTAGCCTGTGGCGTCAGGACTTTTGCTCGTAGGCGAAACTTTAATAATTTATAACAAATTTATTATTGGGAATTAAGGCGTCATTATTGCATATCTTATTTTACATAGTAAAACATTCGAATGTAATTAAATAAATGGGAATGTACCCTATTGAGTGGAATGCATAAATAGGCAGGCAAAATATTGTTTTCATAATTATTTAGAAAATTTTAGTGAAGAAATAGTGAAGAAATTAATAGAGGAAATATTATGGCACATTTTGTCAACTTTTTCATAGGACTAAGGCCTGGTGAGTTAGCAAAATGATAGAATTTTGAGTGGGGATATTTCGGCAACTATATCGATAGCGGAAAAATGAATGGAATAAATCTTATGGCTCATTTTGTCGGATTTAATTTTGTACCTAGGCCCCAAAAAATGCATTTTTGCATAAAAAATATGCATTTTCAAAATGCATCTGGAAGAGATAATAAATAAAAACATTACAACTCGCTAAATATTGATGGAAATGAGTTCAGTTTTGCTACTCGGCAGTTTTTGGTAGCGCTGAACACGAGTATCATGACGGCAACCATCTCTGAGGTACCTGATGCCCAGGGTGGACAGTGGATATTGGTACTGTCCACCCTGATATTCGTGTTATCAAACTTAGGACCCAGTTTGACCGCTACGGTAGACCGCATGTAGATAGCAAGTACTGCGACGGACCATCACTTCGGCAGTCGATTCGTTTCAATCCAATTCAATTCAATTCGATACAGAGAGGAAAACAATCGGACGGTAACTCGACCAGACGGAACCTCCTGAGATATTGTTTTCTCCCTTAACAGGTATTATTATTTTAAATAAAAGTGCTGAGGCGCCTAAAGAAGTTTTCACTTCAAAAATATGCCGGTTATAATACCTATCTACCTACATTTATGTTATATAATGGATTAGTTCGGTGAATCAACAAAAGATAATATCGATATTGTTATATAAAATTATTCTCTCAGAGATAGAGATAAAATCATCTCTGTACCCATGAAGTAATATTAGTTACAAAATAAACAATAATATTTGTGAATTATATTGTGGAATTTTCCTCTGATTGGCCTTCTTCACTGCTATTATTTATCTAAGTTTATCTCTCTCGCTTAGTCAACGAGTGGACTTTACTCGACTGAGCGTTACATAGAAGAACGTGACGCGTGACGGCCCAGTCTCGTTCAATACCCACAAACTCTCTAATGTCTCGCTCTGCCAACTGATCCTCCCTCACTTAGTCGACTCGAGCCGAAGGAGCGTTACACCCGAAGGAGCGTTACATAGCCATGCGTGACGCGTGACGGCGCAGTCTCATTCAACTACCACAAAAATAAAAATGATGAGCGCGTCAAAAGAAGTTTTCGTACAAAATAAATGTGACATTCCAAGAATTTTAATATCGCATTCATTTTAGGCAATCCGGTTCAAGTGAACCCGCACTTTATATTCCCTGCAAACTGTAATTGGCGTCACCTGAACTAATTTAAAAATAAGTAAAAAAAATGGACGCAAAGCCCCAATTTGCAACCCTATATAATTGGGGAAGATGGATACCCTCGTGGGGTAGACTGAACCCCTTTGATTGGCACTGGGGTAAACGCGAAACGAGTTCTTGCAGCGGATGGTCTGATTGGATGCACCCCGGCGTCTGATTGTGCTCCGGGCTCGTCATTTCAACCGACGCCGCCCGTCAATCGAGTTGAGTTTCGGCGTCGTTAGAGCCGCGGCGGCGGCCCGCCACGCGTGCTAACCCGATACATGATGCACAAAGCGCTGATTATGGCCCGAATACTGCCAAATTGATTGCCTAAACAGCGCAGCCAGCTTTGTCGCTATTTTCAAACTGCCATCTTACCATTTACCGGCTATTCAGGCGAAAGATCGCCCCCTGATCCGCATATACCACGCAGGTTCTAATACGGTGAGTTTTTTACGCGCCAAAAGCAAATCAGCGGTATTTACCCAGTCTGATAGACGAAATTTCAAATAAAAATAAAAAGACTTTCCAAAACGGCAACGCGGAAGAAATCCCACTGCGTGTTATGAGGTTATTTTGCGCGATTATATTTCTTTACGTTCAGTAACGATAATAAAATCATAAAATAAAATCAATATGGTAAATAATGTGTACTAAATATTATTCAGCGTATTAATTATGAGACTCTTAATCCCAGTCATGGGTCATGGATTCCACGTTGGGCGCCACTATATAGGAAAAGAAAGATATGAACACAAAAAGATGGAGCTGATAACACGTTCATCAGCTTCAGTGACCAGCAATAAGAACCTGAAGATGGCAAATCTGATCCTGACGAAACGTCGTTCGAGATGATGGTAAGATACATGGGAGAAGACTCGAAAATCATCTACATCCTACACCCATTGAAACCTGAAAACCGATCTTGAAAATTGTTTCTTGATTTGTCGTAAAAATTTAGGTAATATCTAAGCTAGGCCGATTACAACCCAATCCAGTGTTAGAATTGATCTTTTTTATACAGGGCGTCCAAAACAGCTCTTCAAATATCGATAATTTAAAAAAAATTTTCAATTTCCTTAAATGAAATACCATATATTTTGAGGATATATTATAATGGATAATTTAATGCCAATTATTTTGATGCCAATAAGCAAGTCTACCTTAATCTCTATTAGATCGATTCTTGTTGTGATTGATTCTATGTTGTTTACGCTTTTCCATTTCCGGTCCTCGTCTAACTCTTCCGTAATTGTCATGTTATGCTAAATATCATCTATTATCAGTTTCTTGGTAAAACATCAATTTTTGTTCTTCTTTGCCGCTTAGCGTAGAGTGAAAACTTATAATTTACGGCCGACTAAAAAGATTGGCCGGGCGCAAGGTGTACCACGTGACCAAAGTAGGTCGGTGATCTTTTTAGTCGGCCGTGGTCTAGTCAGTTAGCCAGAATAATCTCTTTGACGATTTAAAGTTATATTATATATAAAGATTATATATTATATATTAGTGATATTAAAATTATATTTACTTTTACTTACTTGGCGTTATTTTTTATTTTTGAATTTTCAGTATTTCCACAAAACTAAGTGTATTAATTCTAGCTATATATATTACAGCTTTAAAATAATAGACCTACTTTAATCACGTGACTCGCTGCGCACTGGCCAGTCTTTTAGTCGGCCGTGCATATCATTCAATATTCATGACTGTTACTCTTAACGCCGTTGTCCTTCTTTATTGTTTCAGTTATTCACACAGTCTGCCTGTTATCTTTATCGTTATTTATCGATTCTTCCATGTTTCTTTCTGTAATCCTTTCTTTATGGTCGTCATCTGGAGATCTGCCTGTGTTTTGTTCACTACTTTCTCCATGTACCGTCAGTTTCTTTGTTCGAAGTCATCTTCCTTTATTTTTACTTTTTCTTTTCTTCCCATACTGTGTTCCTTATTGCTTTTGCACTTCGTGTCCTTTCTTTATAAAATCAACCCATGAAAATGATTTCCGTTTTGTTTCTTAATTTACTTATTCCTTATGGTATCAATTTTATCGTTAAAACTTTATTAATCAATCTTTCATCGTTCCTGTGTCATATTATCAGTTTTCTTCTTTTGTTTATCTTTTCCTATTTTCCGACTTCATTGTTTAAGTTCTTTAAATCTTTTTTCATTCATTCAATTATTCATTAAACCCCGCTGATTTGTTTGTGACCTCCCTTATCTTCCATTCTTAGTTAATCGATTTCCTTCATCATGTTATCGTTCTCTCCATATATCTGTCATTGTATCCCCATGTCCAATCTTCCTTTGCCATATCCTTGCATCTCGCTTTCTCCAAAATATTAATCTATACTGTTTTCGTCTGATATACAAACTAGAACAAAAAATTGTGCGGCATTTTACAAAGAAAATCCGTACCAATTACTACAGAAGCAGTAAATCAGATCACCTTAATTAAATGTTGTATTTTCTTTAGCAACTTTCCCTTTTATTTGCGCCCAAATAAGCTCAATTGGGTTCAGTTCCCAGTGATATGGAGGTAATCGAATTACCTCCATTCCTCCTGCTTTGACTATTTCATCCACTACATACTTCTTGAAAGCTGGAAAATGTTGCCTTGCGAGTGCCAATAATTCAGCTTTAGGTAGTGAATCATCGTGTTCAATGTTTCTTTCTTCCAGCCAGTCTTAATTCGCCCTTTCCGCCATGCAGTTGTGGGCAGCTGTTCTGTTCTACGAGAAGATTATTGTTTTTTGTTTTATTTCCTATATTAGAATAAATGCGCGCGCCACTGCACGCCGCATTCCATTAGTTTGCATATCAAACGAAAGCACTATAATTCATCTCAAGTCTGGGCTATTCTTTGCAGTTCGAGTTCTTTCTGGTTCTGTTCTTTGTAGGTTCCCTTTCATGGCCTTTTGGATGCATTTTCTTAATTTTTTTTATCACTTTAATTTGACGGCACTTTTACGCCCTTTTGTCACCCTCTAAACCCCCTGTTTGTTTTTTTCTCTAGATATAAACAAAAAGGGCCATAACCGATTCACAAAAGTCACCACAGCCTGATTCACAATTTCGTATGCATAATAAGCAGTTGCTTTGCGTCAATTGATATTTGAATTTGGAACAATTTTTAGTACTTACCTAACTCATGATATTTGATATTATTTAACCTCACAATTCGATAGATAAAGATCAAATGAGCCGCCCTTATGTTCGCTTCTGTCTTTCTCTAGCATACTACTGTGGGATCGGAATAGCAGCAAAGAAAAACAATTTACTTCAGCTACGTAAAATAACGCTAAGCGAATTGGCGCGTCGCTAACTGTACATAAATACTTACCCCGTCGTTTGGAGAGTATCAAGTGGCTAGGTATTTCCATGGAATTAAGGGAATTACATACAAATTTAATTACCGTAAGCCTTAAAAGAGTTAGCTGTAACTTTAGAGTAGACATCGACCGTTGAATCGCCTGTTGTCGGGGTGTGGTTTAATATTAAACAAAGCGTCGTCAAAGCACGTATACATCTTCAATTAACTTATGGAACTTCCAATTTCGTTGGGAGCGCAAAAACCGCAACAATTAATTATCGATATAGCTTTTAACGAGCAACAGTCGAATGCCGGCTCTTCCCACTAATAATTTATCAAACTTTTCACACAAATTGCAATTTTGTTGTGCCGATCATTAGGTCGGTATACAGCGAGCGGGGAGAGGTTTTCTCTAAGCGAATTTCAGCTCATTAAAAGTTGATTCGGAGCCCGTGTATGTGTTACGTATGTGAGAAAGGTATCTCCAAATTGGCCCCTAAATCACGCGAAATAGATCGATGACCTTCTTATGTCTAACTACGCGAATTACCCAAGTTATTCCAGAAGCAATTAGCAGTCACGTAGCTATAGATGTGCGCATATTGCTGGCTCGTTAAAACGGAAAAGCATGCTCGTTTAAATTGATAGCTGTATGAATAGATGATTTTAATTAGGGACTTATTTTTGAAGTGAATAAATACTTCTTTGGCCGCATGAGAGTGATTTTTCAAGGTCGCGTCACGCCACATTTTATAACATTTTCGTCTCGCAAGTGAGATAAAACATATGACAGATATTAGGGAGAGAGAGAGAGAGAGAGAAATTTTGATATAATGAGAAACAGAGATAGCAAATGCAGCTTTGACTTGGGCAACGATCTCCCACAAGTGTTCTAAAGCGGAAAACAATTTTGATATAATTTATAAACGATCATGATAGAATCGGAATTAACCAGAATGGAACATTACTTATGCATATCCTGCTGGATATATCTGGATTGGGCTTTCGAATCTGATCCAAATGGATGGTGAGGAGTACGTCAAGTACCTAGACAATATATGTTGACATTTCTGTTGCATTTATCGACTTTTTATGCCTATTCTATGTTTTTATGCTGCAGTATTTATAAGAAATCCACTACAACTAGAAATGGGTCGCCATTTAATGCGATTCGCATGTGAAAAAACAAACACCAATATTCAACACCAGCCTTACCTTAGTTGCCAAAAACATATTTTACAATATCACAGGACTGACTGTATTAAGCGTGCCTAAGTATCAAGCGTGCTAGTCTGCTAGTCCATCGTCCCTGCGTCACTCTCTTGTTTCTTAGACCATATCTTATCTTATTGTCTATGCGAGAGTAAGTATTGGAGATGTAATTAGTAGAGTATAGACCTGGGAAGTTGTCTTTTCCTTCGCCGCGCCATAAAATTATCGCTTCTATGCGACAGTCAATTAGCCCGTTGCGGCTGAGAGTCCCTTTACTTCGAGCCGCTAAGAAGGCAACGCCATCAACCTTCATAATGGAGTAATTTTAACAGAAATAAGATTATAAATTGAAAGACATTTTAAATTTGCATTTAAATCAGTATCCGTGTAATCGAGTACAGGCTGAGCTCCATCTCTTTCCCGTACCTTTTCCCACAATGACGCAGATCCGTATCCAGAGTAAGACGTCCGATTCAGGAGTGCATTGTCGGTGCGTTGCACACTGGAATGATTAAACAGAAATTTATTCATAAAAGAAACACTGGAGTGTTTTTTGGCAAGATAAATTAACGACTGAATAAGTGAACGAACAACAGCAATAAGTATCTTTATTTATACAAATATATGAAGGAACAGTTATTGTTTGGTTTGATGTACTGATTTCAATATTCTCTTCTCTGTTTCCACACATGTCGAATATCGGCTTTGACTTGTTTTATTCGAGGCTCATACGTTACTAACAAGATTCTCGTATTTTAGTAAATTATGTATTAATAATGCCAATTTGGAGGTAGGGTTTAATTTGATGATGGTTATGAGTGTCCGGTTATCTTTCATATATCTCCCGCATTTTATAAGGTATCTTATATCTCATGTATTTTATAAGGGCAGTCTAAATATTCGTCATTTATAAAGAAGAAGAAATATTAGTAAAATAGTGAAACTTAGTTAAACTGTGAAGCCATCACCACCAATCTTAATCGAGGTCACTGTACAGGGGTTGTCTCCCCAGACCTCGAGAACGCCTTTGACAAAGTCTGGCATCCTAGACTGTTGTACAAACTCCATGTCGCAAGATTGTAGAATCCTACATTTCCAATTGCATATTCGTAGTAACAGTCAATGAGGATAGCTCACAACCTCGCTCGGTATTATCTGGTGTCCCACAAGGATCATCCCTAGGCCCCACCCTATTTAACCTGTATCCGCACGATATCCCTAGACCAACAGACCATAGGACTACCGTTGCACTATACGCAGACAACACGGCGACTATTGCGAGGACTACAAGCGGACCAGTATTAAACAGACTAATGCACAGCAGATTAGACAAATAGTACAGTACTACACAGACTGGGGACTGTACATTAGCGAGATCAAAACAGAAATCACAGTATTCACAAGAAAGAGAGAGGTAAGTATACTAAGAGGAAGGTACATACTAAGCAACATAAACAACGCGGCAATTAGAACCATACCAATAATTAAATCTTCGAAAGTCTTCAAACTAAGTCTTCTTTTTGGAGGTCACAGCAAGTTTTTGTTTCTTTTTTTCTGCGTCTGCCTGAAGGTTGTCATAAAAAGGATGATGGATTTCTTTTATAGCATTCGTGCGACATAAGAATAATAGTCCCATTTTTTTCTCTAGTGGGGTATTAGGAGGCGTTTTGTAGGACTTATGCACTTAAAAGTAATGGGGTTCACTTTTTTCTGTCCTTTTTTGCATTACATTGCATTGATGCACCATGTCGAACACCAGATTACGAGTGGGAGTGGTAAACAAATTTTGATATAGGTTTTTTTTACTGCAAGACCAACCTAGTTTATGAAGTTGAAAGTTTATGATCAAATGAATATTGCAAAATAATGCTAACATATTTCGACTTATGGTAGTCTTGTTTTAATGGACTGGGTGAAGTTTTAAAAAATGATTGCTTAAAATTAAATATATTGTAAATAGTACATAATCATTATTTTAAATATTAAAAAATCTGGCAACCTAATATGAGTTATGTTGATTAGATGCAAGTAAAGTTTGATATTGAGAAATTCAACAGCAACATTTTTATTATTTACATGATGTGTCCTAGGATTTAGACTTATGTTAATGTTGCATTATTAGACAGTACGACCAGCGCAATAATTTGAGATACCTAAAAATCTCGAAATCAACCAAATTTGAATTATGGTGGTCTTGCATTCGGGGTGCGATATATACCGGGTGACACAGGAGACATGTAACGCTCTGTAACTTTACTATTTAAAAAGTTAAAATTTGCAACTTTTCAACTATTTTTGTTACAGTAGGTAGTAACAATGTTCATTACTATGCAATAATTATCGATACTAATTTTAATGTAGAAAGCAAAATGGTATAGGTACAGCAATTGCAATGGCCGAAAATAAAAGATAAATAAGTATTTCTTAAGTAGGTCAAATAAAATAATGGAGTTCCTATCTTAGTTTTTATAATATCGTTGGTTGTTTAGAGATTTTTTCTTTTAAATAAGAAAGATCTAGTTAGTCTGTTCAGCTACTGATTATGCCCAAAAAATATGAGACACAAAGTTACGTACCAGAAGTCTTTCGATATCACGGCACACTAAGCATCAATATCTGCCAAGGTTCATATCATGACCACCTATGCTTAATACAATAAAATGATTATTAAGTGTCAGTTTAAAAACAAATGCCATGGTGCATTACATGGTTGAAAAGAGAATTTAAAGACGAATCAGATGGGCAGAAAAATATATAGGGTACCATTTAAAATAACAAAGTTTGCGTCACTTCCGCTTAAACCGGAAGTTTAAGGAAATGTTTGATATGCTCAAAAAAAGGACAATTATGTAATATACAACTCTCCCAAAGTTGAAAATTTTAACTTTTTAAATAGTAAAGTTACAGAGCGTTACATGTCTCCTATGTCACCCGGAATATATAGGGTGTTTAAAATTAACACAAGATTTGAATTAAATAGAAAACACAGTTTTTAGTCTTATGTATGTTATTTTTTTATTGAATCACAAAGTACATAGGATATGGTTATTTATGGAATAACACATCGGGCAAATGGCCTCCACGGCTTTGCATGCACATGCACGCACTCGTTTGTCGAAATTTCCCATGACCATTCTGCATAAATGTGGCTGAATTTCGTTGATGCAGCGTTGAATCTCCTCCTTTAATGCACGGGTGGTTGACATAGACCTGTGATTTCAAATAACCCGATAAAAAGAAATCTAATGGTGTTAAATCACACGATCTAGGGGGCCAATTCTGATCACCGGAACGAGAGAGTACACGGCCTGGAAATGTCTCATGCAGTAATTGAATTGTTTCACGGGCTGTATGGCATGTGGCACCGTCTTGTTGAAACCACATATTGGCCACATCAATATCATCCAATTTCGGCAGAAAGAACTGTGTTATCATGTCGCGACATCGAGCACCAGTAACAGTCACTGCTTGACCAGCTTCCTTGATTGTCACCGACACTCTCACGCACTGCTTCGATATTGACATTTGAACGGCTTGTTCTTGGACGACCAGTGTTTGGCATCTCCAACGGATCCAGTCTCCCTGAATTTTTCAAGTAACCACAGTTGACGAAGTTAAAACACTATTCCGACCATATTTTGTATGAAATTTTCGAACTGCGGCCGCCAAGCTTTCATTATTTTTGAAATATTGTGCAATAATGAAGACACGTTGTTCTATCGTGTAACGCTCCATTTTTACTAACACTAAATTGTCAGCTATCGTCAAATCCTGCGTTCATTTTGAGACACCCTTTATATACCCATGTATTAAAATCCGAACATAGTCCGTCTTCCGGTGTAGAGGCATGTAAATTTACTTTATGTTTATTATTTCAGATGGACAGCTACTTATTTAAAAACACTAATTTCAGATACTGCGGCCCAAATATTCGTCTAGTTTGCATAGCGAGTGTAGGAGATGATTTTTACAGTGTAATAAAATTAGCAGCGCCGTAAAAAGCCACGGGCAGCACGCGGTGCTGGCGGTGTGCGCTGGGCTCCTTTTGTCGGGGGGTAGAAATTTGCATTTACGGGATTGTTAATGTAAAGTGGTTGCATTAATCAAGAGAGCCGGCCGCAGTGACAGGGTAGTTGGCCGATGTTATTAAAACGCTAGTACTCCGCTGCTAATTAATTTTATGCAACGCCACACTTGAATGGCTCTCATTATGAATATACGCTTTTGATGGTTTTATTTTTACACAAGAGCTCATAGAAGATCCCCACCACTGACGTGGTCACGTCTGAGAATTACCCCATACTTGCCGGCTATGTTATTAATTAAATCTACTTTACTATTTTCTCATATGGAAAACGGCACGGTCAAGCGCCGCTGTCACAAGGTACAAATCGAATCAGTCAGTTGTGATTATTAGACCTGGAAGTTCTGGTTTCTTGATATACATCACGTTACATTCTGTTTGGAAATTAAAGAAAGTATAATTTATACTATAATTACAGGTTTTTTTTTTAATTCAAAGAAGTTAAGTGCTAATGATTTTGTACAATGCCGGTGGACTTTCAAAGTGGACGACTCTTATAAGCAAATTGTCTATAATCGGCCGTTGTCAAGCTGGCTTGAAAATATCAAATGGTTCAAGTCTACTGTCATTATGTCACATTTGATGTGTATCTATCATACTAGTTGCAGTGAGCAATACAAATCCAAAATAGGTAGCAAATTATTTATTTTTCCTATACTAAAATATATTGTACATGCAAACGGTCATTCATTCGCTGTTACCAAGATCTAATAACGATTACAACGAAACACTTTTCGTCGCCACGAAAACGCGATTCGAAAAGTTATTTTGTCCAAGCACCATTTTCGTTTATAACGCTTTGCAATCTACGTAGCTTTGATAAAATTAATGTTCTTGTGTAATCCTCAGTGATGTTATCCCATGCGTTTTCAATTGATTCCCAAAGATCTTCGGAAGTTCACTAAATAGGACTCAGGTCTCGATAGGATTGAGGTTAGGAGACTTTGAGGGTCAATTGCTGTTGTTTTCAATGAACCATTATAACACAACTCTTGAGATGTGAATTGAACAATTATCCTCCTGGAAAATGAAATTCTGAGGATACAGTATGGTCACGGATGGCAGCATCACATTTTCCATTATGCGCACATTATTGGCAGATTATCCAAGCCCAAACGTTAATGGAGAAACTTCCGCTGCGCTCTGTGGGTTTCACATAAGGCTCCGAATACCTCGTATTCTCCGGTCACAGTCGGTAGATACGGAAAAAATATAACATTCTCATAGAAGTTGTCTGGTCCTCCTACAAATTGTCTTGCAAACTCTGACCTCTGCTTTTTATGCGGGTGGGGGGGGGGGGGGGGGGCAAAGCAAGTCTTTATTTGCGGTCACATAATTTTTCAACTATGAATCTTTCATCCGGTTCCTTGCAGTTCGCACTGTTCCAGGAAAATTCGCCTCAAAGGAAGCCGTTACTGTCGTGTAAGGATGTCTTCTTAGGTGGTCAAGATTATCTTCTTTAACGGTCTTTACTTTTCGACGCCCACCTCCGTGAACATGACGCACATGACCATGCCCGTATTCCATTTTTCTTTAAGTTTAAATATACTGTTGTACTTGTAGAGCAGTTTTTCAAATTATTACGAAAATTTTGTGAATTTCGTCTCTATTGTTTGTTTTTAAACCTATGCTCACTTGGGTTGATCTCAGTAAATAATCTCTCTTGTTTGTCGAACTTTTTTTATTTATGTCTCAACTTTCCTGTCATGCTCTTTTTAATTTAATTTTAAGTTTTCTTTATATATGTTTTACATTATCCACGTATATTCAAAACTTAAAATAATTAAATTTAAAACAGAAGACAGTTATTACAAACAATAATTTTGATATTTCTTGGATTTCTTTAGATATGATAGAAACACCTGTATCTTTGTTGTCACAATAACTTTGATTTTTATAAAATATGTTAGAGCATGAAGGTCATTCACGTCAGAGGAGGTTCAAAATAAGCTGAATTATTTAAATTCGAAATCAATTATTATTAAATCAATCAAAATCAAAATTCAATTATTATTTGTTATAAATTTCTCCAAATTGTTATTTCGTATTATCTATATCATATAGATCTTAAGTGAATTTAGATCTTGTAAATTTAGAATCCAAAACACTTGTAAAACAACTTTCACTGCCGCACTGGTGTGCTGACCTCTAGCGGCGCTATCAGAAAACTAGGCTGGAAGCTTGGTTGCTATATATGCTGTAAATATTCATCAAAGCACTGATTGAATTTCTTTGTTGAATTCACACACTGGTTGATTTTTAACTGGTTGAAATTCTAATTGACACGATGACGAAGGCTGAGAGTGATTTTTTTTAGGATACTGCCTAGCATAATTCACGAAGGATTCATTTAACAGCCAAAATCACTGAATTTAAAGTATTACATTGACAATTAAAGTATTACATTGACAAAAAAACTATATGTAAGCACAAAAAACACATGTAAGCCAATCTTGCACAACTTTTGAACAATTAATTTGGATTTACTGGAACTTATTACTTATTTTAGTTTTATTTTCTTTGTAGAAAAGACGCGCGTGGTGACCTGCTTGGTGCCTTTCGCTTAACTATTATACTTGCATTATTTAAAATGTCCATGATGAAGTCAGCATTATTTAAAATGTTCATGATTATTTTAGATTACTTTTCTGCTTACATACTACACTTAATTTACTGATTATTTTTTTTTTGGGATATTTATAAGGGGGACACACAATGCGTGGGGATCATTTTTGCGTTACATATTATGACTTATTGACGTTATTTAAAATATTTACGTGGATTATTGAAACATGGAACTTTTCACTACTTTGTTGGGATTTATTTTAAACTACCTAAACTTATTCACTACTTAATTATCTTAGGGGATTATATACACACGGAGCACGCAAAATGAGGTTAACACCTTGAACTTCATTTTAAGACTTCAGTATGATTTGTTTTGCGTAACTAGGGAAGATCGACTTGAAAATAAAATTACTTGATGTCAATGCTTGATTTGATTTGTCTTTTTTACCGTACCGCTTGACTTGACATTTTCAAACCTGACAAGCTTGACGTTCTGATGCTTGATGACAAATTATATTTTCCCCACTAAAAAGCTGCAGTACATGGTTTGCAGGCGGTGGATAATTCTACGGGTGCCCACCGCGTAATTTATGGACCGACTGCTTTTTGCAACATCGGACACTGTGATAGAAACGCTTTCCTATACAAATTGGGGAAAAGCTTTCTTATTTTGTAAAAGAAAACTATTTTCGGCATGATAAAATACTTCAAAAACCATAGCAACAAAGAATTAATATTTTTTATCAGATAGTCGTTACAATTAAAATATAATGAGGTATCTCTTTATTTTTTTTATTTGATATTTTAAAAACCCAGCAAACTATATCAACATAATAATTGATGAAACCTATCAAAAAATTAAAAACTATACAAGGTAATAATTTAAAACACTACCCATGACGTCATATCGAGAAATAGGCTAGCTGTTGAAAATCCAAAAACGTCACTATAAAGAGCAAAAATTCTGCAAAAACTTTTGTTTAAGAGTATTTTTTAATCGAAATCATAGCTTAGACAGGAATGTGGGAAGACACTTTCACATTTTCCCAACTCGGTATACAAAAAATCTTGTGCAAACATATTTATATTTTCTTTCTATGTAATCTTCGATGTAAATTCTTGTAATAATTAAATTATTTTTATGGAGTTGGACATTGTCTGTAACGAGATTTGGGGTTTCCTTGCGGCGTAAGCGCGGCATCTAGCGTAAAACGTTGAATAGCCAAGGCCAACTGCGCCGTAGTGGTGCGGAGCGTTCGATCAGTCGACAGCCAATTTAATTAGAAGTATCTTATATTGTCGAAATACCGCGATTATCCCCGGGCAGTTTCTGATTAACGAATCCAATTATAGTCACGTTGTATGGAGGAAATTATTAGTTGTGCCGTTAATTAGATTATACCACGGACAGAAAGGTGGATTAATTACATACCCCGGCACAACCATGCGGAAAAGAGCCCTTTTGTGAAACGAAAGGGCTGACTGTCTCAACAGCTCTCACTCCCTCAACGGTTTTTAATTAATTAGGGACGTGTCTGTACAGTCGGCGCAAATATTTCGACTAATACGATATTTGGGTCTACTTTTATCCGTGCTCTGGATAACTGATTTTTTTTACAACCAATATTTTAATAGAAATATTTTATTGTTGCATTTTTTTATTTTTAAGTTATTTATAATTTTTGAGACAATAGAGATTTAATGGTTACCCTCTCCTTAATGGTCCCGCAGGTTGTTTGGGACATCGGGCGCCTGCTCGGCGTGTGGGCTGACCATACCTGCCAACGAGTTCGTGATGCGGACCGGAGGCCCATCGCCACAACAGCCCGGCGCACCCCCCCACGTGTTCCACCTCAAATGCTTCATGTGCAGCAAGTGTATGCAACAGCTGAGGCCCGGAGACCGGTACTACATGCTCTCGGGCAACCTGGTCTGCGAGCCGGACTGGCACAAACTCCTCAAGAGTTCCGCAGCGGCGCCCACGGTCCGCAAAGGCAAAGTGGGGAGACCTCGTCGGAGCCGAGATTGAAAGGAAGCCAACCCTGATGCAGGTGGGTGATTTTCATATGTTTCTATGCGAATCTGACTAGCTGTGTCGTTGGTGTTTGTCCGCCGAGGCGCAGCACTGCGAGGCGGTGGTGGTGGGCTAGCACCGGATATCGCACCAAGGACACATAGTAGGAGAGCTGTTGGCATTTTTCAGTGATTATTTAGTTAAGGCCTATTTTTGAGAGAATGTTGTGGGAGGCATGTATAAGTGTCCTCTATACGGTATAATCCCTGATGGCGGTATCGGAGGGTGGCAGAGCACTCCTCAATTTGTAAAAAATAGTGGATACAATTATTATTTAGTTGAGGCTGTGATTTTGTATAATCTTTGTCTGTGAGCCTACAAAGCTTACTGTAGCATTGGCAGATCGATTGGATGGTATTAAAAGGGTGGCAGACCCCCTCAAACGTGTCGTGTGCATGATGAAATTTTTATTATTTAGTTAAGTGTCAAATTTTAATATGTTATTATTTCATCTATTTTCAGCGTACATTTACATTTGCAGATAAAAATATCGGTATTAAGACCCTTGCAGATCAATTCGAACACAGCGCGTACGCGCCATGATTTCATGTCGTCTACCGCTGCTGCATTCATTATTATTTTTGCACCCTTTTTAATAGCAAGAGGTTACACGATTCTTCTCTGAAAATAATATTTTTACATATATTACATTATTAAAAATGACCTTCCATAAAGCATTATCATATTATGTATTTTATTTTTCAAATATAACGCGTGATTAAGTTTCTGAATTGATATGATGGTACTAATTAATTTTTCTTAGCAAATTCTTTTTTATTGAATTAACAGGTGTGATTAATATATAACATTACACAAAAAAATTCAATTTTAATCAATCGCCTCTTTGACACAACCAAAATCGTCCTCATCTTCGTCCGCTGAGCCTAAATCACCCGATGCATTGGAGTTTACATCTGTAAAATTTCAAAGAAATGCTCAGTAAAATATTTTGTTTTATATTTGTCACTAAGTATACATACCTAAGTCGCTGTCACTCTCGTAATCCTTGTTTTTTTCATTGATATTGTCGATTTTTTGTTGGCTCTTGTAAATTTGCATTTAGCCAAATGCTGCTGTTGAAGTTCAGTATAGCATGGTGGCAGGTTTGAGGCATCACAGTTACGGATGCGTTTTGAAAACGAATCGTCAATACGTGCCGACTTGAAAAGTTCCAAGCGAGCTTCATCAACAGTGTTTACATTTCTAATTCCATACGTCCGGCAAATAAATTCCTCCAAAACTGGAAATACTGCTCAGGCATCACCACCTACTTTGCCAAGGTCTTCAAAAGCTTTTTGATATTTATCAAACGCCTTTAATGTTTTTAATGGTTTGTTCTTCCCTTTACGGAAAAATGAAGGGTTGTAATCACAACCCGTAAAAGCGTGAAAGCCAGGCAAAGATCTTGATAATTGTGATCCCAACTTTTCTTACATTCCGTGACATTGATGTGACGTTGTGAATTTCCAACCTCCATCCATATTTGATGTGATGTATTGAGGTGAATCATATTGCCTAATAGTATTACCAAAACATCTGTATCTGAGTATCGAATTACAATGTTGCAAGGCTCATAGATTTTCGACACATGAAAATTATTTTCGTGTCTGCTTCTTCGTGAAATTGGCAAGAGAGATTAGGATTCAAGGTGCGCGCACCTTTAATCTCTGTCTTAAAGGCGTAACAGAAGTCGAAATTAACGTAAATTGTTTTGTGTCCTATATAGGGAACAAACTTATCACTGACCCAATAATTTATGAAATTAACGAATATATATATATATATATATATATATATATATATATATATATATATATATATATATATATATATATATATATATATATATATATATATATATATATATATATATATATATATATATATATATATATATATATATATATATATATATATATATATATATATATATATATATATATATATATATATAAACTGCTGTTCAAAATTATCGCACCACGTTAATATTTGCTCAAATTTGAGGTCTCATAACTGATTTACTTTCAGTCCAATTTTGATAATTTTTTTAGAATACTATAGATAAAACGACTAATTTCAACTTGCATATCCAGTCTTTTGTTAACTGAGGACGGTTTAGGTATTATACAGGGCTAACTAAAAGGTTGTTATATAACCCTAATTTTAAAACCCTCTGTGGAATAATTTCGTAACCAAATTCTTTAAAAATACCAATTTTTGTGAAGAACCATTCCTTTCCTACTTTTTGTTTTTTGGTCCATGTCTTTAGATGCATTGGTTCAAAATTATCACACCATACAGAAATCAATCGAAAAAACTTTCAGGGTGAGAAGAAACATTTTTTAATTAACAAGAAAACAAAGGAAAACAAAGAAATAAAATTATGTGAGCTGATCCCTAGTAGGTTGTGTTGCCACCTCTAGCTCGGATTACAGCCTGAATCCGCCGTGGTATACTTCTAATGAGGTTTTGAATGACGGGTTGAGGAATATTATCCCACTCATGAAGAGTAACCTGTTCCAGCTGTTGAAGGTTCTGTGGGGCTGGTAGACGTCATCTCACTGCTCTCTTAATGATGTCCCATAGGTGTTCGATGGGATTTAAATCCGGGCTTCGTGCTGGCCAGTTCATAACATCAATATGGACTTCATTCAAGTACTCAACACAAATTCTTGCTACATGTGGTCATGCATTATCTTGCATGAATATGAAATCAGGACCAATAAACGGAGCATAGGGCATTACATGCTCCTGGAGAATGTTCTCTACGTAGTATTCCGCATTCATTGCCCTTGCATGAATAGGGACTAACTCCGTACGGCCATCGAAAGAAATACCCGCCCAAAACATTTTGGAGCCACGACCAAAGGGTTCGTTTAGAACGAAATTGAAGGCAGCTTCCCTTTCCCCTTGTCTTCTATACACACGTTGCCGCCCATCACAAGATTTTAAGCTTATTCTTGTTTCATCGGAGAATAGGACTTTCCTCCAGTCATCGATAGTCCAATTTTCATGTGCTCGTGCAAATCGTAATCGAGCTACCTTCTGAGCCCTGGTAAGTTCTGGTGCCTTTATGGGCCTTCTACTGATCAAACCTGCCTCCCGTACTCTTCTCCTTACAGTAAGAGCAGAAACTTGAACATTTCTAACCATCTCAATTTCACTCTTCAATTGCGAACTTGTTACTGTCCGATTTCTTAAAGCATTTTGGCGGGGAAAATGGTCATCCCTAACATTCGTCGCCCTTTTTCTACCCTGCCCATGTCCCCTGGAGTGAGAACCAGTTACAAAATGTAGGAAAGGAATGTTTCTTAACAAAAATTGGTATTTTTAGAGAATTTGATTACGAAATTATTCCACCGAGTGTTTTAAAATTAGGGTTATATAACAACCTTTTAGTTAGCCCTGTATAATACCTAAACCGTCCTCAGTTAACAAAAGACTGGATATGCAAGTTGAAATTAGTCGTTTTATCTACAGTATTCTAAAAAAAATATCAAAATTGGACTAAAATTAAAAAAGTTATGAGACCTTAAATTTTAGCAAATATTAACGTGGTGCGATAATTTTGAACAGCAGTTTATATATATATATATATATATATATATATATATATATATATATATATATATATATATATATATATATATATATATATATATATATATATATATATATATATATATATATATATATATATATATATATATATATATATATATATATATATATATATATATATATATATATATATATATATATATATATATATATATATATATATATATATATATATATATATATATATATATATATATATATATATAAAATAGGTTTTTCGCTCACATACCTGTGAATGGTCACTCTGTACTGTTGTGGGTCAGCAGTGGTTCCGAATTCCACAAGGTTTGTGAAGGTAATGATAATCATAATAACAATGCAGTGGTAGACATCACGAAATCATGTTCGAATCGATCTGAGAGGGTCTTAATACCGATATTTTGATCTGCAAATTTAAATGTACGTTGAAAATATATGAAATAATAACATATTAAAAATTGACACTTAACTAAATAATGAAAATTTCATCATGCACGCGACACGTTTGAGGGGCCCCCCTTTTAATACCATCCAATCGATCTGCCAATGCTACAGTAAGGTTTGTAGGCTCACAGACAAAGATTATACAAAGTCACAGCCTTAACTAAATAATAATTGAATCCACTCATTTTTACAAATTGAGGAGTGCTCTGCCTCTGCCCTTCGATACCGCCATCAGGGATTATACCGTATAGAGGACACTTATACATGCCTTATACATTCTCTCAAAAAATAGGCCTTAACTAAATAATCACCGAAAACTGTCAACAGCTCTTAGTCTAACAGCACTTGCTAATATTCGTGTTTTCGATGTATTTTTTAAATTATACTTGTTAGTTAATAATAAGTACATATTTACTTCTGAAAGGACCATAAGATCAATATTTTTTTTAAAAATATTACGTGTTATAAAAAGATAATAAATATAAAATGCATATCATATTTATTTAAAAAGCGCGGTACAGCATACAAATAGAAATTATACCAAATTTAATACTAAATTTTTGGCACTTAAACTTAAAAAACTTTATATTTGCTATTCAGTATGGAAATATGAAGAAATCACTGGATATATTTATATTCAAATAGTTATACTCAATCTTTAATCTATGGTAAAAATAAAATGATATATTCGTTCGAATGTCGGAAATTATTTACGTCTGACATGACATTCGGTGCACGCAATATTCGAGTGTGGGCGGTTTTTAAAAATATTGGAATTATCAGCAGGCGTCATTGCATTTCCTGTTGGCTTCAGAAAGTGTTTACATAACTAACTAAAATTTAGAAGCAAAATTACTTACCCATTTCAAATTTATAGATCAAATACGTATAGGTTTATTGCATATTTTAAAGTTATTATTAAAAATACTCAAGTGGGTCATGCTTAAAAGATGATATAAATATACCAGCAACGATTTAACAGGAATATATAGATCTAACTATATTCTCTTCGATATCTATTTTGTCAATGAGGTCTTCTTTACAACGCAATCTCTCCCCAAGAATAACATTTTCATTGTGTTGTGTATCTTAGTCAGGATAGGCCGGGCCTACCCAATAATTTTAAAAACTTAAAAAACAAATAAATATCTAGATATTTTCTAAATCATTCAATATAAATACATTGATATACAGTGCGTTAGAAAAGTTTTTACACGATAACGAATTATGTTGAAAAAAATGAGTTTTTCTTCAACGAGTAACACTCGAAGTAGTTTCCACAAACACCAAAACACTTTCACTTCGCTCGACGCGCGTTTCGCCAACCAAGTTGGCATCATCCGGAGACGATTAAAACTAATCTTAAACTAAAAATCTACCCTATTTATACTATTTATGGTGAAATAATCATCAATGATCAGTAGTAGGAAACTACCCCCAGTGTTATAATTACATCCAAGGTTCCAGCCCTATCCAGTTTCAACGAGTAACATTGATAGTGAGTGTTTCGTAAATAAAATTTAAATATTTATGGGTATTTGTATGGGTATTTGTATTTGTATGGTATTTGTATGGGTATTTATGGGTATTTTAATCGTTTGCAGAAACAGGTGTAAATGACCTTAGATAACAATTAAGTAAGTGCAGCAGCGCAGGTCAGGAATTGTGGAAATAATTATTATAAAATTGGTTTGAAAATAAAGGTAAAGAAAAGAAAAGAATTTGTTTATTACTTGGTATTAATTTATTTAACTCAGTACATTATCATATAGGCACAGTGAGACGTACAACGTTCAACGCTTAAGAGCTTACTTGCTTCAACGCATCAATGCCTCAACGCATCAATACATCAATTCTTCTTGTGATCCAATTATACTACTTTATATAATTTTCGACCAGGTCAGTAAAATGTGTACGTGACCCAGTTTCATTTAGTTGTTATAATAATGGTTGTTTATTAAGTCGACCTAGACCTTAAATATCCTAATCAGCATATTATTGTTTTATGTACCTGACATTGTGTATTCGTCGCAATATCGCAATTTCACTCTCGTCGCAATATCGCTGAAAGTTCAGAAATTATTTCGATGGGCCGACCTTATCCAAAAATAAATATTTTGTCAACGTATAAGAAACACGGTCAGTCATTTTCACGACATTTTAACATTAATTGGGAGGAGTATCACAAGTGGGTGTGGTAGTATTTAAAAAAATAAATAACATATTTTTTTGCCCGTCTACTTTCGTCTAATTTGAGGCAGAATGTTTGGGTTTGTCAGGGATATTTTGATTTAAAAAAATTGTCAACGAGCGTCAAAAAACATGAAGCGTCCAAAGATCATTCACAAAATGTCATTAAAATATCCAAGTTGAACAGAAAAACGGTAACAAAATAAAAAATTTCTTAAATCATGGACTACCCCTTGGAAATCTAACGCATTTGAGGCATTTGACCTTGAGCTAAAAAAAATGAAAAAGTTGCATTTTATTGATTCTGGATCCCTATCGTACTTCTGTGCCTAAAATATCCACGAGCCGCCACTGGTTTATCGAGAATTTTGTGTTCGTCTATAATTAATATTTTATTATTATAGATTTGTTAGTAATATAGCTTGTAATAGAGGATTGTTAGATGAGTCATATTTTAGTGCTTAAAGCGACTGTTCTCGGGATTTGTTTCTAACCATAACTGACAGTTTTCTTTTTATATTGTTTAACTCTTTCTCGAGCTTAAATGTACATTATAAATGTTTAAATTTCCAATGGGTGTACCTCCTATTACAAATAAACTTAAAACAACTAATTAATTACACATAAGCTCAAAAAAAAGTTTAAAAAAAGGGTTAAAAAAGTTATAATATCTGAGGTGATACGGCAGGATTGTTCGCGTCGTCACACGCTGTTAGGAGCAGTTCGATGATAACATAGAGTTCTTCCTCGAACACAAGTTAACGGCAGAGCAGCTAACGCAGACAACGAAAATTGGCGAATAGTTTTTACCCGATCAAATTAATGCTTCATGTTCGTTGACTGTTGCCGCGAAATGTATAATAATAATAAGAGTATAATAGAAAAAAATGTGTAGTACTGGTTGGGTTTGTTTAAACCCGGGCCTCTCGACCGTGAACGTAATTCAACTATATTCCCGCTGCGCTAAAAGGACCGATTACTAACTTTTGAATGAGTTATAACGGGTCTTCATGAATGTTTGTAAACCACGTGACTTCAAAAGGTTTGCAACCCACAGTACATCATTGGATCAACTACAATTATTATATATGATATGCATTTCCCTATAGGTATAAAATGATACACGATGAATATTTCAAATACACTTATCTTTACTTTTCCATATGAAGGAGTGTACAGAGGACTTTAGAGGAGAGGAACTTTAACTATGATTGTGAAAAAAGAGAGCAAAATGAGAAAATCATGAATTTAATATATACAAGCATTTAATCTAAACTTTTCTTGAATACTGTTACACCACTGGGTTTGTGTAATAAGTGGTACTATCCAAAGTCCCAATACAATGTAATATAACAAGTCACAACTGTTTACAATGATAAATCTGCTTCTTTTACTACTTCAATTTTCTGTCTTCTCATCTCATCTTCTTCTCTTCGTCGTTCTTCCTCCTCTTTTTCGATCTTTCGTCTCTCCTCATCTGCTTCTCGTTGTTTTGCCAGGCATGTTAATTAATCCCCTCATTTCCTGCTTTCGTCTCTCTTCATCTTCCTTTCTTGGTCTTGCTTCCACTTATTTTTCTGTATTTCGTCTCATTTCATCTTCCTTTCTTCGCCTTTCTTCCTCCTCTTTTTCTGTCTTCCGTCTCATTTCATCTTCATCTCTTTGTTTTCTTAGTATCTCCGTCAATTTCTTGAAATTGGCCATCTCGTCGTAATCCGTAGAACGAGTATTCACCATTAAATTGTATATTTTCTACTTACTTAAATCCCACTTCTGTCACCAATTGTTACGCCACTGGGTTCGTGTAATAAGTAGTACTGTCCAGAAACCAAATACAATGTATTAAATTTCAAACGCAACAAGTCAACAATTTACAATGATAAATCACTATTGCAAACTGAACACTTAAAACACTTTTAATTACTTCTTAATTGGTCTTGTCTCTAAGAACGTTTAAACTAAAACTGAGTAATGTAACGGCTGGCCCTTAATACTATTTTGTTCTGGAGGCTTCTCGATTATTTCATCCCATTCTGGATTGTTCTCAATTATTCCATACCATTCTAGATTGTGTACAGGGCGTTTCGAAGGGTTCTACAAGGGGGTAGTCCACATGTTCTTATATTTCAGCTGTTCTAAATGGGACCAGGGGGCGTATTTCGGAGCCTAAGCCTTTGGGGGTTGTATCTGGCACCCCCAGATTGTACAGATTGTCCCTAGATCTAAGGAATACAGTATATCGTGCACAATTCGTTTTGACGATTTCAGAAGAATACTATTAAGTAACATGAGGAATAATTTCAGACAGGTCTGATAGTCTGATAAAGCTGGAAGGGCCCTCTACGCTGCTGGCACCATCGCTTTTGTCGTAAATTTATTGAGACCCGAGAAAATTGTAAAATAATTTTGCACCTATCGCCTTTCCAACCGCCCGCCCCCGGTTAGCATTCAAGTGTGCATTTGTGACTAACGATGTTCGTATCGACATCTCTGTATCTGTATAAGTCCCGGTACATTTTAGGACCAAGAATATGAGTTTCAAAACAATCAGAACATTATTTACCTAAATTTCGCTGTTTTTTCTGTTAATTCCTTCCAAATGTCCAAATGTTCTTCCTAATAATCACGCCTTCAGAAGGGTCAATACGTAGATTGTAAGTCTTCAGATAGGTGGATATTATAAGCATCCAATTACAAACGCGTAAGTAGGGACTGCATAAATAAACAGTCACGGTCTATAAATAAAGAGCGCAACAGTTGAACTGGGGAACAAAGCATTAGCAGAAAAAACCTCGCCGTCCAATTAGATAATTAAAAATGCTGAATGGTGGTATTATTAAGGTTTAATTAGATCGGCAGATCAATGGTATATCAATGCAGTTAGCTCTACAACACGGCATTGTTAAAATTCCGTCGGCTGACATAATGAGCCACTGTTTGTGTATTTTATAAACCGCTCGCCATTTTTAGTCTTGTTCTGGTCTTAAACAACGCTCCTGTCTAATTAAAGGATACAGAGCTACTCGATACACTACGACCTGATTGCCGACCGTCTAATGTAGGTTTAATTAATAATTGACTTGCAAACTCAACGGGTACGTCTCTACAACGTATATGCTATCAAGAAATGGGTTTTTATTTTGCGGTTTAACTTAATCTAACTCTCAAATGACACAATTAATAAAATTGATCTCATTTAATCATACGTACTAAATGAATACAATAAATAAGGTGGATCAGGGTAATTGCGGTATGGGGGAGAAGTGAATCCAACAAAAAAAAATTGAAAAATTGTATTGAAAGATATTTAAAAACTAGGTCATCATTATGTTGACTTCAAAGGACACGCACCATCCTATTTTTCTTAGGAATATGGGAAGCCATCGTTATGTCCTTGGTAAAAGCAAACATAATGATTTTTTAACCGTTATCTGTACCTAGGTTTAGGGTTTGTTTTTGCGAACTGTCCCAAGAAGAGTCAGATATTTGGTCAGTAATCATTCTGCTAGTGCTAAGTTATCTGTCGCGACACCTCGCCAACTTCCAGGATATGGTTCCACCAAATCTTGATTTTGGTGTGTTATATCACCAGGCAATTTTTCTATATATACTTGAAGGTTGCATAAATACGAAGTTTTCACATCAGCGGTTGCCCAAATTTTATTCTATTCCGACGAGGTTTATAGTCAATGTACTACCTAACTAGGTATTTTCCCCTGAAGGTTCCTAATTGATCGCCAATCGTTGCACTTTCGTATGGCTCAAGGGTATTTTCGCAATTTTTTACAAACATATCCTAAATCTCGCTTATGGCCGCTAGTTTGTTCCGCTGTTTTCGATCAGATCTTATCCTTTTATCGTTAAAGCGTAGATATACTGACATTTGTTCAAAGCTGTTTGGTGACATGGCAAAAGTAAACGCCCAATTCTTTTGTAGACCCTTTTCTGCATCGATACTCCCGTGCTTTTACAAGCATTCTCATCAAACTGTCTGTCCCATTACTTTCAAGAATACATCAGTTTTCAGTTTTATCATCTGGATGTTCTTTGTTCCGTTAATCATAATTTTTAGAGTCCTCTTCATTTGTTGCTACCAATTTTAATCTTAATCTCAAAAGGGTGAAGCAAAAAAAGGCTCTCAGGAAGCTCGTATGTTAATGCCAATGCCAAAAGGAGTGTATTCCTACTTCAAGAAATCAAGGCATATATCGGTACTTTGTTGACAACAGCACTATTTAATAAAATTTATACTACAGCAAGAAGTAGCAGATTTACTGTGTTATTTATGAATAAAAAAAAGATACATACATATCCACAACCTACCTATAAATTTAAAAATAATTACCTAACAATGGGGGTTAAGTTACCTGTGACCAACAGTGACTGTTAGATGTAAATAATGCCGATGACGTAGCTACATCAACGATAAAACGTAGGAACTATCTTAGTTCATTAGATTCTATACACAAAATGTCTTTAACTCCAGTTGCTAACAAACAACTATAAAAAGCAGCAGTATATGTATATAGTACAGAAGGTACAGTGGTAAAACAAGAAAATACAGTAATATCTAAAGTCATAGTCCGTAGTCCGTAGAGGTAATAAAGACGTAACCGTAGGCAAACCCCAGGTAGACGAAAGAAGTCTCGCAATCCCTCGTCTAAAGGGTGACTGTCCGAAAAGCGAAGTGGTCTGTGACTTCAGGAGTCAAAGGGTACTCATCTAGAGATTTATTTGTCCCCAGTAAAAAAAAAACTTGTAGAAATACGGTTGTAATATCTATACAGTGAATATGCAAAAGGAACCATATTTTCAAGGCGCTACGTAACAAACTTCATGAATTAATGAGCAAATTAAATTAAATGACATTTACCTTGTTACTAACGGTTTTTCTCTAATATGTCCTGAATACAGAGGTCTGCTGTGGATAATAAAAAAGGAAACTTATCCAGAGTCTCAATAACAAAACTCAAATGTGAGTCACAGTGGCCGCCTGATCTCAATATCCGAAATGATACAGAAAAATCAATGCGCCTTAAAAAGGCTCAAAAATGAGTCTGTAACATGGTAGGGAGACAAATAATATCTTTTCTACCGTTATAAACAAATTCATAAAAATATAAAAATAAACTAAAAGCGGATTCATAGCATACCAGAATTTGCCTTGTATTTTGGTCTGCAACTGCTATATTCTAATTCGGTACGTTTCTAAACACGGCCTAATATTCTTCCTCATTGTTAATTTATTGGTCATCTTCCGTTTTAGGTGTTGTTTGCCGAATAAAATTTTAAAAATATTTGTTATTATCATCGGTCTCACAGTCGCTTTCGGAATCGGTACACGATCAAGGTTAAAATTCTGGACAATTTCTTCATGTTCTTGTTTTGTTAAAGGACGTTTGCTCTACCAAATTCTCATTTTATTTAAAAACTAAGAGAAACATTATTTTAGAAACTACAAAATTTGCTACTCACTATTACCCAACCGCGCATTGGGTCAGGATCAACAATTTCCGTGCAAAACTAAAATGCATTTTCTAAAAAAAATTCCTACCCTCTACGCTCTCACCCCATAAAAAAATCATAAACTTAAATTCTCTTGCATTTTTTTAAAGTATAATTAATTAAACTTATTACGACCCCACTTTTCAGCCATTTTTGCATCTTTTGTGGAACTATTTTGCAGGAACGCAACGCAGGAGTTAATAAGTTTCAACCCTCTGAAAATACCACTCACCATCATATTTCATCAAGAGTATTTTTTCCACAATTCGGTGGTCGAATTCTGTGCGGATCCAAATGTTCAGAATTTTAACCATAATTACGTCGATTTTCATCCCCTATTTGAAGTACTGCAAGGGACTCTCACATAAGTACAGCGAAGTACCATTGCTTGAAATGCTCTTCTTCTGCTACTCTCACTGTAGATGTTTGTCCTTATATCTCCATTTCCATAATTCTCTTGCTGTTTTACCACAAATGTAACACATTTCAAAGTACTCAAAGGTACTGTCGCATACTCAAAAGTAATACGAAGTGTAAGCTGTGTATTTCAAGTACTCATTCTTCATTAAATAATCGTACTGTACTGCGGAGTACTGTAAGGTAGTTTCACCAGTTTTGTAGATGCATTCTTCCTCGCCTCTACGTCACGAAGCATCCCGTTCAGAAGGTTCACAAAGGTCAGTCCTCGGGCTCTTGTTGTTCCCGAATGAATTTAACAATTTTATTACAGCTCACGTGAATGACTAAACAAAGGCATTATCGAAAACAGAACGTTTTCGTGTGTAGTTTTAAATGGATATCTACTATCTCTGTACACCTGGTCAAGGTTTCCCAGTTTCTTAGTGGGCCACCTTCATTACCGTTTCCGTGAACCATTCGTGTATCGGTTCTCCCATGCGTTTAGATAAAGAATGAGGTGTTACCATTAAACAGCTCCTAATATAATAAAACGGCCGTAAAGTTTTTTTAATTTTATGTGGCTTTAAGTAACTTTCATTGTTTCAATTTGCTTTATGGGTTTATCCTACTTTAATTTACAGTTACATATAAGTTTGTGGCGCGGCAATAAAGTGCGGAGGCGATAAAATCGGCTTTTAAGTGGACTGGCGAAAATTGGATAGGTGAGAATTAAGATAACTACCTAAGCACTAAATCTTTACGTACATGAACTTTGGTGAAATATTTTTGGGTCATTTTTAGAGTTATTCTCAGAAAGTGGATAGTTCAGAATTGACATCATCAGCTGTGTGAGATTTAGGTCATTCAATCAAGTGCAATAAGAATAAGTCACAAATATACAGGGTGTCCCCTGTGATGAGACATTAGACATATTTATTTATTAGCAGAAATTGTTTACTTGCCACTATAATTTATCACCAACGTTATAATGGAAGAAGGATTCCTGATGTTAGCAGCTTCCAAAACCTTCTCGATAGATTTCTGGAAACCGGAAATGTCGAATATAAAAAAAGTGCACAAATAAAACGTGTTGTGAACGAAGAAAATGAGTTTTCTGTGGTGCTTAGCAACGGCTGAGAATCACCCTGTCAGTCAAAGAGAGCTGAGCTCATTAGTAGGAATAAGTAGGCGGTCTGTGGATCGAATCTTAAAAAAAAATAAGTTGCATCTTTGGTGAGGAATTATTGGAAAATATGTAATAGGACCACATTTCTTTAATGGTGACTGGAGCTATTTATCTTGATTTTTGGAAAACTATCTGCCACAATTATTGGTAAATCTAAGTAAATCCAATGTGGTTGCAGCAAGATGGTGCCCTACCACGTTATTTAACAGAGTTAGAGACCGCTTAAATAATACCTACCCTCATCAATGAATTGGAAGGAACGGACCCATTAAATGACCTGCTAGATCCCCAGATCTTACAAAAATGGATTTCATTTTATGGGGATAAGTGAAGGAAATTGTTTATAGAGACACCAACAATAGTACAACATATGAAGGAAAGGATAATAACTGCCTTTAGATCTATCATATCGGCAGTTTTAGGAACAGTGGGAACCTCATCTCAAAAGCGCATAGATATGTGGTGTGTCAAACAAAATGGGCAACACGTGGAACATTTATTAAAATGTTTTCTAATGAGTTATATACAAGGTGTTCCATTTGAAAAAATTGAGAAAATTCAATTAAAAAAGTTCTTCATTGAACAATAATTTTTGGCCACCCTGTACATTTCTAGGAAATGAATACGATTCAAAAACATTAATTAGTTATCTCGTAACCGGTATTCACATAAGTTTTTCTTAAAACCCATAATTGTGACTGTAGTGATTTTTTTAATATCCATCTGTAGATTGCATTATTTCAACAAAAAAAATCATTATATCCAAGGGGTTGGTAGATAGTCAATAATAATATAGGAGTGAAAGGAGACTAGAAAGGGGCTTCAAAAAAAGTACTGACATAAATAGCATTCCATTTAAAAAGAAGGCACTTGATCCTGTAATTTTTTCTTGGCTCCCCCTGTATGTTCAAAAATAATTTCCAGTTATAGACTTTTTTATTTAGTTGACTTGCTTCTTTTAAAAAAATTCTAGCTGTGGTAGAACTCGAGATGTCAAAGTCCGACGCACTATTACCCCACCCTGTATACAGTTGTGAACGAAGAAAATGAGTTTTCTGTGGTGCTTAGCAACGGCTGAGAATCACCCTGTCAGCCGTTATAAATTGTTTATAGAGACACCAACAACAGTACAACATATGAAGGAAAGGATAATAACTGCCTTTAGATCTATCATATCGGCAGTTTTAGGAACAGTGGGAACCTCATCTCAAAAGCGCATAGATATGTGGTGTGTCAAACAAAATGGGCAACACGTGGAACATTTATTAAAATGTTTTCTAATGAGTTATATACAAGGTGTTCCATTTGAAAAAATTGAGAAAATTCAATTAAAAAAGTTCTTCATTGAAAAATAATTTTTGGCCACCCTGTACATTTCTAGGAAATGAATACGATTCAAAAACATTAATTAGTTATCTCGTAACCGGTATTCACATAAGTTTTTCTTAAAACCCATAATTGTGACTGTAGTGATTTTTTTAATATCCATCTGTAGATTGCATTATTTCAACAAAAAAAATCATTATATCCAAGGGGTTGGTAGATAGTCAATAATAATATAGGAGTGAAAGGAGACTAGAAAGGGGCTTCAAAAAAAGTACTGACATAAATAGCATTTCATTTAAAAAGAAGGCACTTGATCCTGTAATTTTTTCTTGGCTCCCCCTGTATGTTCAAAAATAATTTCCAGTTATAGACTTTTTTATTTAGTTGCTTTTTTTAAAAAAATTCTAGCTGTGGTAGAACTCGAGATGTCAAAGTCGGACGCACTGTTACCCCACCCTGTATACTGTTATATCTACTTGTAAGATTATGGTATGCTCAATTATTTTTCTTGAAAATCGTAAAATGGGTTTTTTTCTTGTACCTGTATACTTTAAAATTTAAAGGTTCCCACATTTTATAAGCCTTTATTATCAACTCTGTGAAAATATAAATTCAAAAGCAAACAAATCTCATGAGTTATTCCAACCCCCGAGAACACCTATCACCAAAACCACGAGCCTAACATAATAATCTGGAGGAAGCGGAGTTCGAAGATGTCTCGATATTTAGTCCGTTTTTCCGCCTCTTTTAAGACGAGTACCATTTCTCCGGCATACTAGCATACCATTCGAATCAATCGTTAACTTCTTTACTTTATTTAAATTTCGTTAATCCCGTTCCCGTATCCGTACTTCATTCTCCAGTCCGCCACTCTGAATACGACATGACATGTGCGTGGTGGTTTTTATTTTCCTTAGGCTCCACTCGAACAAATTTCAAATTAATTCAGAAAATACGTAAATAGCCTCATTTCCGCCGATTAACAGTGTTCTGCCCGAGGCGGGTAATTCCGCAAGTTTTCCGCGTCTGAAAGCCCCATAAAAGCGGCTGCTTTCCATCTGATATTTAAATGCGTTTAAAGTATTGTTTTATGTTATAAATTTAATGCCACAAAGTATTAATTGCTCGTGAAACCCACCAAATTACATTAAAAAGCATATTGATGAGCTTTAGCAGAGATTACAAACTTTGGCTCTCGCGTCTTATTACTCCCATGCCTCGGGGGAACCGAAGATTTTCTTTTCTCCGCCCAAAGAACACATCGCTTAACTTATGACTTGAGAGTATTGTATATTTTTTTAAAACAATTATCGACGCTAAGACTTAATATAGCCATGGAGGTATTTTCTCCATTTAACAACGTACCAATTTAGATAACTGAGTATCAGTGGTATTGAAACCAAAATATCACACTACTAGTGGTTTTTTAAGGCTTCTATCACACTATACAAATATTTTGATTTGGCATTTACGCCATATTTATAAATCATACGAATCAAATAAGGAATGCACGAGACAAATTAATTTAGCAAGAGAGATAGAAAATACAAATTTGATGTAAATTAATATTACGTTTCGCGGTAAATGGAATCGGTCTCATTAGAAAAAATTTGTACGTTTAATCATGCCCCCGATATACTTCGATTACGTCGAAAACGCCAGTTACGTTCCCACATTGTAAGCTACTCTTATAATAATATAATGCAAACTGCAAAGTCAGGGATAGATAACACCGACGTTATAAATAAGCTTTCATGCTTTTGTAAAACATTTTTTGCTCAAACTTGTAACTGTTAGCTTGTCTCCGGAAATAAAATTTTTCTTTTTTAAACATTTGTTTCGCCCGACCCGAATCGAAACTCGCCAATATAATAACGTTGTAACGACGTAAAAACGACGACAATATCTCTCATCGAAATGATGTTATCTGGAAACGTCATTTTCACGTCAATCTAGATAATGTGTAGATGACGAATATGAAGCTAGCTGAGCAAATTTTTATTGCCCACTTTAATCGCTGTTGGATGTATTCTGGAGGGTAATGAACCCATTTTAAACATGGACGATTTAATTACTTTGCATGTCAAATTGTAACATTTTTTTAATAACTTTAATGCCAAACATCATCTGTGAGAAAACAACTAATCTATCGACCAAATTTCTATTATTGTGTCAGAAGGTAAACGTACATTTTCAAATCAATACTTACCAAACTTAACATACTTACCAAACTTAATGGCTGCAATGACGGATCAACAATTAATTTAGACAGTAAACAATTGAGGCCTGTTTAGCAAAAACAGCATATGTCCAAAAATTAAAATAATCAGGAGACTCAAAAAATATCCTAGGTGGTTATAGAGCGGATTTTTTAAAATAATAATTTTACAAGTTGGTGTAATTATACAGACAAGCATTTTTTTTGTGATATGAGCTCAAGTTTTGGTCAGCTTTTTCAACAAAAAATTGAAAACCAAATAAGAGTAATTTGTTTTATATTTTGGATATTTATTGGGCCTGTTTTTATGCGAGCCTCTTTTCTCAATCGGTGATGCCCCTGTCATCATTAAGGAATCCCTGATGTGAGGATCTTTTATTCCATACAAACTAAGAAGAGCTTTCTTACAGACCTTCATTTCCTTTTCTCTGGTACGCACTTTATAGGTAAAATGAGCCTCGTGTGCTTTATTAACCACATTACTTCTAGAACGCCCTCTTTGGATTTGGTTCATTGAAATGAGTCCAGCTAAGTGTGAATCTTGGTGTGAATTTTTCTCACCCATTTCATTAAACTGTGCCAAAATGACCTTCCTATCCTCTTCAGAAATTTTTTTTTGTTTGAAAGGGCGATTCTTGGGGATGACTATTTTGTAATTGGCTTTCCATAAAAAATGTATTTTTTAATATGTACAGCCTTTAAAATACTTTAAAATAGCCTTTAAAATAGAAATTTTATTTGTATTGAATTCTTATGTTGGTCACGGTGTTTACCATTCTTTTTTCAATATTCTCTTTTTTGAATCACCTCTCTAGCCCCATCAGCAACGAAGATGCGATATTTTAGATGAAACGGTATTATTAAGTTTGATATTCAACAAGGAGGCCGTGGAGCTGAAAATGTCTAAAAAGTTCATCGTTTAAGAAATGTTTAGCGTTTTCGATTACGGACGCTGAAATAATTGTTACTTACAAGTACAAACAACATCAAAAAGAAATAACAAACAAAGAATTATTCGACATTTTAGTAAAACGACAGTAATTATTAATGATTGAAACAATAAATTTAAAGCGAGTATTTCCTCCTTTGGCTGCTATAGCAGCTTCCATACGCGTTCTACTAACACGTTGTCCCAATTCATCCCATAAATGCTCAATGGGATTCATATCAGGTCTTTTAGTGGGCCACGGCATACGATTAATTCCGACATCGTTTAAAAATTGTGTTATCATCACTGCTGTATGCGGTCGTGCATTATCTTGCATTAAGAGGAATTCTTCGCCAATGTAAGGTGCAAATGGGACAACATGTGCATTCAAGATCTCTATGTATGTAACTGCATTTAGAGATTGCCGTGGTGGAAACACAAATAATTCTGTACGGGCATCGCTGGTAATTCCACCCCATACCATTAGTGAACCACCGCCAAAACTCTCCCTTTCACTGAACATACTATCCTCGTATCTTTTCCCACGTCTTCTCCAAACCCTCCGACGCCCGTCTACTGATCTCAACATGAATCTTGATTCGTCAGTGAAAAAAACTTGAGACCATTGCAACTCATTCCAAACAAGATGAATTCGAGCAAAATCCAAACGAGCTACTCGATGTCGTCGAAGTAATCGCATTCCAATAGTAGGTCTTCTTGCGATAAAACCGAGACTCCTGAATCTCCGACAAATTGTTCGATCTGACACAACTGTTCCTCGTGCGTTTCTTATATTTCGGTTTGTGATCACAGCTGTTTGATAGGGATTCCTCGATATTTGCAGACCTATAAATCATACGTCAATATTTTGCATAATCCTGGAACTACCCGAACCTGGACGTCTGCTGTATTGGCCCGTTTCTCGGTAGCGCTAGATCGCTCTTCGGACAGTTGTTTCTGGTACACCAACAATACGAGCTGCATATCTTTGACTCCTTCCATCTTCTACCAAAGCCACAACTCTAGCTACTTGAATTGGACTAATTTGCACTGGCATTTTCTTTTAGAACGTTAACTAATTTTTTTTTCACGAGAATTTCAACTGAATCTTTTGACGTTTCAGTGTTAACCGTTACCATAGCCTCCTTGTTAAATATCAAACTTAATAACACCGGTTCATCGAAAATGTCGCATTTTCGTTGCTGAAGGGGCTAGAGAGGTGAATCAAAAAAGAGAATATTGAAAAAAGAATGGTAAACACCGCCCTATCAAACGAAAGAATCGCCCTATCAAACAAAAAAAAATCAATCAGCCTTTCTTTATGACTTTCATGTTCTTTATCCTGAACGTTTAACTGTTTAATCAGAGATTGTTTCCTGATTTTTCTTTCTTTTTTCTTTGGCCACATTATTTGCCATTGTTTCCACTAATTTCCAGCAGTAAAATCAAAATTATTTCACTAACAATACACACAATGGCATGGCAATCAGACTAACCTAACCAAACTTTAAAACAGATGATACGACGGCGACGCACGGATTACTTCAGTTTCCAGCAAAAAGCGCATAAGTCCAAGGACATATGCGGTTTTTGCATAGAACTGATGGACGTATGTCGTTTTTGCAAGAATCAACCATATTTTAAATTACTATATTTTGGCAGCTATGGTGTTTTTGTAAGAATTCATTATAGATATCGTTGCCAATCATTTTTCTGGTCCCATTGGCGCCATAAACTCATTTTCGGTAAATTTGGACTTATGTTGTTGTTGCCAAACCCACATCAATTACTGACCCACTTGAGAATACAGACAAACGGTCCGCTTGACAACATGGTACAAATGCTTCTTATGTTGCGACTGCGCAAATTCTGAAAATTTTAAATATTGGCTATATTATGTTTTTAATACTAAATCTGTTGTCTTTGCATATATTAAGTTACAAAGAGTACACCTATATAATAAATAGTCCTGCAAAATAAATAGGTATTCAATTTTCTAAACGTATTATTATTACGGTACGTATCATTATGCAATGCTAGTGTACTTATTGCATTATAAAAAAGATCTATACACTTTTTCCGTTAAAATTGTATACGCAACAGCCGTGTATATGACGCATATTAGACGTGTCCTAGATTACGTTGCTAATAAGTGTAAAAGAAGTTTAAAACACATATCTTTTGGTGGACCGTTGACTATGGGTTCCATTACAAATCGACGTGAATGAGACGTCAAGTAACGTTACTCTGCTGCGTCTTTGGCAGGCATAAAAGCAGCTATCGCAGTTGATCGCTACACAGAGAGCAGATACAGTGTTTTTTTTTTGTTGTTTTTATTTGTCGTTTCCATATTTATTTCCATTTCCAGAGATTAAACTTTTTTTTTCTTTCAGTTATACCGTGGTAGCCGGGCGATAGAGGGACGTGCAATAATTTCCATGATTGGCATTCTCTTGGCTCGGTGGCCATAAAGCCCTAAAAGACAACTCTGCATATCGTGTTTCGAAAAAAAAAAAACAAAAAACCTTCTTAGGGTTCGTTCTCAAAATCGGACTACTTGTTACTGAGTGGGAAGTGACGCCAGGAAGGCGAGCGGCAACGTTCTCGATGGATTCTGTTGAGTGACCGTTTCGTAATGAACGTCGCATTGTGAGGTTATGTACAGTGACGGAGTAATATGACGATCGCAATTTTTATTTAGTATGTTGTTGTTATTTTTGTAAATAATAAAGTATTGTTAATTATGAGACCCGTTTTTTGAAATCCTTAAGTCCTAAAACCAGAATAGATTACCTTTGGCTAATTAGTCTCAAACAAAATGTATTGTTAACTCTGCCATCTAAGTTTCACTAGCCGTAGTATGCCACAATTTTTTTAATTACTTAAATCATGTTTAATTCACGTTAAATAACAGCCGCGGCGTAATTTTTGTTATTTTGCAATTGTTTCATATTTATGTTCAAAGTCCATTTTATAATTTAGCAAAATTTTTATCAAATATTCTAAACAACGTTGTTAGGAAAACAAACCATTATATAAAGGACTCTTGGACATTCAAAACATGTATTGATACAATAAAACTTAATAACCAAGAAAAACTTTTCTCTTTAGATATAATTTCGCTATATACCAATATACCAATAGACCTGGTAAAAAATATAGCACATAAACGTTAGAACTAAATAAAAAAATATACTTCTTTAGCAATAGAAGATTTCTCATATGCTTTAGAAATCACATTAAATTGCACATTTTTTCAATGCAATAATACATATTACAAACAAACATATGGCTGTGCAATGGGTTCACCAATATCCAGTAAAATCCAGTACTAGAAGATTTAGAAAAACCATAATTCCAACATTAAACTATAAAATACCATTTTTCAAACGTTATGTTGATGATTGCATAACTGCATTTCTAACTAACTGAACGTAAGAATTGTATCCTAAATAAATTTAATAGTTACCATCCAAAAATACAATTTACAATTGAAAACGAATCAGAAAATACAATAATTTTCTTAGACTTAACTCTTATAAATAATATAAAACTGAAATATTAACAAAATTGAATACAAAAACATTATGGAATCAATTTATATTCAAAAAAATCCTAATGCATGTAATGACAAGAAAGATACAGAACATCTCTCTACAATCTACAATTTGTTAATATAAAAGTATTAAAAAGCTGTGTGTAAGCAATTCCCGAGTCGCTACGGTGAACGCAACCATATTCGTCAGTTGCATTTGCCGAACCCAAGTGTCTCGTAGATTATCAATGTTTTCATTAGTTACAAGTGGTCGTTGTTTTCGATTAAAAAAAAAATTTATGAAGGATCCTTTTGGCCGCCGATTAAAGTAATTTAGGGTAAGTTTTAGGCGAAATTTTTGTATTACAGTCATCAAATGTACTTTCTAGTGTACTTACCCCTAACCTAAAAACAATAATTAGGTACATAACGTTTGATTCTGTAGAAATTGCCTGGTCCATCTCTCCTGCGCTTTCCTGAGGACAGACGGACCAGCATGTGCAATATCTGCAAAATCCGTTACAAATCGATCATGATCATGACTCTTCTGCAGAATTCGAATTTTTTTTATACCACTAGGATAAGTGTTTCAGTTTTTTTAACTAGATGAAAGGAATGCCACAGTTTATTTTATAGTAAAAGAGGTGTTAGAAATCTGTAATATCACCATTCTTCATGCCAACCAAGCACTATTTTTGTGCAACATTTTTTTTTCAATATTTAAAGTGGAAAAAATTCGCTGTTAGATTTTACCCATATTTTACGCTGATATATTATTTCTTTGCATCATCTTATATGAATAGTGCTTATACGGCTCAAAAACGTTAAGAGAACGTTTCTTTACGCATAAAAAATATCGATAAACTGTATACAAATGAAGCTGGAAGACTCATTTTATTGAGAAGACTCATTAGAAGCTCATTTTATTTTCCTTAATTGGTAAAAATAAAATTAATAGCATCATAGTTTGTAACATTAAAATATGAGACATAAAAACGCGAGCAACAAACCATATACAAATGATTTTATATACATCGCCCATCACATTATGACATTATTATGTAGTATAACAAAATATTGATCACACTATATACCTTTCGTCATATAAAATAATTGGATGGTGAATGTGATGCAGAATAAGAATGTCTCCCATTCAAATATTACGGATCCATTTTACACGTTCCTCGGCCGCGTCAAATCGGCATCATTGGCATTCATTGGATGCCTAAATTGCCTAATACCATCGAAAGTTTTGTGGTAAAGTGCGGTCAACAATAATTCTGGAAATAGAAGTAATACAGTTATTCTTTAATTTAGTGTATTATTTTGATGGGTATTGTGTTAAAATTGATTAGTTATTACTATTCTATCAAGACATTGGCAATTGTGGATTTCCTTTGAAATTTTTTTATGTCCCCCTTATCTCACTTATCCTTTGCCGATTTAATTCATTAAAAAAAGGAGTGGACGCGGTTTTTGATGAATTTTTATAATCTGAGCACGTATATTAAAAATCTCGTAAGATATACAGGGTGGAAAATAAAACATGAATTTTTTAAATGGAACACCCCGTATATTTTTATACCAAAATAATGTCCTTAATTTTCTGAATAAAAAAATATCTAATTGTTATATAATCACTCCACCTGTTCGTGAGATATTACTAAAAACTTATCACATTACGGGTGTCAATTATAAAACAAAAAGCATATCAAGATACCTCTGGAAACAATGCCATTTATTGAGATAATAGATAAATAATATATAGGTGACAATAACAGTAACGAGTAATAACAATAAACAACATAAACCTAATAAAAACAAATAGAAGTCAATATTAATACAGTAACACAATAGAGTAACACAATGTTATTTATTTACACGTAACGTAATTAAATATTTTCCACGTAACCACCACCATTCTGAATACACATTTGGCATCGCTTTATAAAATTGCTTCTCACCCTTTGAAATATATCACCATTTTGGTTTAATTCCTCAATTTTTACACGTATGCATGATTTTAACTCATTCATATTATTAAAAACCCCAGTTTCGTATATATCTTGTTTTATCGTACACCAGAGAAAAAAATCCATAGGTGTCAAGTCCGGACTTTTAGCGGGCCAATGTATAACACCGTGCCATCCTATCCAAATAGGATATTTTCTGTTTAGGTATTCGGTGACGTTCCTTGCAGAGTGTGGTGGTGCTCCATCCTGCTGCCAAATAACAGATCTGTTGTCCACTAAATTAATATTATCTAAATAATTTTCAACTGGATGTTGAAGAATATCCACATAACGTTGTGCATTTAAGGGCCTATTTATAAAAACAGGACCTACAATAGCATCCTTGTGGATGCCACACCACACGTTTACAGTTTGGTATCCTTGTTTTTTTATTTTTTTTACAATATGTGGATTTTCCGCTGCCCAGTAATGTGCATTTTTTCTGTTAAAAATTCTCGCAGTAGAAAAACTGCTTTCGTCAGTCCAAAAGACATGACTTAGAAACTCATCATCTTCCTCTATTCTATCAAGTATGTCTCTGCAGAAGGTTAACCTGTCTTGCAGGTTGTTGTCGTCTAAATATTGAACGGGCAAAATACTATATGGTTTAAAATTATGGCGATGTAATATTTATCACACTTCTTTGTGATATATCCAATTCCTGCAGCAATACTGCAGGATAGGATAATTTGGATGGATTTTCAGCAAAATATAATAACGCGTTCTGTGTCTTCTCCTGTTGTTGTTCTTCGCCTTTCCCTTTTCTTGTCTCTCAGAGATTCGGTATTCCTAAACTTTGCATAAATGTTTTTAAAACTATTTTTGGAAGGAGGTAGCCTTTCTCGAAATAACCTAACATACTCCCTCCGAGCAAGAGACTTATTCTTGTTGCACTGAATATAAATTTCAAGTAACTCTTTTCGCTCTTCCAATGAATATACCATTTTCAAATAACTTGCTTCTTTTACCACCTATTTTAAGGTGGTTTGCATTAAGCAAAAAATGGTTAAATTACGACATAATTCCTCTTCGGAAATTTTTTAATTACTTGGCCCAGCTGTAGAAGACTCACACATATATATTAATAATAATAAAATATTTCAGACTATACCTGGTAATTAAGAATCACTACACTAAAACACCGAAGATATATCTTCGCGAACGTAAGCCACAGTCAACAGGCTCAAGCAAGCAGGTCGGCAGAAAGGGAATGATTTTTGCGGATATCGCGTATAAATGTACTTGCTGGGGGTACGCGACATTTAGCGGGACGGAAAGGTAGGAATAACGGTAGATGGTGAGTCGCGGTAAATTTCTATAAGTTCGCGTGGTTTTATTTCAAATATTTGAAATAGAAATTCAAACATTATCCATAAAACGGAACGGAATTTATTTACGCTACAAATTTCAGAAACACTCATTTTATTTTCCTTAACTTGTAAAAATAAAATTAACAGCCTCACATTCTCTCATGCTTGACAGCTGCCAAAACTAAAGTATAAGATTGTATTGATTGTATTGATTGTATTGATTGAAAAAAAATGATCATTGGAATTCAGTAGCGTAATAGTCAGTAGTCTCTCACAGCATGAAGCGACTTCAAACTCAAGTACATATTCTTGGCATAATATTATGAGTGCATAATATTTTTGTCAGTTACGGTAAATAAAAAGGGGTATCTTTCAAAGACCCTGATTTGCATACAATTTTCCGCTCGACTTTTATTGAGATACAAATTCCCCTAATTGTTTTGAGCAGTATATAAAGCGTAGGTATACTAATTTTACTAACTTTAATTTATAAGTTAATTATAAAAAGAGCAATAAAAACCGGGAAGCATGCCATAGCTCTACGATCTGAAGAGCACTAGCTGTAGGTATTTCGTAAGTATCTTAATAACTACCTCTGATAAATTACATTATCCCTTCCTTCCGGTCCCGACTAATTAATCGTATAATTACAGCCTTTCAGGCCAAAGTACCTAGAGAAGGTAAGTCCTGGGAAAAGATTGTTTACTAAAAAATGACTCTAGCTTAATATTTCATTGTTTTCAGTCTCCTTAATAACTTCTTGATATTTGATTAGAAAATTTCTTTAGGATGTAATTTTGATTGTATTTATTGCACATTTTAATACGACATATATGAATAAATTCCTTGTTATTAACACCTATTAACCTATATTAACCATTAGTAAATAGTACCATGGTACCAATATGGTTCGATTAAAAAAAATCACAGACCTTACATCCTACGCAAGCAAGTCTTAGGCGTATTGAAAACACCAGACAGAACTTTTTGTTTGCTGTAGTGTACTTGATTAATTACAGAGTTCTTAGGTGTCAAAACAGCATTTCCTATCGGTTTTGATAACGACCAGTGGCGGCTCGTGCCATATTAAACAGGTAGTGCTAAAACTGGGAAAGACACAATGTCATAATAAAATGCGACCTTGAAAATTTATAAAATTTTCAAGGTCACGCGTTATCCTGGCACTATCTGAATTTCAATAAAATATCCATTTGAACAAAAATACAGACTTCCACAAGGATAATTATTTGAGTTTATGATTACCATGGCCACCGGCTTTAAGGGTGCATTATTGTTTTGATTTTCAACACACATTTATTTTTATAGATAATTTTCAAAAAATGGTCATAATGTATTAGTACAAAATAATTAATCAATACAAAGATTATAGACCATTACCTACTTACTCACAGTAGTTGTAGATTACTTCTAACCTTCTGAGATATAATACTATAGAGAACTCCAAAAACTACTTAATGTCTTTATGTCTATTAAAAAAAAGTTATAAAATTAATTTAATTAACACACGCGATGGAAGTTTATTAGTGTCAAAGACTAATAAACAAAACAGCTATTGCCTGACTCTCTATAAACTCTTGAAGAATGGGGAGAAATGCACTAGATAGAAAATATGTTTAAATGAAAGATACAGTTAATATTTATGTATTTTTACGAATAAATAAGGTGGTGCCATGGCTCCGTGGCACTACCTCACCAGCCGCCACTGGTAACGACTGGTAGAAGTTTACCTACTTTATAATTATATTGAGGTTGAGGAATAAGGTTTTGTTGTTGTACGTTGTGCTGTTTTTAGGTTAAATTAAAGACTTCATTTAACATTTTTCTGTGCAGTTTTTTGCTTTACCACTATGCAAACTTGAACGTAAAATGTGTCGAATATCTATAAGGTGAGAACATACGCAATTATTTCTATTTACATCATGTAGGTATTATACTTACTAGTCATTACAATAATTAATTTTAATGACTTAATTAATAACTTTACTTAAGTAATTAATAAGTTTATTATCATTATACAGTAGAAAAAAAGGGTCAGTATTTTAAAAAGTAGGTAACTAAAATCGTTTAACCTATTTGTCTGTCACTTTTCCGGCCTAGGCGGGAAAAGTCTTTTCAGGCCGCTTACTTGAAGTAGATAGAACAGTTCTACCTTTCGCTATTGTTTTCTAACCGAGAAACGTCTTTTTTGACACAATCGAATAAATAATATATTTTATTTTCAACCACATAAGTAATAATGACATTATATACTAACTTTTTAAAATTTTAGAAGTGTCACATTACTGTCCCGTCCCGACTTCCCTGCTCGATTTCCCGTCCTGTCTTCCCTGCTCGATTTCTCTGCCGCATGCAAGGATTAATCGGGGAATTTTATTTATGTAATATAAAACTAATATACATGATTATGACAGTGAACAGTGAACAGTGAAACAAAAATCTAGGTAGGCGGTATGTAGTTATTGAAAACTAATTCCTATTTATTTAAAGCAAACAAAATCAAACCATTTTTACCTGCAATAAGGTTTAATAAATAATAACGATTATTTATTAAAATTAATAACGAAATTGGTATTATTATAAGCATTGATCGAAATTTTAAGCCCCTATTGACACTGCAGGGAAATTTTTTTATCCTGCAAATGTATTTCATTGGATGTGACATCAATAGTCGTAGGTATATTTAGTGATGTAAATGAGAAAAAAACGATCTTGTTTTTTTTCAGTATTCAATGTTTTCTTTTGTGAAAAGATACACACGTCCATGTTTTTTCCAAAAAGTGTTTTTTTTTTTTCAAAAACGAACATTTTATTTTGTGAATGTACAGGGTAAGTCTCTTAAGATTAACACCCCCTTATCTCACTTATCCTTTGCCGATTTAATTCATTCAAAAAAGGTTTGGACGCGGTTTTTGATGAATTTTTATAATCTGAGCATAGATATTAAAAATCTCGTAAGATATACAGGGTGGAAAATAAAACATGATTTTTTTAAATGGAACACCCCGTATATTTTCATACCAAAATAATGTCCTTAATTTTCTGAATAAAAAAATATCTAATCGTTATATAATCACTCCACCTGTTCGTGAGATATTACTAAAAACTTATCACATTACGGGTGTCAATTATAAAACAAAAAACATATCAAGATACCTCTGGAAACAATGCCATTTATTGAGATAATAAACAACTAATATATAGGTGATAATAACAGTAACGAGTAATAACAATAAACAACATAAGCCTAATAAAAACAAATAAAAGTCAATATTAATACAATAACACAATAGAGTAACACAATTTTATTTATTTACACATAACGTAATTAAATATTTTCCACGTAACCACCACCATTCTGAATACACATTTGGCATCGCTTTATAAAATTGCTTCTCACCCTTTGAAATATATCACCATTTTGGTTTAATTCCTCAATTTTTACACGTATGCATTCTTTTAACTCATTCATATTATTAAAAACCCCAGTTTCGTATATATCTTGTTTTATCGTACCCCAGAGAAAAAAATCCATAGGTGTTAAGTCCTCACTTTTAGCGGGCCAATGTATAACACCGTGCCTTCCTATCCAAATAGGATATTTTCTGTTTAGGTATTCGGTGACGTTCCTTGCAGAGTGTGGTGGTGCTCCATCCTGCTGCCAAATAACAGATCTGTTGTCCACTAAATTAATATTATCTAAATAATTTTCAACTGGATGTTGAAGAATATCCACATAACGTTGTGCATTTAAGGGCCAATTTATAAATACAAGACCTACAATAGCATCCTACAATGGATTTTCCGCTGCCCAGTAATGTGCATTTTTTCTGTTAAAAATTCCCGCAGTAGAAAAACTGCTTCCGTCAGTCCAAAAGACATGACTTAGAAACTCATCATCTTCCTCTATTCTATCAAGTATGTCTCTGCAGAAGGTTAACCTGTCTTGAAGGTTGTTGTCGTCTAAATATTGAACGGGCAAAATATTATATGGGTTAAAATTATGACGATGTAATATTTTTATCACACTTCTTTGTGATATATCCAATTCTATTGCTACGGCATAGAATGATTTGGATGGATTTTCAGCAAAATATAATAACGCGTTGAGTTCTGTGTCTTCTCCTGTTTTTGTTCTTCGCTTTTCCCTTTTCTTGTCTCTCAGAGATTCGGTATTCCTAAACTTTGCATAAATGTTTTTAAAACTATTTTTGGAAGGAGGTAGCCTTTCTCGAAATAACCTAACTGCCATAGCAACAACATAGCAACCATCAAAATTCTACCTACTAAGTAAAAATTTAAGCCAGAACGAAATGCAACAGGAATGTATTTCGTTCATAATATAATAATAACATAACAATTTTATTATATTGAAGCATATTTTAAGTGTTATTTAGAAATTCGTAGTTGAAAATAAAACAGTATTCTATACCTACTCGATGGGAATTTTCATTAATGTCTAATAATTATGATTTTGACACGAAATTTGAATGTCGCTGTGTAGTGAAATTTTATTTGTATTGAATTCCTAGGTTGGTCACAGTTGTTTCTGGTAGACCAACAATACGAGCTGCATATCTTTAACTCCTTCCATCTTCTACCAAAGCCACAACTCTAGCTACTTGAACTGGACGAATTTGCACTGGCATTTTCTATTAGAACGTTAACTGAATTTTTTTTTTCACGAGAATTTCATCTTTTCTTTTTCTCTTTTGATCTTTCATCTTTTGATCTTTCATCTTTTGATCTTTCTTTTTCTCTTTGAATCTTTTGACGTTTCAATGTTAACCGTTAGCATAGCCTCCTTGTTAAATATCAAACTTAATAACACCGTTTCATCTAAAATGTCGCATCTTCGTTGCTGAAGGGGCTAGAGAGGTGATTCAAAAAAGAGAATATTGAAAAAAGAATGGTAAACACCGTGACAAACCTAAGAATTCAATACAAATAAAATTTCACTCCACAGCGACAATCAAATTTCGTGTCAAAATCATAATCGGTTTTTAAAGGCTGTACATATTAAAAAACACATTTTTTGTGGGAAGCCAATTACAAAATAGTCATCCGCAAAAATCTCCCTTTCAAACAAAAAAAAATTATCAAAATCGATAGGCGATAGGTTTAAAAGTTATTGAACATCAAATTTGGGACAAAATCTAGGTGCGCCACTTTTTATGTCCGTCAGTGTATAATAACATATAATAACATATTATCTCGATAGTAATGAAAATCTTCCCACCTCGTATTGTAATATACTATTTAGCAAATATCAATTCTGAACGGTCCCACGAAAATATGATTATCCAAATTAAAGAAAAACAAATTCTCTATCAAAATGGTTTCCACACATTGTTACGTAGTATTAATATTCTTCCAGTTGTAGACTCACCCTTTCGCCGTTTTTTTCGCCATTTCACTATTCTACAAACTCCGCCCTTTAAAAAACACTATTTACGAGTAAAATAAACTTGACAGCAGAAAGCTAATTGTTTTGTATTTGCTGATATGTATAATTTCCATCAATCAAATTAAATTGAATATGACGGCAACATAATATATTAAATAACAACTTGGTCAAGACGCAGAGGAAATTAATTTGTGACTTTGATGTAAGACTTCGGTTCAATATCCTTTTGACGATTTATAATGTCGGTTAGGTCTTGGACATCATATTTTAAAAAACGGTTATTTCTCTTTAAAGGTAATGGTGGAGCAGTTATATTATACGAGAAGGGAAAAGTGACCACACATTTCACAAATTGCCCTAATTTAATTTAGTGTATAAGATCAGGTTAAGAAGAACAATATAACCCTATAGCCGAGGAAATAAAGCAATGAACTTTGAATTGAATTTTTTGAGTGGATATGGATCTTTGTGCGGTTTTGTGCCGATTCGTGAGAGCGTCTATAAACTTTGTCAACCAAATTGATCAATTAGAAGAGACCATTAATAAAAAAAATATATCTTGGTAAATATTATTCGAAATACCACTAGTCAGTGATATCAATTTCAGTAGTCAAGTGTCAAGTGAATATGATTTAGTTATACTATTTTAAATTAAATGCTACGCCTATGGCAAATAAACTATTAGTAGGTATATTTTTAAATATTTATAAATATTATTAATAGGTATATTAATAGGTATATTAATAGGTATATTAATAGGTATATTTTTAAAGTTCATATTATGTTTTTTCCGAATTAAAGATAAAGCTTGGCCTGTAAAATTTAAAGTAGATGTATGTTAATCTGTCTGGCCTTGCAAACATTCATAAAGAGCAATATCTACTAGTCAGCCTATAAAGAAAACGAATCAGAATTTCCTAACACAGAAAATGTGACATCTTCTTATTCCCTGACCTTGCTGACTGGACAGATAAATAGTATGTCGTATGTAAGGAACGTTTTCTTAAAGACGGCTCCCATATACACGTGCCCAGAAATATTTTCAATACTAAAAAAGTGTTTTGCCCTGGAAACCATTTTAACTAGGTTTATTTGCTCATGAATCACGTAATTCAGTATTTTTCACGGGATTTAGATTTCTCTAGCATTACACTGCTGAATTAGAATAAATCGGAACCGTCATGGCACACTTAAATGGAAAACTAAAAATTTTATTATAAAAAATATTGACGTTAACTAATATATAGGTAGCCTGTACGTAGATTGACGGCATGCTGGGATGGTTCTTAATTCTGAAAGCAATGATTGTCGCATACCTCCAAGAGAGCCAATAATAAGAACCACTATTTTAATTATACATATAATAACCGGGTACAGCCTGCGGAGTTCAGAGAGTAAATCTCGATATTTTGTCCGTTTCTCCTCCTCTTTCAAGACAATGTTCTTTTTGGCCGGAGCCGAAAAGTCTATAACGAACATTGTCTTGAGTTGGTGGTCGAGGAGGACTATGTCAGGCTTATTGGCTTGAATCCGGCTGACGATGGGGAATGAATAGTTCCAGTATAACCGGGACCTCTCATTCCCTACCGGTGTCTGATCTATACCGTACGAGTGCCGTAGGTGGTAATACAGCACTCGTAATGGCGCGTTATGTCGATTGATATAGGCAGAGACCGCATATTCAGGACAAGCTGACAGCAAATGCATAATGGTCTCTGGGGCCCGACGACATGCTCTGCAGCTGACGTCAGGCACTTCTATACCCATCACGTATAGAACGTAATATAAAACCTTCAGTCTCTGACTTCAAAGCTAAAGGTCAGGTTATCAGGCTAAAGGTTTTGGGATAAGCCTAAGTCTTCTATATTTCTATAGTAGACTCCGTGCAATGGCTTATCCCTGTGCTGCTGAAAACAAAGTGTATTTCCAGCCGCCTGAAGGTGGCGGTTGAAAGCCCACCTTCAAAAGCAGGGTCCAACTCGGTGACAGAGTTTGGTTTATTCTGCTCGGTGTCGAAGGCGAGACCTAGGCTATTAGCTGCTCTTTGTGCTGCCCTATATATAAAAGCTCCTACGCCAGCTCCTTCATGGTCTGTGACCATGAGGAGTAGGGGATCCGAACTCCTGATAATTTTACAGGCTGTGTCCAGAGTTACTCTGTTTTGGAGACACTCCAATCCCAAGAGTCCACGGCCTCCCTGTTGTCGTGGGAGATATAACCCCGGAATGGGACGATCTCGGATGCAAACTCCGACAGAGATGCATCATTTTACGGGTACCTACGTCGAGTTGCTGCAGCTCCTCCTGTGTCCATTTGTTTACTCCAAAGGAGTAGAGTAGAACCGGAACGGCAACGTTAGGGAGAAGATTTGAGGATTGAAGAATTTAGGATTTATTGGAAATAAATCCTAAATAAGGTGATTTATATCTCATTCGGAAATTTCGGTAATTTATATTTTATTATTATTACCACCTATGCATTTTTAGAAACCTTATTATGAACACCTCTTATGTTATGCTAAGGAAGTAAATAAACAAGATTGCAAACTTAAACCGTGCTAACTGTTAACATATGATTTATTATTGGAGATGAATATATCTATTTACCATGAATTAATTCTAGGTTAAACCGTGCCAACTGTCTACTTAGGACGTTTTATTCTTGTAAATCCTAAATAGGACGTTTTGCGTTTGGAAACATTACGTTTAAACAAAGGACAATAAAATTAAGTGATTTTGGAAGGAATAAAGTAAAGTTAGGATGTTCTTACTTGGGAGAAGGGATAAATATGGTATAGAACTAACTACTTATATATATACAGAAATGCCGAAAATGAAAAAAAAATGTAGTTAGGACGTTTTATCTAAGGAGGGCAGTGTAGGAAAGGGTGACATGAAATTAAGTTTCATTTCAGTGCATTTTATAGGTAATTTTATCTACTTTCATTTTGGAAAGAATAAAATTTTCTGATTTCGGTGTCGTTTATGAGCAATATTCAAAAAACTGAAAAAAGTGGAAAAAAAATTCTTTCCTTTATTTTAAATTGTTATTGGCTAAATTCAACACTAAGTTGTACACGCAGCATGCAAAATTTTTTCAATATATTTTAAATATATTCAAAACTAAATAACTTTTTGGCTTAAAGTTTTGCACATTTAAGAATACGACATAATAAGACATCTTTTGAAGTGAAGACATCTTCACCTTGGTTGCGCATGATGCTACGCCACTGAGCAGTAAACCCAGTAAATCGGCGGCTTGTTCATGCAGATGTCTTCAAAGTGAGCGAGAAGGGAAATGGTTTTATATGAGTTGAAGAGGAATAGCGACCGATATGTTAAGCCGCGGACTGGAGACCCTAGTTCTATTCATAAGAAATTGTGGCGGTACTTATACAATTTTACACTAAATATCCTTTTGTATTGCATAGTGATGTGATTTACCGCTTCTGTAGTAATTGGTACGGGTTTTCTTTGTAAAATTCCGCACAATTTTTTACTCTAGTTTGTATATCAAACGAAAACACTATAGTGTTCCTTTCGGCAAAATCGAAAAACAGTTAAATCTTGAAAAATACCGCTTAATGTATGTAAAATATCCCAAATTTCAATCAATTATGTATCATGATCCTGTTACACCCAATGTAGAGGTATGTATATACAGGGCGTTCTTCAAGCAAATGCTTCATTAGCAGATGCATAAGTTAGATTTAGGTGCGTGGATGAATTTTCAAGGAATGTATATAGAAATTGAACAGAGGGGAACAAAGCGACAGGCTGTTAATATCAGTTATGGCTGTAATTTCGTGAGTGTGTTTTCGCATCCGGGCGAAATCAATTCAATTAGGTTAATAAATATTTAGAGACCATTAGGTATTAAGAAGAGATGTGGGTAGGTACATTTATTTCAATAACAATTTCGGATGGAAATGGATTCAGCGCACAATTAACATTAATTTAAAAGCAATGCCAATTTCCTTAATGCGTTTTAGATTTTCATTTCTCATCAAGGAAAGTAATTCTTGATATCGCTTTCCTATATCAAACTTCACACCCTCCATAAAGTATGAATTGAAACTCCTTCTCAATTAGGAAATTCGGCTTTTACGCCCGATTTTATGGGTCGCATGAATTATGCAAATATTTTACATGGTCTCATTCGGCGGGTATAAGGGATAGAGACGTTTCTAATAAATGATATTGAGGCGGAGTTTATGATGCTATTTTTGTTTACAGGCCCTGATGGCGGCTAGTATGAGAATCCGTTATGATACCAGCTAACAAATATAGTGTGCGCGGTACGTGAAAAAAACGTGGAATTTTGTGATACAATTTTTTTCTTTAGCACAAATGCTCCATACACCTAACTAAGTGATTTGGCCCGCAGGACACTCAAGATTTTTTAATCGTTCACCCTCTAGGCCCTAGAGCAACTGTTAACTGTGCAACAAAACTGATATTGGAGTCGGTTCAATATGATTTTGATATGCTGAGACCGAATGTAGTGTCAAAATATTATTTGAACGTGCAGTGGCGTAACCAGAAACTTATCCTGGGGGATAACCCCGATCTGACAACATCATTTTTAATTTTTACTTTTACGTCATTTTACTAACTCGTTGGGCTACTGAACGCAAATTAATTAAGTTATTAAAAGTTATTAACGAAACTTTTTTTACTTTTTCGAGCTCCTGAGACACTTCATCGCAATTACAGGAATATAATTGAGTATAAATTAATAATTAGTAATCAGAGCCGTAGCTGAAGGGGGGCAATTATACCCTGCCTATGCCACTGAGTTACCTTAAATGGACACTTTCAGATATTTTGCGTTGTACTTGTTCTTGCGTTACTGTGTTCGGTGGTTTTTTCCGTTGAACAGGCGTATATGGCGAAGAGAAGTAAAGGTTTATGGATGGCGGTCCCTGTTTTCCTTGAAACTGTACTCGGAAATATTATTCGAATATTTGATTTTTATTCGATGAATGATGATTTTGATTCAAAAAATTCGAATGATTTCATTGATAAGGTCAAGAATATTCAATTGCAAGAGGGTGAAATTTTGATTTCTTTTGATGTTTGTTCATTATTTCCGAGTATACCAATTCTACAGACCTTGTACTATCTTGAGGATTTACTCGAATTAAACAACTATAGAAAAGAAGTAATAGAAGAATATATAAACTTTACAAAACTTTGTATGAAACAAAATTGCTTCCGTTTCAATGACAAGTTCTATGAACAACATGAGGGAACGGCAATGGGTAACTGTTTATCGCCTTTCATTGCTGATGTCTTCATGAGGCGATTTGAAACTGAAGCAAAAGAAGAATTCGAGTATTTTCATAGGATTTGGCTGAGATATGTGGATGACATTTTTGCCGTCTTTGACACCAATATTGCGGATGTGGAACAATTCATTTCCAAATTAAATAGTCGTTTCACTTCTGAAAAGTTTGTATATGAACTAGGAAATAATCAAAAACTATTAATTTAACAATAGTAATTTAAAGTAGTGACAATAGATTAGAATTCGATATATATAGATAATATATGATAAATGTACGATCAGATATATCCCTAATGACCACTGCTATCAACACAAAATGGCGATTTTAATTTTCTTGTTCATCGTTTACTAATCTTCAGTAAACGCGAAGCGAAGCTCGGTTTGGAAAATTAAAAGTATTAATTAAAGACATAGCTGTGAGTAATGGTTATCGTAGAGATATAGTTGAAACACTAATTAGGAAGCGTAAATTTAAGGACACACTTCGTAATTCTACGACATTTCAAAAGGATAATAATAGAGACTCCAAAATATGTATCCATCCCGTACGAACCTCATAGAATAGATATTAGTAATTTAAGATTAGTTAGAAATGTGACCAATAATAGACAGTTGGATGCATTTGAGAGCATAGAAATTGTAAAATGTAAAAACAGTTTGAATAGCGACAAGGGACCTATACCGTATAGCCCGCTTTACGATCATCGAAGCGTGACCAATGATTTCAGCATAAATAGTATAAATAGGGTAGATTTTTAGTTTAAGATTTAATCGTCCCCGGATGATGCCAACCCGGATGATGAAACTACTCCGAGTGTCCTAAATATTAATTGGACAAAGTGTGTTAAATGTCGGTAAGGTAATAAAACTAACCTGAGCTGCAACAAATCCTGTAAAAAAATTTTTTAAATCACTTGAAAAGTTAGAAACCTTAAACCTACAATGATACCATCATAAGTGATTTTAATAAAGTTGCTAGAGAATTTGGATACCACTGGCACACTATGGTAGCACAAAACAAAATCGAAGAAAATTTTGGGTCAAATATATTTTTACATTGTACTTTGAGCAAAGTGACCAGACATAATCTAAAATTTAAAGGCTAATTAAGTGCCGTAATCCGGAATTTTACGCCGCTACTGGTTCCGAGAAATAAGCTGCTCTGCTAATGAAATAACTTAGCTTTGAAATAACTTAGCAGAGCAATATTTAGTAAATAGGTTTAAAGGGAGCAGACATAATTGAAAATAAGTGAAGAATTAAAGGCTCTTTAAAGGCTAATTAAGTGCCGTAGTCCGGAATTTTATGCTACTACTGGTTCCGAGAAATTAGCTGCTCTGCTAACTTTGAAGTAACTTAGCAAGCAATATTTAGTAAATTGGTTTAAAGTGAGCAGACATAATCGAAAATAAGTGAAGAATTAGAGGCTCTTTAAAGGCTAATAAAGTGCCGTAGTCCGGAATTTTAGGCTGCGGGATATCTTCGTACCAGAGCAGCTAATACATGTGTTTAAAATGACCCGAAAGAAACTTTCCTACATTATTAACGAAATGGTATATAATGACTTTTTGGACATTTTAGCAATATCAATTGACTTATGAATTCTTTCGGTAAGAAAAGACGATGATGATACGGAAAAGGTTAACTGGACTGAAATGAAAGAGATTAAAGTTGACAACGAACAAAATTTGTTTCAAGACTAGCCACTTAATAGATTCTTACAGAGTATACTAACCTTGAAACGGAATGTTAAATTACATGCTGTTAAAATAAGTCAGCTTAACTTGGCTCTTCCAAAAATTCCAGAAAAAGTACTCGTCGCTATGTCCTTGGAAAATATCCTGTTATCCGTTAGCATGAATATAAAATGTTTTATTACAATCTCCCACATTAAAGTGAAATTTCTTAAAAAATGACTTTTAATTAGTTTAGTTTAATTAACCTATGTTCCTTTTTGTTCAAGTAAACTATGTATTATTTATTAGTCTTCAAAATGTGTTTACTCTATGAATAATATGATAGAAAATAAATGCTTTTTTAATTAGTAATGCAAAATTTATAACTCACTCCTGAAAAGAATCAAAAATGCATATACGCCACTCTGTAAAAAATGCGACGACATATACAATTATTTCCCTTGCCGTAATAGCTGTGGAAGCAACTCCGGTCTACAGCTGTTTACATCCTACATCTCTACTCTGGGTGTCACCAAGAATTCGGTCACATATCAATAAAAACCGGTGATTTACAGAGACCTTGGTAGTTATTTGTAAAACTTTCGAAACGGGTTACGCCACTGAATCACTATAACGCAGTAGTCCTAATTAACTCGGACGTTTTCACCATAAATTTAAAGGGAGACCGATTTATATACGACGCGACGATGAAAATAAAAATGAGACCAGAATAGCGTCTATTAATTGACGGAGTCCTCTGCGAATATCGAGTCACCTTGGCGCTGGTTTTTGTCCCACCAAAAAACTTTAATTAGCTAAAATGATTTGTTGGCGTCGTTAAAGTGTTTACGTATAATAGATGCTGCGTGCACCAAGGTAATTGGTTAATCAAGGTAGGGAAATAATAAGTACATATATCCGATACTGTCTATGAACATCAACATGCTTGTAATTATTATAATTGTTTAAATCACTCGTTTACACAAGAGATTGGTTACCAAAATATCGTTAATATATCTTTATCTAGTATGTGTAACAAAAATTATGTGTAACCGGTGTATATATATGGTGTTTCATATTTTTCATTCATAGCATTGAGAGACCTTCCTCCAAGTTCCGAGATGAAAGGTAGAATTGAAAAAATATATATTATGAGCAAAATCATATTTTGAAAACCATACATAGAGATCTGAAATCTCGAGCATTTAATTTATTTAAAACAATTTTTTTCCAGTGACGCACAGTGTGCCAGAATTTCTAAAATTAGGCCAAAATTCGAAATATAGAGTAATGTTTTCTTCAAGCTTGCTGATTACGATTTTGATAACGTCAAATTCAAAAACAAAATGACGGACCTAGCATTGCTACCAAAATGTGGAAAAATTAGATAAAATCAAATTCAAATTAGGACTAAAGGGTACAGCCTCCTAAACCACCTCAACGTGGAAGGATTCTACACAATTGCATACGCAGATGACTTAACGATACTGCTTAATGGAAAATTCGAAGGAGCCCTCTGTCAGAGAATGCAGATGGCCCTAAGTATAATCGAAAATTGGTGTGAGGAGTATGCCCTATCCGTCAACCCCAGGAAGACGGAAATGGTACTCTTTACAAGGAAAAGAAAACTGGAGCCAATGAGAGCACCCGTTCTCCTAAACACAGCACTAAATTTTGCACCACAGGTGAAATACTTGGGGGTAACTTTCGATGCTAAATTAAACTGGAATCTTCACCTCGAAGGAAAAATAAATAAGGCTTACATATCATACGAGGAGTGTCGCAGGACCGTAGGGAAAACCTGGGGAATGAAACCCAGGGTGGTCCTGTGGATTTACAATGCTGTCATAAGACCAATGTTGGCCTATGGAGCTGTTGTCTGGTGGCCCAAGAGTCAACAAATAACAGCGAAACTCAAGCTATGCCAGGTACAAAGAGTTGCCTGTCTGAGCATAACCGGAGCCATGCGAACAACACCAACGAGAGCAATGGAGATAATGCTGTGTCTTCCACCACTAGACCTACATCTAGAAGAAGTGGCTCTGACTACCATGACTCGCCTTAAATCTGTTGGCATACTACCAAATGCAAGCTGTGGCCAAACCAGAAGCCACCTGTGGACTGAGGCTGTCAGAAAGATACCCCTTTTACAGGCATGTGCAGATGGTATTCCGCCTCGGCTTGTCTTTGACAAACCTTACACCATACATACTACTGGAGAAGACGAGGCCCGCGTTGAAGGTGTAAACTATGTCTTTACGGACGGATCAAAGAAAAAGGATGGAGCAGGCTGTGGTATATATTCCAGGAATCTGCGACTCCGATGCAGCTGGACTATGGATAAAAATGCCTGTGTAGTACAAACAGAACTCGCTGGTATAACCATAGCCGCACAAGCGATTGCTCGCAGAGAAATAACGGGCAAGGCAATAAGAATCTGCACAGATAGTAGACAATCACTACTGGCCCTGAAAAATTATAAAATAACTAAAGGATCGACATGGGAATGTCACCAAGCACTTGTGAGAGCATGTCAGATGAATAACATCTGCCTGTGCTGGGTCAAAGGACACTCACAATGCAACGGCAATATAGAAGCTGACAAACTGGCCATGAAGGCAGCCAGCCTGAGTATCCTCGGGCCTGGTCCTTCAAGTACACTACCAGTTGCAGCGAAACTCCAATTAATAAAGGAAAACACTCACAAAAAATTTAAGACGTTATGGGATGAAACAAGTAGCTGTCAGCTGGCCAGAAATCTCTTGAGATATCCCAGCGAAGAGACGGCGAGGAACTATCTGGCAATGTCCAGGGGTAAACTGCGATTTGTTACAGGAATCCTAACTGGACACTGCCGGGTAAAGAAACACCTCTATAACATGGGACAAAGTGACACACCCATCTGCAGAGGATGTGAACAAGAAGATGAAACGATCGAGCATGTACTTTGCGAATGTCCCGCCGTGTCATCGACCAGAGTATCCATATTGGGGGAACGTTGGCCTTCTATGGCCAATTTGAGGGAAATGCCCCTGGACAATATCATCACCTTTTGTACAACATTAGGCTGGTCGATGGCCTAGGGAGACATTTCCCTCACGGAGAAAGCACAAGGGGCCCAACGGGGCCTAAGTGCAGCGAATCTCTGATCCGCACTCCGGACAAATTCCAGATTCCAGATTCCAGGTTTAAAGGGTTACCGAGGTCGCTGATTACGAATTTGTTAAGGCCAAGTTTAAAAACAAATTGGAAGACTCAAATGGCTACTAAAATTTAATTTAATTTAATTAAAACATTTTTTTCCAGTGGCGCACAGTGGGCCAGAATTTTTAAAACTAGGCCAAAATTAGAAAAATAGAGTAATGTCTTTTTCAAGCTTGTTGATTACGAATTTGATAATGTCACATTCAAAAACAAAATGATGGACCTAGCATTGCTACCAAAGTGTGGAAAAATTAGATAAAATCAAATTCAAAAGAGGACTAAAGGGTTACCGAAGTCGCTGATTACGAATTTGTTAAGGCCAAGTTCAAAAACAAATTGGAGAACTCAAATGGCTACTAAAATTTTGAAAATGTTATCGAATCAAATGAAAAATAGGATTATGAGGTTTTCGAGTTCTCTGATTACGGATTTGACAATGGCATGTTTAATAAGAAAATGGCGGACACAAGACGGCTATACAAAAATTTTAAAAAATCAATGAAACAAATGAAAATCGGACAGGGTTGGCAAAAGGCCGTCTTTTTGTAGAATAATCTGGGTCACTGGACAAAACTGGAAAAAACCACAAGTGGAAACCAGTGGTCCAAACTTATTATGCATCTGATACACATTCGCACAATTGGTTGCCGAAAATGTTCAATCGAAAGAATATTTTCAAATTTTAATTTAATCCAATCGAAAATTCAAAATAGACTAGGCCTGGGTACTGTGTCAAAACTAGTATCTGTACATAAAATTCTGAATGTGAAAAGTCCTGGAGAGTCAGAGTCGCTAGATCAAATTGATCAATACTTAAAATTCTGCAAGGAGTTAGTTTTATTAATTCGAACCCCCTCAGGTGCCTAGTGAACCAAAGAATCTAAATTTTTATTGTTTTCAATCCCTCGGGGCGCGGCTATTTTATCTTAAATTTGAAATATACCAAGATATCGAAAAATAATATTTTCGGCCCACCCTAATACATAACCTACTATTTGAATGTTAAAATCATGAAGACTACAACAGGAGACTGATCGTGGTTTGAGCAATGGGACGTTTTCCGTAGGAAAAATTATAGCCTAGTACGGGTGCCCATAAGTGCATTGAAAGTGACGAAAAAGTGAATTCAACTGAAAAATAACCAAATCCTGTTAGAGTCTTGAAACGTTGCAAGCTGCGGGTACTGCGTACGGCGCTAGTCAAAGGAAATCGAGCAGTTCGATATTATTCTAGCTAGAGTTACGATGTTCGAAATTGTTCCCTCTCTTTCTTTTTCGTACAGCATCTTACAACAATGATATATCGGATATATCTCTCGTTTTATAATTTTTTAACGAACACTCGAACAGCGTATGTTGTACGTTAAAATAAATTGCTGACGTAACCGCCAACTTTGTTTAATTGTCAATGAAAAACAAAACAACTAAAACGCCCAGTGTATTAAAAATAGTACTTAAAAGCAGTGCTGATAAAATAGGTAGTAAAATTGGACGCCGTTATGCAAAAAGGAATCAACGCCAAAAACTAAGTTTTGAGAAACGAAAGTTAAAAGTTGACAAACTATAATTAAATCGGCATGAAATTATAGATGCAGATTTGTGCTTTATCTTGCGTTAAAGCTGTGTCAGATTTGTTGCTGAAAATATTTAAAAAATCTAGTTTATTTTAATAATTTTTTTTGAAAAATGGTGCATGGTTCCTTTTTGCGTTTTATAATTTCGGTGATTACAAAATTAAGAGAAATAATAAAAATTGGAAATCCAATATTTATTATCTTCAACTTCAAGTAATAAACAAAATAAGAAATTACTAATTATTATTTATATATTAATGTATAGTATTGTATAGTATAGTATGTTTATTATATTTGTTCAGGTTCAAAGTCAGGGACACCTCCAAACCCTTCTATATCATCTCCAATATGGTCATCTGCAAAAAGCGATGAATAGAAAGTCCTACAATCTTTGGGAATGAGGTGGCATATTGATTTTATATCCGTGAGTTTTTCGTTCAAAATACATTTTCCTTCAGGCCAGAGTATGTTAAGGTCTGTTTTATATAAACCACTTTTAGGACGACTACGGATTTTCTTTGAAATTTCAATTTCTACTGAAATGGTATTTTCATTCAAGTCTTGCTTCATAAAAAGGGAAAACGGCTTTTCTCTTGGTATAGTTACCTCCCTTGTCTTTAACCAATTTATCTCTTCTCCATTTATTCCTTTCTTTCGGTTAGTTATACTATTTTCGATATTTGCCGCAATTCCAAAAAAATATTCTTTTTTCATTGGCTTAACGGACATTTTTTTCCATGATTTCCGTGATTTTAAAGTAATCCTCTGGAATGTATAGGCCTTTGGTTGTTGCCTTTTTAGTGCAGACTCAATTTTACCAAAGTCGTCGTCATTTGGGCAAGTAACTATGTCCCGATATTAAATATCGAAAAGTTTTTTTTAAGGAAGGATGACCTTCTAGAGCACATTTTAACATCAAGACTATTTTAATATTGCGGTTTTGTCCTCCGCAGGAGTCGCTCCATAAGACCAAATCTGTAACGCCATTAGGCAGCGTCTCTTCGATATGTTTAAGTAAACAAGAGGCAACTTACTGGGCACCTAACAGAAACCCTTCATTTGCTTACTGGAGTGAATGCCGCAATTATATACCCAAAGTTGTCTTTTGTAAAATATTATGTTTGTTGGTATCCGTGGCAGCGGTAAAGTCTTCTGGAGGTCATATGTTCTGGAGGTCATAGGTCATACCACATTTACCTTATTTCGTCTGTCTACGTAGAGTTCGTACATTTTCGTGAGAGTCATATCTACTGGTAAAAATGAGGATTCTGTTTCAGCACGTCTATAGTGTGACTTGTACCTGGGAAATTTATTTATATGATTTATCACCTCTTTCCTCAAGGGTTCTCCTAACTTATTCCAACCGCCCTGAGTGCCTCTTTTGTCAGTGATATTATCTTCGGTTTTCATTTTTAATAATGCAGTGTTTACACGTTTTGTCGATACAGCTAGAGTTTTCACAAACATATTACGGCATTCTAAAATTTTATTCGGATAGTATTCTATAGAAAATAGTTTTGGATTTTTAACGACTCCTATACCTCGTTTTCTTTTTTTTTATTTCTTTAACACTAGCAGCAATAAACAGATTTTGAGGTAAATACGTACCAAGTTCAGAAAACTTTATAAACTCATTTCTGCATTGTTCTTCGGATATTTTTGTTGTGTATGATAAAGTACACTGGCAATCAAAAGGTACAAACTCCTTAGAAGCAATTCGTTGCTTCTTATAATTCACATATTCCTTACGTTTATACATATTAGTTTTTCTTTCTTCCCTCGACATACCGTAAAATTTTCTTTTTCTGTTCTTTTTGGTCGTCCTGTATATTTTTTTGTTTAACAGTACTTAAATTCGTATCCGTAGAAGTTTCCAAGGGTACTGGTATTAGTGCAGCATATGTTTTTTGTTCAGCATTTTCGTCATCTGAATCATCCTAGGAAAAATAAGGGAAAAAATTAAGGAAAAACAGGTGCAAACAGGCAAAATTAGAGAAAACAAATATATCAAGACATACCTTTCGCCTTATAGGAGACGAAACATCGCTATCTACAATAAAATCCCGATCTTTGGCCGAATCATCCGATAGATTCTCTAGCAACTTCGCGATCTCAGGATTCAAGGATGGTGGTTCTGAAGAGATATTTGAAATATCTCCATCGTAATAATCTATTACTACAGTATTTTGCTTCACTTTCCAAATTTGAATTACCCGCCAACTTCAGGCGATTGTTGACAAGCTGTTGTTTCTCTCAGATTTTCTAAAAAATAGATATTAAATTATTTATGTTTAATAGTAAAATTTAGTTTCATACCTTTGTTTTCTGTAATAACTGTAGTATTACACATATTCACTAATTGTTTACTACGCTATGAAATCATTTTACACTACTTTTATAAACGAAAACAAACAAGAAGTTCACACTTTCATCCCGTGGAAGGCGCTGATATACTGACATACTGACTAAGAAAGAATCATGCGATATTTATCTGCTATAACACAATTTACAAAAAGGAACCATGCGCTTGGTTCCCTTTTCAAAAATAGTTTAAGATGCTTTCGAGTTAACAAATGGTTCTTTTGGCATATTTCCTAAGGTTATACTGTAATTTTAACATGGATCTTTTCTGCAAAATATAGTTTACCTACTTCTGCAATGCCTTAATATTAATTTCGTAATTTTGTCGCATGGTTCCTTTTTGCATAACGGCGTCCAATTTATGCTGATAATATTATGAAAACACTAATTGAGCACCATGTAGAAATTGATTCATTTTGATGTTTTTTTTTTATCAATGAGTCCTAACTCAAAGCATCAGCACATGCTCCCCATCGTATAAAACGCAGAATTCCTTCTAAATTAGTCAATTAAAATTGTCACTGAATTAGATTGTCTCTGATGACGAGAGCAGATCAAACATCTGAAACTAGATGACGTCCGAAACCAGTAATCACATGAAGTGTTATTAAATCGACTTTTCCGCGAGTTACGGACCCGGTTGGGCAGCGGTTATTTGATTACCCGGCTAAGCTGCCATCAATCTAAAACTAATTAGGCTTCATATTTGAGCATGTCTCGAACAATGGAGCTGATTTAATGACTAATTAATTTTTGGAGGTGCCCCTTTCGACCGCCGCTTTTTGTCAATTTTACACTCCGATGTATGCCATGCCTGCCGTCATAATCGTAAAGTCGGGATGAATCGAAGGGGATCAATAGGATGCCACTCCACGAGATGAGACAAATTGGAGATAAGAAAATGGGGTTCGGGGACCGTCAGCGGCTAGTTGACGTTCGTCACCGGGACGCAACGCCGCCGCCTGCTTTGCAATTGTCTTATGTTGAATTATTCAGGGGCCGCAAATTGAATGTTGCCTGGTAATAGGGAATAGGATTGTTAAGAGATAATGCCTTGTATTTTAGAAGGACTTGAAAGGCGATGCCCGGTTTTTAATATCTTATTTGACTGTACCACCTGGTTCAAAAAACAACCTTTTAAAAGACCTTTGCACTCTATGATATAAAATTAACTATTTCAAGCGTTAGTCATCCACAATCAAATGAATCGTTAGAATCCATGCCACTCTTACAGAAATGATTAGAGTCCACTTAGCAGAAAATCCCGATGAACTTCCATTTAAGATTTTATCATATATTGTGATATGTTATAATAATTCTGGCAACAAGACACATGGATTTACGAGATCGACCACCAGAAACTTTACAGAAGATCACAAAGAGAACCAAAGAGAACAAAGAGAAGACCTACAAGACTTGATCACAAAATACTTTAGAGGCCTAAATATAGAATATCTCATTACTAGATAAAATAGGTAGAGCAAAAACTCTAAACCAGAAAGAGAAACATCTGTCACAGAACAAAAATTTAAAATAAATTCCATATAAAAATTCACGGATTTCGCAATCCTTGCAACTATCGGAGACATTGGAAATAATAACAAAATATATGAAACATAATATACCGATCCTTTTGAGTTGTTTCGAATACATCAAATACAATGGTGCGCGTGCATGCTTGTGGCAATTTCCAGATTGGCTTTAGAATGCTTATGTTTATTAAGTGTTTATTAGTAATATTTGGCGTACGATTGGGTCCCTAGCATTTTATAAATTTCGAATAACACGTCTTTTTCTGGCCTTTTTTGGTCTTCCTCTATATTTTTTTCGTTTAACATTACTTGAATCCGTATCCGTAGAAGTTTCCAAGGGTACTGGTATTAGTACTGCATATGTTTTTTGTTCAGCATCATCATACAAAATTTCGTCATTTGAATCATCCTAGGAAAAATATAGGAAAAAAATTAGAGAAACACAGGTGCGAGCAAATATATGAAGACATACCTTTCGCCTTATAGGAGAAGAAACATCGCTATCTATAATAAAATCCGGATCTTTGACCGATAGATTCTCTAGCAATTCTCTATCATCCGATAGATTCTCTAGCAAATTCGCAATCTCAGGATTCAAGGTTGGTGGTTCTGAAGAGATATTTGAAATATCTCCTGTGGTTTCTCTCAGATCTAAAAAATAGATATTATTAAATTATCCATGTTTAATAGTCAAATTTAGTTTCAACTTTGCTTTCTGTAATAACTGTAGTATTACACATATTCACTAGTTGTTTATTACGCCATGAAATCATTTTACACCACTTTTCTAAACGAAAACAAACAAGAGGTTCACACTTTCATCCCGTAGAAGGCACTGATATACTGATATTATAGCGTCTATGCACTTGGTTCCCTTTTGACAAATAGTTTAAGATGCTTTCGAGTGTACAAATGGCTCTTTTGGCTTATTTCCTAAGGTTATACTGTAATTTTTACATGGATCTTTTCTGCAAAATATAGTTTACCTACTTCTGCAACTTTCAATGCCTTAATATTAATTTCGTAATTTTGTCGCATGGTTCCTTTTTGCATAACAGCGTCCAATTAACAGTTAATTATTACGTTAAATAAGAACGTAAACCTTTAGAAATTTAATCAACCAAATTAACCTCAACCAAGCAACATTTGTTGATGTTTGTCTTGTGCTTAATAATAATGCTTAATAAATGCTTAAAATGTGCAAATAATTGTGCTTAAAATAATGCTTAATAATAATATAAACTAAAACTTTGGTTAACAATCACAACAGAAAAAAACTGAAAGCAGAATAATAATAACAATAACATATGTAAAATAACATTAGCAAATCAATTAAATATAGGTAAGATATAAAGTTAGAGCTACTACCTTAAAATTGGAGCTACTAAAGGAGCTAAAAGTGTCTTCTTCTCCAGCCATTAACAAAAACACTTCCAACCTTTCTTGGGAAATGGAACTTATACTAAGCCTGTTTTTTATTATTTTTTATTCTGATTATCCAGCTGCGAATAAATTTGAATATGCCTTAGCAATATAGATTATATTTAAGCTGCAAAGTGTAGCTAGCAATAAAATATGTCTGTTATTTTTTACCATAATCTTGTATATTTTTCTGCAAAAATGTAGGAGCAAAATTCTAAAAGGGTATTAAAGCATAAACATAAGTTTAATAAGATGTGCCAATTTTTGTCTTTTTCCGATTACGTTATTTTGAGATAAAAACCCGTATTTTTTTGTGGGGGCACCACTTGAAGGGGGTGTAGCTGGACAAGAAAGGGTTATTTTGAAAAAAAATATATATGAAGAACTTGTCTTAATTTTCGACAGGGATCTACAGCAAAAATTTTTGCACATTATTACGGGGCACCCTGTATAGACGTATAAAAATAAAAGCATTTGGTATTATTTTTGGTAAATTATGGGGAAACTTTTGTTGTATTTTTGATTTTGATTTTGTTTTTTTTTTAACAGGAATATACATACGTCCTGAGCACTCTGGACGTATGATGCCAAACTCATCCTTTATTCCCAACAAGTAACCTTCGAAACAAGAAACCTTTTTTCTACATACCAGTCCTTGTGGCATCCATGGCTTCCAGTATGCGGACCTCAGTCTGTAGGCTTAGGACCCGGCAGTCCTTTACACTAACTACATGATTTATCTCAGACATCGCATTCTTAAATCGCGTCTTTAATAGCCATAATTATTAAAATGACCAGCAGCATCTGAGGCCATGAAAATACAACTAGAAGTTTTTTTTTAATCTCCATACGTTTTGCTGCTAACAAACCGCACTGGGCATAATTTCAATTATAAAGTTACTCCGATGGTTGCTATATTATATTTTTATATAATTCTTCGGAGTGTTTTCATTTCATTAAGAAATGTCGTCTGGTCTGCCTTGATAAAAGGAAAATTAATTGTATATTAAATTTATATGACACGGGAAGGCTGGCGCACGTCTAAAATATCACATGTTATACATTATAATCACGATTATAATATAACTTTGAGATACACCTCCATGCCGGCAAACATTCATTAGTTATTTCGAAGTATTGTTATTGCCGAGCCAGAAACAAAGGTGACTGCTGGGGCTGGAGGGAGATGAGCGGCAATTTCAATTCGAATTCTCGACGATGTTTACTTTCCATTAGGTACTAAAAGTGTCGATATCGCGTACAAACTCACTGGATTCGCTACGCATTAATTTAGATTACTTTGTGCCGAGTACACAGGTCTCTGCTAGGTGGAACGCAGGGGCGTATCCGCCATGTATTCATGAGTACCGCTGCCATTGCCGACTGCGTAATAATAATAACAATCAGACCATATGCAACGGACAAAGATGCTGCGGGAGAAAATTACATGCCTAGCAAAACAAAGACAGAGCATGTCACTGCGTGGTGAGGCCGTATTTTAATATTTAAGTAGTATTTAATAACCAAATTAGAAAACGTTAAAAATATCAAATGACATTAATAATAGTTTTGACAAATCATATTATGATTTATCCAATATGAAAACTAATTAAACTATGTCTAATTATAAATAAATATGTATTAAAGCATCTCCAAAAGCGGGAGTCGAGGCTTTTAATCTAGAAGAAAAACGTAGAAGAAACGTAGACCGACCAAGACAAAATGGTATTATACGTCCGTAATGAAAATAAAGTGTAATATAACTATTCAAAGATTGCAAAATTAATATGTGTATTGTTTTACATCATAATCCATAGTAAAAATATAAGAAGCATAAATAATAACAATGCGTGATTGATTGGCAGTTAACTGCAATGTTTAAGGAAATACTAGTAACCAAGGAAGTGTTTTTTGTTTCTGTAGAGGCACTTCCTCAACTACAGATAACAATGCAAGATGGGTCAATAACCCCTCTAATAAGGACAAAGTGCTTACTTTAAATATCGTGGTGACGTCACGCTCTGGGGGCTTAACCCAGATGGAGGCTAATATACTCTCTTAGCTAATTCAACAGGCTTGTCTAGGTCAGTCGAAGCGGCGATGCCAGAATGTGTTCCAGTGCGACTCTTCTCTGCCTATATGTTGAACTGTATTTAGAATGTAAACAAAATAAAGTAGCTTTCTTATTAGTCACTTATCAAATCAAATTGGCCGCAAAAAATCATTAAGAAGCAAGCAACTAACAACTCTCGTGTCAATTGTAATTTGGCAACCCTATTAACGATGTTTTGTTTTGGGTTTTAGTATAGGACGCCGCCACGCGCCAATAAGAACAACAATACCTCTAGAGGGGTTATTGATATTGCTCGCGCGCTTGCCTAGTTCCTAATGATTCTTGATCTTTTTTAACGGTTTATTTGTTGCGGTATTATATCATAATGCTCCAAAAGTGTTGTGTTCCCGGTTGTACAGGAAATTACGAAACCAGTAGAAAAGTTCGGATGTTTCATTTTCTCAGAGACGAAGAGTATCGCAGATAATGGCTCTCTGCAATTCCACGTAAAAGTTTTGTACCGAGTGGTAACTCCCGAGTGTGTGAGTGGCACGTTGAAAAGGAAGATTTTATTTACAAAATTTCCCAACAGGATACAAAAACTGGTGACATCGTTTCAGTTATTTTAGTTTTACCCCTGTTAAAAGAAACTAGCGTAGCAAGTAAATTTCCGAACTGTCCCAAATAATACTAGTCAAAAAAAATATCGTATCGAAAAAGCAAAGACGAAAAACAGAATTACATGAAATACATTTTCAGACATACATACAGACATGTCAAAGCTTAACCATGTTGTGAACTTTATGTCCAATGTACTTAAAAACTCAAAAATAGAGGACGAAAATTAAAACGAATTACTTGTCAGTTTTCTTAAAACAATTAACCATCTAGACTCTAATAATTAGACACATGTAATCTTGACTGTATTTCGAAACAGTTAACCATTTAAATTATTGTTTACCTGTGTTTTTATAGACTCCGATATATTTATGCCGTAATATCTTTGTTTAGTTTGATCTTTTTATTGATCTCCAAAACTACATTAAAACGATTTCAGACATACCTACCTAAATAACTACATATTAATACATATATAAGCCCGTAATAACATAAGTATCTCGTAGGCCTCCGGATGGTGACGTCACGAGGCAGCACTTTGTCCTTGTATTAGAGGTGTTGTTGGATGGGTTCGTAAAAGGCACTGAAACCGGTCGCCACGTAAAAATGTCTCTCTGGGTAAATAAGAATTTATTAGGTAAAACTGAAGTTATTTAATGAAATTTGGGCATGATAGTAATTACAGGTGTTTCCAACGTGTAAAGTGAATTAGTAAATTTCAATAGTGGTTTATCCAAGTAGCATTTAATAGGCCTAGGGTGTGTCTTAGATACTTATACAGTGGTTTTCGTCGTACCCAGATAAGGATTTTCAAGCAGCAAATCACCATATCAACAAGTTAGTATATTTTCAAGAAGAATTCTCAGTAATTCCACCAGAATTGTGCCTGACTTCGTCGTAAGAGTGTTTCTCGAGGCGGCTCACACAGCGTAGACGCATTGCAGTTTTCCCAACGAGGAAGCCATTGCAGTTGCAGCATACCACCAATAGGGGTCACTGCAATAGTTTTTCAGTGCTGTGCGCGAGTGATTGTTTTTGTTTACAAAGGATTAACTTTTCAATAAGGTAATAAGCAAACCACAATTTCTCTTTCTAATATTTGTTATAATATATAACAATATTGCTTGTTTTTAAATATACCTCTAACATCGTTCGTCAAAGAGTTTAATCTCCCATATTTTTAGTAATCTAAGGTATGATAGATTGGCTCAGGATAGATTAAGTTTTGTTTTTTGTTCAATGTTATTGAATCACCATCAAAATATAAATATCTTGAATAAATTCATGTTCTGGTTAAATGCAAGCCAATCTCTGTTATTCCAGAATAAATTCAACATTAATAAAGAAATCACATATTAAACAGTCTTTGAAAAGTTACAGCTTTAACAATAAATGAAATCTTCAGGAGCTTTAAATTAAAATCTTTAAAAAAACATGTACAACCATTTTGATTTTATAAGTTTATTTTGAACTCAACTTGAGGTAAAGTGTTTATATGCTCTAATTTAAATTCAAAATAGGAAAACTATGAGGATTTTTCATTTTATCTATATAAATATAAAATTGAAATACATACCTATAGATAAATAATAGATTCAAAATTGTTCATTGCGAACTGGCGCCTATTTCCAATAATAACAACCGGCGACTTTCCTACTTCCCAGATAGATCCAAAATTAATTTGGATAATGATTTACAAAATTAATTTGGATAATTTAACATTCACTGTTGTGAATGTTGAAGTATGTGTATAATACGTATTCAAGTATGTACTTTAACCTGTTCCGTAGGGGTCAATTCCAAATCTCTCATATTTTATCAATGACATGTCCGATAATTTATATATTACTTGTCTTCTTTATGCTCTCAAGTCCGTCGGTATGTATAGTCAGACATCATATTATAACGAATGTTTAGATCACACATGGGAAACCTATTTTGTAGGGGCCGAATAAAAAAAATAGTACGGACCACAGCCAAAACAAAACCAATTGGTGATACTATTAAAAGTGGTGGTAATATTATTTATTAAAAGAAAGCGAAAATGCAAATATAAATAATAAAAGTATATAATAAAATTTAAAAAAATTCAAAAAAAAATAAAAATAAAAAATTAAATATAAAAACATAAAAATGGAAATAAAAAAATAATAAAAAATTTAAAAACCAATACAAAAAGAATAAAAAATAAGATATTTCTGATATTTGACAGATCTGATTAAAATGTATAGAGCTGCTTTCTTTGAACTAGTTTAGAGATAAACATATTAAAAGTTCAAAAAAAAGCCTACAAAAAAGTCATAAGAAAGAATGTATGATCATGAAATTTCCTACAGAAATATATGATAGTTAAGTATTTTATATTTAACCATTAAAAAGTTAGAGCACTTTTAAATTTATGTGCATCTAATTTCCGTGATTTTATTAATGGGATGTATTATTTATGTGTTATTTATGTGCATGCATTTTCCGGGATTTAAATTACGAAAAAAATTGCCTAAATTTTTTTACCGTGTCTAAAATTTCCTACAAGATTATATGATTTAGTATTTCATCTTTAGCCGTTGAAAAATTAAAATAAAAAGCAATTTTAACTTTATATGCTGTAATTCCCGATATGTCAATAATGTGCATGTATTATTTATGTATTATTTATGTGCCTGCCTTTTCGTCAAAAATCGCCTGACCTATTTTTGCCTTATTTGACTAGCTAACTCATCGCTTTCGTCCTACGAAAAAGCCATACGAGAGAACGTTGTAGATCATGAATATTCCTTCAAGAATGTATGATAGTTTACTGTTTTATCTTCAACTGGCAATATGTTAGAGCAATTTTATCTTTATGTGCATGTAATTACCGAGATTTTATTATTGTGCATGTCTCATTTATGTGCATGTATTTTCCGAGACTCAAATTATGAAAAAAAAATTGCCTGACTTTAACCAGCTAACTCGTCGTACGTTTTTCCTATGAAAAAGTCATAAGGGAGAACGTTGTAGATCATGAAATTTCTTGCAAGAATATAAATATGATATTCCCCCATTTTGGGTATTCATTGAGTGGGCTATAGGTTCTTTTTGAGGATTTATTTAGGTAAGTATTGTTGGTAGTAATTAACGTCAACCATGAAAATGACCATGAGTGATGGTTGTGCTACAATAATAGCCACGAAAGCTACTCTTGAAAAATAAAAATGATTACATTTAATTTTTATCACGATTAAATTAGAAGAGCGTCCCCGTAATTATATTACCATACAAATTAGCCGGACTTATGGTGGTTTGCAGTTATGTTTACACGTGAAAAGAAAACACCGACTTCGTGTGACTGGCCTCATGCTAATGCCCGGTTTTAATTAGGTTTATAGCCAGAGTGTGACCTCGGGTCCGTCATTGCTGCACCTAATTGACAATCGTTTTATTACCCGAATGTAACAAGGACCGGAGCTAATTCGCCTCGGTCTAATGTTATTATTTTAAAGCGAAATGTCCTTTTTTACCACTGTAAAGTCGGCTAATTAATCACGTTCTCCTCCTCATCACTAATGGGGTCCAAATGTTCATTTTACCTAATGTTCAATTAGGCTAATGTACATTTGCATCTCCTGTCCCGTCTCGTCCCGTCTTTGTCCTATGCTTACTTTGCCTAATTGCCCCTTATCGCTGCTGCTCTCTCCACCTCCGCCGATCTGCTGCCGCCGTAGCTTGAAAGCTCAACCGGCAAAATTGCTCTGACATTTTTGTTGTAGTTAATTCTTTCCCTTCGTTCTCAATACCGCCTCATCCGATTTGTTTGCAATGCACGATATTATCAAGCGACCACTAGCAGCTCAGGTAATCATCTCTTTTGCCAATTTATATCCAATATTTGGATTTTTGTCATTGTAAATAAAGTCCTGGACAAATTTATTGAACCAGTATAAATCTGTTACAAATTTACTTTTTTCGGAACCTATTAGAGTCCAATCAATAGGCCCAATATAAAATTTACCATAAATGTAGAATAGAATATATATAGAATAGTATAGAATATTTCCAAAATTGTTTGACCTTGGTATTTTAATAGCGGAATTAACCTAAAAAATTCGTAAAGTTGAAAAAGAAACGGTTTTTCTCCTAAATAAAAAAATATTTCTTTGCGAATAAAGTTAAATGAGAAAGTTGTAGATAATAAAATGATCTTTCTATCTCTATAATATCTATATCTCTATATCTCTATATCTCTATATCTCTATATCTCTATATCTCTATATCTCTATATCTCTATATATCTATATCTCTATATCTCTATATCTCAATATCTCTATACCTCTATATATCTATATCTCTATATCTCTACATCTCTATACCTCTATATCTCTATATCTCTATACCTCTATATCTCTATATCTCTATATCTCTATATATCTATATCTCTATATCTCTATATCTCTATATCTCTATATCTCTATATCTCTATATCTCTATATCTCTATATCTCTATATCTCTATATCTCTATATCTCTATATCTCTATATCTCTATATCTCTATATCTCTATATCTCTATATCTCTATATATCTATATCTTTATATCTCTATATCTCGGTTCATAAATTCCATAGTCCGCCATTTTGGATTCGCCATTTTGATATTTTAAGTTTGAGTCACAAATTGTATTGAATTACCTTAAACATAGCAAAGTTTCAAGTTTGAGACTAATCGGTTCATAAATAAGATGGTCCGCCATTTTAGATCCGCCATTATGATTTTATTAAGTTTGAGTCCAAAATTGTATTGAGTGACCTTAAACACCGCAAAGTTTCAAGATTGAGACATCGGTTTATAAACAGGAGAGTCCGCCATTTTGGATCCGCCATTTTGAATTTTTTTGTAATAAAAGAAATATTAAATTGTATTGTCACCGAAACACTATAAATACACCTACCTAAATCAAGTCAATCAAGTCTCTAGCTCATCGGCAAGCCCTTGAAAAAGCTGTTGCAAGATTTGAAACAAATATAAGCTAAATAAAACCGTTTAAAAATATTAAAATTCAGAATATGGGCATTTTTACTCATTTTTATGGTCACTGAGGCACCATTTAATGTTGACTGACTTGGTTAAAAATTATTTATTTATACGAATTTTAAGTGTCCAAAAATTACTTTGACAACTCATCGTTTTTCACCAATGTAATTCAGCCTATGCAATAGCATATTACACTGACAATATTTACGTCGCACTTCTGGAATTTTTCTTTTTAAAAAAATCCAGAGGGCGCAATTTACATACTAGAGCGTACATACGCCTTTATGGAGATTAAAATTGAATGCTTGTATTAAAACATTTCAGGACACTTAAAATTCATAGAATCGTTACCCTTTTTTTTTTACCATTGTAGTATAACTCATCGAGAATAAAATAAGCTTCGAATCGTTACTCTAGGACTATCCGTCGAGCAGGTAGAGCCGATTTTAGAGATCGTTTTTAAAAAAAGAAATTAAATATATCGAAAATTTTTCAATATTTTCATATTTTCTGGCTTTTTCAGCTTGCCGTGAACTTCACTTACAGCAAAGTAGTAAGTTTTAAAACGTTAATTTGAAATGGATACAGCAGAAACAGAAATAGTGATTTTTTTCGATATGTCTCGAAATGTAGGCTCTTTATCTTGTATTATCTGGCTTACTGCGTCGGGTACCACTGGTGCTAACAATAGTCTGTTCTTCAATATTTCTCTCTGAACCAAACATCTTGTGTATGGTATCTACATACAACGCTTCAATTCCCCTCATACGATTTTTCAATGATTGATATATGACATCAAGTCAACGTCCTGTGACAATGATATCATAGTCGGGTGGAACACCAGGTTTCGTCGTTCGGAAATCAAGAGCTTTGGGTGCTCTGTTTGGCATAGCTCTAAGTTGCATATCTGAGTTGCTACTTCATTAAGAATACTGCAAAAATCTTCCCTTCGTTCACCACTATATACTGCTTCTCTGTTCGAATCGTGGTAACTTTCTCTGCTTCTCCCTCGTAGATCAAAATCATCTTCTTCTCAAACGACCTCTATGTCTTCGCAAGTCCAAATCCCAAGTGCTTTCTCCTAGACTAGCTGGAATTAAAACAATAAACTCTCAAAAAGGGGTAAGTTATTCCTTCCTTTAATTTTATCTCGTTCTCTTTCAATTTAACCATAGCGGAGTCCTAATTTGAATTTTGATCGTGGTAGTTATTATCACGTTCTGCCATGACATACAATTTTCCTGGTATGATACTCCTTCGCATTTTCCCAGGTTGTCTACAGTCCCTGTATAGTTATCGATGCCGTTGTCGTATCATTCAATCCATTCATAAATCAAAATCTTCCCTTCGTTCACCACTATGTACTGCTCCTCTGTTCGAATCGTGGTAACTTTCTCTGCTTCTCCCTCGTAGATCAAAATCATCTTCTTCTCAAACGACCTCTATGTCTTCGCAAGTCCAAATCCCAAGTGCTTTCTCCTAGACTAGCTGGAATTAAAACAATAAACTCTCAAAAAGGGGTAAGTTATTCCTTCCTTTAATTTTATCTCGTTCTCTTTCAATTTAACCATAGCGGAGTCCTAATTTGAATTTTGATCGTGGCAGTTATTATCACGTTCTGCCATGACATACAATTTTCCTGGTATGATACTCCTTCGCATTTTCCCAGGTTTTCTACAGTCCCTGTATAGTTATCGATGCCGTTGTCGTATCATTCAATCCATTCATAAATCAAAATCTTCCCTTCGTTCACCACTATGTACTGCTCCTCTGTTCGAATCGTGGTAACTTTCTCTGCTTCTCCCTCGTAGATCAAAATCATCTTCTTCTCAAACGACCTCTATGTCTTCGCAAGTCCAAATCCCAAGTGCTTTCTCCTAGACTGGAATTAAAACAATAAACTCTCAAAAAGGGGTAAGTTATTCCTTCCTTTAATTTTATCTCGTTCTCTTTCAATTTAACCATAGCGGAGTCCTAATTTGAATTTTGATCGTGGCAGTTATTATCACGTTCTGCCATGACATACAATTTTCCTGGTATGATACTCCTTCGCATTTTCCCAGGTTGTCTACAGTCCCTGTATAGTTATCGATGCCGTTGTCGTATCATTCAATCCATTCATAAATCCACTCATAAAAATATTAGTCGAAAGATCTCTTTTTTATTACCTATAACCTTCTTATTTAACTTTATTCGATAAGAAATTTAGTTTTTTACTTAGGGGAGGCCTTTTTTCAACGTCACGAATTTTTTAGGTTCTAAGTTTTTAAGTTCTCCATGAAAAAGCCAAAGGCAAAAACGCCCTCGTTCTTAGATTGTTTTTCTATACGATCATATTTTTGTTTTCCGTGTTGCATTTATGTCAACCCATATACCCAGTGATTGGACTATATGGTCTGATTTGAATGAACATTTGAACATTTGGTCGTTTTTGGAAAAAGTTAATTTTTGTCTTATACCAGGTGTAATGGTTTTTATCGAAAAATTAGTAACACCCTATTGGGTATACCTACTAGCCACCGTATCACAGTTGAAATCGGACTGATGCTTCATCGGCTGCACTTCTCTTTTCGTCGAATACTTTGACTACATTTTCCAAGAACAAAATATTCGGCGAATAGTGAAGTTTGTGCAAAACTATCACCTATAAAATATGATGGTTTTTTAAATCTTATTTGTTGGTATTTATTTGATGTTCGAGATTATTCTGGAACCTGTGACAGCTACAGAATTTTCGTCGTCTCCCAACGATGCCACCATCGTTAACGAAGTGCACGTCGAGTGTTCTAAACTACTTCAGTATGTTTGAGATTCTGTTGTGGATACCGTTTCGCAAAATGGTGGTGGCCCGAAATAAATGTCGAAAAACTAACGAAATAATTTACGGTTATTTTACTAAAAGCAGATCACCCTGTAGGTTGCGAGACGCGGTGCGAATACTCGCAGGAAGAGAACTAACTGGGGCAATTACATGGTTTTCAAGGCATTAAGGCTTGCCCATAACTTGGAATTAATTGACGTTGGTTTTGTGGACAAAAATGCTCCATTTAACAAGGAAGATTTAATCAGCGGAGCGAGCGCTACATGTAAACATTTCTTAGAGCATTGCTACGCGGTCACCAATTTAGTTTGGGCGCATGTAAATATACCTATGGGCTCGCTTCCCACGATAACGCATCAATTATTATAACCACTTATTATTTCGCCACAAAATTATCTACCCGCAAAATGTAAAAATTTTATTCCAAATGGAAATTTCCTTAGTCACTATGAAAAATATTTAACTATGAAAATCTCCACTAACTGTTTTATTTTAGATTTAGAATTTGAAATTTCTGCTCGTAAGTTCTATACAGTATGTATAGTATCTATGATATGAAAAAATAATAATAACGAAATTTAATATGATTATTAAGTGGATGTAACAACTTCGAACGCAACGCTGATTTTCTGTAAATAGTTTTTGACTAAAAAATTGGACTAAATGGATTTAGTGAGACTTTAATTTTTAACAAATTCCTGGAAATTATATGTGGATACTGCTACAAAGTCGGCAGAAACAAAGGTTCATTGATCAAACATCCACAGCAACTCTCTAATATGACATCACCGAAAGTCAAATTTGATCACTTTTGATCCATGCGTACAAAATCGTACAGGAACTTTGAGTTACTTTTAGGAATATTAAGAACAGCAGAAGAACAGATTATTACAATAACTTTGATTTTTCTTGTATTTGGAATAAGTAGTAACTACATACAAAAAATCCGCGTACAGAACGTGATAGAAATGAATACTTCTTTACCGATTCGTTGAGAGAATGAGAGAGAAAGAGAGATGGGAGAGAGAGAGAGAGAGGGAGAGAGGTATTGTACATATTGGTTCATGGTAACAAGTGTGACACTAAGTTCGTGATTCTAAATGGTGTAGAATTCTCTAGAATATAGCATCAATCGTTGTTCCTGATTTAGTCGTGGCAATGTTCCGGTCGTTAATCATATCTATACCGAATTACTCACGTGGAGAGTGAAGTAGTGGCAAGGACGCATACTCCGCAAAAAGATCATTATCCGCTTCGATCAGATTCGAAAGCCCAATCCAGATATATCCAGCAGGATATGCATATATCCTGTAGTAATATCCATATATCCCTAAGTAATATTGTATTCTGGTTAATTCCGATTCTGTCACGATCGTTTATAAATTATATAAAAATTGCTTTCCGCTTTAGAACACTCGTGGGGGATCGTTGTCCAAGTCTGCATCATTCGATATATCTGTTTCTCGTTCTCTTCCTCATATCTGTCATATGCTTTATCTCACTTGCGAGCCGAAAATGTTATAAAATGTGTCGTGACGGGAACTTGAAAAATTACTCTCATGCAACACTCTCTCTAAAGAAGTCTAGTGTCTTTTATTGAGGGCCTGCAATACCACAACCCTCCTGAAGAGTTGCATAATAATATGAAGAGAAGACAACTTTTTATGCCGGAGGCGTAACTGTTGTCGGTGGCCTTGGACCATAGTAAATTGTGGTTATGTGAAGCGTTTATTTAATTCATCAGATGTTTGCTAGAGCGATCGATAGTGCAGGCAGTAGAGCGTAAGCCTAGAATTTCAGAGGCATCAACTTCGAAACCCGCAGCTTCTGTTGTTTTTTTCTTTTTTTAATTAATCACATACATAAAAATACGTGTACATGGCCTATGGCCTACCAAGCAGAAATTTGTTGCAATAACTTTTGTCACGGGTCAACGACTGACTAAATAATAAAAACACGTGTACATAGTTGCTCGACTGAGGCTAAATCTTCAGTAAATATGTCACTACCATCGCAGTTGCAGCGCATGCAGGCCTCGTGACTAAAAAGTTGCCTTGTCTCCGTAGCACGTTGTAAGTGTTGCACATTAGACAACCCCCGCTAAATAAACTCGCGGTGCCCCGATTTCGCTGTGAATAACGCTCGATTAATCAGTCTCTACGTAAGTGAATGGAATTAAAGCAAGACGCAAGTACGGTCCATTTAATTCGTCAGAGATGTCTCCCGCGCAAATTCTTCGAGATTTATGAATTGGCTTACTTAGCAGTATCAATTGGGGCCTGAAGAGGAACGGTACGCACCCTGGAGCGGGTTAAGCGCTGCTAGGAGCCTCCGACATTAATTAGTCCTCGATGCGGGGGAGCCATGAAAGTTTACCAGTTAATTACGAGTCGCAGCCTACCGTGCCAATCGGATTAATTCGGCCGGTGTACGCTGAAGTTGATATTTCACTGATGGTGGTAATTTCTTTAGTGGCAAACTAACTTTCCAGATAGCACAAATACATTCTAAAGATTCCTTAAAATGTTCTTGTAGGGTATTCACGTTATTTATTTACTTAACAATATATATATATATATATATATATATATATATATATATATATATATATATATATATATATATATATATATATATATATATATATATATATATATATATATATATATATTGAGAGAACCTAAAATAAAACGTGTGCAACAGACAAAGACGCTGTCTATTGGAAATTACATGACTGAGCCAAATAAAGACAGAGCATCATACAGCATGATTTAACCGGCTACACAACCGGCTGAAGCCGTGTTTAATTAATAACTATATAAAAAATGGCGAGAAAATTGAAAGACAATACAAATAGTTTCGACATGTCATATCATGAATTATCAGATATAGACTTATTAAGCTATGTCACATTAAAACATTTAAAATAAATGTACACTGAAGCATCTCCGAAAATGGTATGTGAGATTTTAATCTCATAGCAAAGTACGTTAGCCTAACGATCACCGAACCAGATAAAATGGTGATATATGTGTCCGTAGTACAAATGAAGTGTATACAACTGTGCAACGATTAAAAATTTAATATGTACAATATTTTGCATAATACTCTGTGGTGAAAATATAAAAATCATAAATAATGATAATACATAATCAGGAACGCCAAGTAACCAAGGAAGTGTTTTTTTGTTTGTGTAGAGACTTCTTTGACTACAAATAATACACTAAAAATACACTACACTACACTAATACACTAAATAACACGTTAAAACTTCCGAGAAAATTAATAACTGATATAGTACAATTCAACTAAATTATTTAAATTTGGGCATGACAATATTTATTGTATAGCAAGGTATCTAGGCAGATAAGGATTTTCAATCTGTAAAACAACATAACAAGGTACTATGTTTCCAAGAAGATATCAGTAACACCAGTTGTGTTCGTGATTTCGCTGCGAGGTTTCTTGATCCACTCATACAACTAGGAAGCCATTGCAGATTTGCAGTTGCACCAAACCACCATTAAGGGTCTCCATCACAGTACAACAGTGTCGTACGCGTGTGTTTGTATTTACAAGGATTAATTTTGCAAGAAAAGTTAACAAACACACCACCATTTCTTATAATAGTTGTTATAATTTATAACAACAGCTTGTTTTTGAATATGTCTCACATTTTTCGTCCAGGATTTTATTGAACTGCCTCATGAACTGAATGTTATTGAACTGCCATCCATATAATATCGCTATTATAAATAAATAGATGTACTAGTTAACATGCAAATCAATTTCTTTTCTTTCAAAAACCAATTTAGTAATAAAAAAAATAAATTTTACATATTGAATAATCTTTGCAATGTAGTAATCGTAATATTCAGTAGAATGAGCATAACATTGTTGAGCATTAAATAAATTTTATTATATTAAAATAAGCACATAGTTCATTTTAAAATAACTAGTCTATTTTGAATCCAACTTGAGACAAAGCGTTACCATGCTCTGATTTTAAAATTCAACTTCAGAAAGCTATGAGAGTCCTCAAATTTTCTATAAATGTAAAACATACATACAGATCTTAGCATAGATCTCAACATCATAAGTATCATACAGATCTTAACATATATAAGTATCTTCAAACTATTAACTCATATTAAACCATCTCTGAACATCATTGTCGTGCAATTTGACATTTAAACTGTTTTATGTATAAGCTGTTTATGTATTGTATGCTTTCCAGGTATAATACTACATTTTTGGTAAATTTTTAAATTCTTTTTTTGTATCACCATTTCTACCTTTCCAATAAGTAAACCTAGTAATAAGTATACTGTGTGTCTTACTTTTCTTTTCCCGAAACACATAAAAGGTGCAGAGTAGATTCGAGACCCAGGATAATTTGGGGACTATCTGACTTAGTTGCGCGTGGTCAGTGGCGTCCACGGGAATTACTGACTTCGGTATCCATCGAACTCCCTTAAAAATTAATTTCGAGAAATTTAAATTTGAAATTTATTTTTTTTTTATTAAGAGCTGAGCTAGCTTAGGCAAAGTTTTTATTGCCCACTTTAAAAGTTCATTCAACGCGCTGTTGAATGTACTCCAGGGGTAATATGGGATCGTTGGTATATATTTAATAAGATGCTCCATTTGGTGCACTTGCAGAATATAACTGTTTTAGCTACCTGTTTCGCAGTGATGGAAAATGGGTAAGAAACGTTTAGAAGTTCCAAATATTTAAGAGGGTTTATGTTAGTAAGTGTTTATCACCTAAACTAAGACCTGATTATGCCGACTGTAACCTACGAGTTAATCTTATGTTCTGAGGTAAACATATTAATTACACCGTATAGTGTTTACAGAACCGCTCCAGCGAATCATCCCCGGCCCCTTGTGGACCGCCCCGGGTCACGGGTGGGGGCGGCCTGTTCACTTCATCTTTCTAATCTAGACGCCTAACATATGCCCCGGTCCGAACCGGTTACAAAGAGAGCCACATAAAGGCTTAGGTAATTGGGTCGGGTAATGAATAACTAACGGAGAGGGCGCCACTGGCCACCCCGAGCCTCCGGTGCGTGCAATTGCCCCTGGACCTTCACTAATGGTCGCCCCGACGGCCTGGGGGGCGCTCCATAATTAAAAGACCGACGTGGACGGGATTACACTACTTTATTTATAGTCACGATCTATATTGCTAATTAAAGTTCTCATTTTCAGCTATCTTCCATGTCAGGCAGACCGTCATTACCGTGGAGCCGATCCCACACTTCTATTAATTGCATGCTAAACTGGCTTGCATCTCGACGACGAATATTTTAATGGCTCATTATATTACGAAAAATTGCGTCCCTCTTTTAATTTATCAGTAGAAAAAATAAATGTAGTTGACGATGTAAATGCCAACTCTTCAACAGCATTACAATAGAAAAAAATCTAGTCCAAGAGCATACGAACTATAATTTATTTAGTTTTTACAAAAAAGGTGTTTTGTGCTAAAAGCAATAATTCATCGAATTTTTTAAGTTTTTCAATACAGTTACCTGGGGCGCACCCAGAAAAAATATTCGGGGGGTGTCAAGACTGTCAGGAAATTATTAATACACAACTTTCTATTTGTTTTTATTGTATTCCTTATCACTTTTAAACTAACAGAAAAAATTCAACTTAAGCAAAGCTTTAATTTCCTAGATTTCTCTGCTAATTTATTTAAAATGTCATCTACAGACGGAGTCATATTTGTATAAATATTTAGAAGCGTTAGTCCATTTAGCCTGTCTTGTGAAGAGGTGTTTCTCAAATATTTTTTAAGCCTACGCAGTTTCTAAGCCTAAGTTTAAGCCTACGCAGTTATTTTTTAAGCCTAAGTTGAAAAACTTCGTTCATCTTCCGCAGTGGAACCTGGTAATACAGCTAGTATATGAAGCAATGTTTTTATGTCTTTTAACGCATCACTGACGTATTGTAAGGCGCTTAAGGCTGTTCTTCTTTTGGCAGCGTAGCAATAGCTCTATGCCAAAGTTTAAGGTCGGCGTTTATCTCATCTTTGTTTCCCATAACGTATGATCCGAAAGTTTTGGGTATTTATTATTTCAGGGGTTTCTATCTATATCTCTTATTTCAGGGGTTTCTTCAGATTGTCAAATCCATATGCTAAAGTTTCGAAAGCATCATATGAGGACAATATCCTTAAATTACCGCAATACCTTGTTGGCACTATTTAATAGCAGGAAAATGCGTTTTCATATACAAATGGCATACGGTTATATTCATAGGCATGGACCCCAGCATCTACAGCTGTATTGCTTTAATTTTCATCGACATAAATTCGGTGTAGATTTATTTTCTTATACAGAGTTGCAACGTGATTTCAAGACGTGATTTCTGAAGCAATCGTGCCATCATGGAGCCAGTAAAGCGCTTTAACAGCTCAGTAAGGTCTACTTGCAAATGCGAATGGATTACGGTTATGTTCGTAATGTTCATCTGGGGTTAGGTGACATATTGCTTTTGTCATACACCGGCACCGATTTAGATTTAGTGAGACATTCATTTTGGAGTAAATAAGGCAGCATTCTTAGTTGATATAGTTCTTGAAAAGAAACCTAGAGATGGACGAAGGTTTTCTACAATTCAATTAAATTTTTTCAATTCAATGGATTTCATTTTAAATTATGCAGTACATGTGAAAGTACGGCCAAGGATAATGACATGTCCGGGACCAGCCAGACATCCACGCGCAGGAAGCGTCATGGCATTTGAAAGGCTGGGCACCGAGTTAGCTCCTTGACGTTAAACAAATTGAAGAGAAGTAAATTGACAGCTCCTTACGCTGAGGGGCATATTATTTGCCATTGGGTTTTTCAGTAGACCAATGAATGGGCTTCGAAAATGTTAGAAATAGGAAGTTGAATTTTCATAAATCGTTTTGGCGTCTCTCTTAGAGCCGTTTTAATTTGCCTGAGGGTAAAAATGCCAAATGAAAAACCCCCGTAAATGCAACTCTGAAAAAGTAACAAAAATAGGGAAAAAGGAATGTAGAATAACTGATGTTGTCATTTAAATTGAGTTAAAAATAAATTATTTATTAAATTGTATTTATTGATTTCTATTAATGCAATAAAATTGATGAATTTTGTAGTATTTGGAAACAAACATTACTAAAAAACAAATAAACAAACAGAAACAGTAAACTAATCAAGTTAAAATGGTTTAAAAGACCTTAAAAAGTTTAAAATTATGGTTAACAATGAAAAAAATTATAAATTGGTAGATTGAATATGGGTAGATTATATTATTTTATATTTTATTCTAAATGCTGTTTGTTAGCAGCCTGTCATTCAGTTTAACTTTGTAGAATTTCTGTCAAATATTTCTGATGTAGTCCGCTATTGGTGCTATGTTGGGGTAAATGTTGTGCAAGTTTCTGACGGTAAGTTTCTACAGGTTGTATGAAAATCTACTGGTTCTAGTAGCAATAATAGCATGATGTTATGATATGATGCTTTATCTTATGATAGCATTATGTCGACAGTATTCTAAAGCCCTCGATTGTTGACAGTTTTTTGACAGCAGGATGGTGTATTTGAAGTGCGAAAGGCATATTTTTAAATGTGTAATGTCCATCGGGGTCATGTATACAATGTATACATGATATAATAATTCTCGATCCAAAATTTTGTGAAATCACGAGCGCACACATTTCAGGTAATTTCATTATTTTTAGAGGCCGGAAGAACAAGCAAATCATAAATTATATAATGCGCCTTTTAACTCACGCAAAAGCAGATTTTTATATGGATTTTCGACTTTCAGCTCCGGCTTCGGGGATGAGGCCAGAGATCCGCGGCTTACGCTAATTCATTTACCACGATAAACAAGTTTTTTTTTGGGAGTCCCTCAAAGTGTGGTTTCTATCGCTCTAATTAATAACGCATGCAAGAGAGTAAAAATAAATCCGCGAGAATTATTGCAAATTGCCGGAATATTAATCCCGGATAAGCCGCACATGCATGCCGCCCCCTCGACGACTCCTCCTCGCAAGCACTTGATGAAAAATTAAACTTTGACTCGCAGCTAATTAAGCGCTCACCGTTTTTAGGAATTTACGCAAGTTCCGTTTTATGTTGTACGAGAGTACAAAGGTACGAGATTGCTTTCTTTACACGGGCTTTTCTCCCACGGCTTAATAGCCTAGCAATTGCATTTCCAAACAAACCGGCGTTATTACAATTCGTACTTTGTTACAGCCGGGTATTCTGACCCTGTCAGTTTTATTTATCATACAGTTTAGCAAACCATGCAGGCATATTTAACTGGCACGGGAGAAGTGGACTGGACATAAAGGAATTATCTGTGCTGTAATAATTTATAAAGCACTTGCTGAAATTAGATTTTTATGAATTTCCATAGGAATTTAATATTTTAATGGACATGCCTTATATAGTCCCTTAGTCAGACCTCTTGGCGATTTTAGGAATACCTTTGGGGTCATCTTTGGGCCCTATGTTGCATCCAACTTGCAGAGTCCGTTCCGTGTGTTGAACAAAAAAGAAATTTATTAATGATTAGGGTTAGATTTTATTCCCTTACTTGATTACGGCGGTTTTTCGTCATGTAGGGCAGATAACTTTTTTTTTCTTAGAAAGAGCGATTCTTGCGGATTACTATTTTGTAATTGGCTTTCCATAAAAAATGTATTTATTAATATGTACACTGTACAGCCTTTAAAAACTGATTATGATTTTGATTATGAAAATACAGAACTTAAATCAGTAATCAAATTCAGTAAATACGTTAAATCAGTGATAAAAAACTATCGCACCGACTACTATAGCATAAGCGCAAGCACACACGCATCTCTGACCAACGTATATACTATAGCAGAACGCCAACCAGCTACGTGCCTGCTTGGTCAGAACGTAATATACATATAAAAATTTAGGAGAGTCCAGCTAAGGTGTTTGATGAGGTGTGGCTGTTACCTCATCGAACGCCTATTTTTATAAAAATTTGTTAGAAATTAATGGTAAAAATAAAGTAAACATATTAAAATTTGTGCTAAATAAGAATACAAGTGGAAAAGGTCTACAAGCAGAAATAACTGCAAGTTAAGTGATTTCGTCGTAACTAACAAGTAAGAAGTATAGAGGCTTGGTAGCGTCCCAGCCGCAGAAGAGTTTTGCAATCAATATAAAAGAAAAGGAGACAATTTTCTCAGAAATTTCAAGTGATAAGAGAATACAAGTGCAGAAGGCGTAAATTAAAAGTTTGAGGGTAATATTGACCATAATAGAGTTCCAGCGATCAGAGCAGCATTCCAGAGGTAGTACGGCGACATCCGCTAGATGACACCACCATCTGAGCCCAGCAGCATCTGTTAGTTCGTGTGCCAACCAGTGTAATCAAGAAAAGTGATAAGTTTTTGTGCGTGGGAATTAAAAGGATTAACATAAATTTCGAAGGTAATAGCAATTTCAAGCTTGCTAGTTTTTAAGAAACATTATGACAGAGGACTTAGTCCCATGTTGTAGAGATAAGATTTCAGATTTTGTTTTTTTATTATCATATTATATGACAATAAACACATATCAACTAACCAAATAACTTTTTCTTTCTTATTGTTTTGCAACTTTTCAGGAGACATTTTAAATCATACAATTTGAGATTCAACAAAATTCAATAAATTTAATAAAATATTTTAATAATATAGAATTCACTATTTGAAAATTAGCTTCACTTTAAAAATTTTAATCTTGCAAAGAAATGTTTTAAGTGATCCTTCTAGTAAATTAGAAATTAGTGTTCATAAAACTGGCGCCCATAAAACAAGATGTATTCAATAGGGAAGAAGAAGTGTAAGTATCCTGTAAGTAGATCAGATATTTCTTACTCCTTCTATTACTGTTACATCATCTCATTATATCACAAATTATCAACCGACGTGGGATAACTTTATATTTTTTTATGAAAATAATCTTTAAAATAAAATTTTACTACATAACTGATTAAATTTAAAAATATTACAGATGAAATTATAAATTATTTAATAAAATCAATCATCCTCGCAATCAAGCAACTGTTATTCAATATATCTGATTACATGCATTATTATTTGTTTTAAAACATCTAAATTGCGTGGAAGGCCATCTGCGTACATTTTTATTTCAAAATTCCCCATAGAAAGTACATAGGCGATAGCTGAGGTAACCTAGCATACCATTCAATTGGACCATATCTTATAACTCATGCCTCCTGCAACAATATTCGAGAAATTATTCGTTGATATCCAAGCTTGGTTCAACAAAAATTTAATTTATTAATTATTACCAAGCGACTTCAGATGTTTAATGAAATTTTGTAGTTAACAAAAGATATTTATAGTTTTGCCAGTAGCGTCCATACTAACACATAACTCGTTATTTTTGAAGAAAAAGTTTCCATAAGATAAAAATCAGTTTTATATTCCCCATTCCGTGTGAAAGAAAAAAAATTCATCTATTGATCATGGAAATATCTACCTAAATGTCTCTCTTTCGTGTAAAATGCCGAGTATCATTTAAACTCTGACAATCCCGTACGATTAAATGCGTTTTGTATAATATAAATTATATACACGAATCTGATTAATGTGGAATGTGCATCAATAAATCTTCTGGTGCTGCGCGATTAAAAGAACTGTAAAATAACCGGGCCCGTTCTCGAGATTAAACCGACGTTACACCTTTGAGATGGTTAGCGTAAGTGCTGTTTCCGCAATTGTCTAGCTCCGGACGAGATTCAAGTGTTTCAGATGAATATTAAAACGCAAAGGAATGCATCGAGATGGATTAGGCGAAGAGCTGCTCTTAGATTACTCGTTTCATTAAGTTGAGTGCCTCTCTGATATGCGAGTTCTTCCGGATCTACAGAACTCCACCACTCACTACATTCCATTAAGGATAAGCCTAGAGATGTCTTCATTTGAATTTGACTGCTGATATGCCCGCTGTATCGCATCGATTTTACTGTTACGTACCGGTGCAGCTTTGCATTGGCCATGTGGATTGTGCAAAATATGTCACAATTATATTTTCTGCACCCTTTGGTTTTTAGATATTTCAAAAATAGAAGAGAATCGTTAGATAAATTATAACATTACCGGAGGAATATTTATTAGATAATATGCTGGCTTTCTACACGAAATAAATGGGGGGAAATGTACATGAGGAGTGCGTTACATTATTTAATATAAAAAAACAGATTATAGTAGTGCTTATATTATAGTAAGTTCTTCACCCAACCTCAGACTGAGTTTTTAAACCCGTTTTATTAGCCATTTATTAAACATAAACTTAAATAAAAACTGTTGACTATAATTTGCGTAAGTTCAAGTGCAACACTCTCGTACTCTCTTCCTTCCTCCCTCCCTCTCTCTCTCTCCCTCTCTCCCCCTCCCTCCCCTCTCGCTCTCTCTCTTCCTCTCTCTATTTTTGTTATTCTTGATATATCTTGATATTTTGTCTGTCGTGTTTCCCATGTGAGCTTTTTGTTAAGGTAGACTCAAATGATACCTCATTAATAACACCAAAGTCATTGTTTTTCATTGTTTGTACTTGTGTAACACATTGTGTAATTTTTCCCAAAAAATATTTAAATTTTTCGTTTAGGGGCTGATTTGGATATTAAACAAAGTCCCAAAAACATTACTTAACTTAAAGGACTATGTTAAAAAATGTAAACCTACCCTGGTTCCGAGATAGTGTGGAGTGATTCATACATAATATCACACCACCATCACAATTGAACTGTCTGTCTATTTGCAATGGATCACAGAATTTCTTAGTGTGCAAATTTGTGTAAACTCTATAGAAATGGTGAGCAGAACTCATCAGTAACCGGGTCTAGCGCTCTAATTAGTGAGTTTTAGGCGGTTCTAAATTAAATTAAATTTCATTGGTCAGAGGTAAAGACGCGGGATTTTGGATATATTGATGCATGCGCTGTTTCAAGCATGTATGTTTTGGCGTGACAGTGGCGTTTCATTGTGTCTTATGTACGGTTGATTCGCGATATAAATTAATTATAATATTGTGTTATACGCGAGTGTTTAGTGTTTTTATGCGATGGAAGCGACGAATGTGAGTAGTAGTGGTTCTAAAACCAATAATTCCAATCGTAAGCGACCGAATTTGACAGGAGGATAACCAAAAATGATCAAAAATGTATACGAAGGAATATTGGAATGGTATTCTGGAATCACTAAAACTTAGGCAGTTGATATATGCGCTCCGTTGGCAAACGTCTGTGTGACTAGTGTGCTTCGTGCAATTACAGATGAGGAACCCATTGCAAAAAAGTAGAAAATTGAAACTCGTGGCAGAAAGAAAATTGACGTTGAAGAAGATGTCAAATACGCAATTCGCCGGATTATCCATGGTTTCGTTTTTAAAAATGAGATTCCGACACTGAAGATAATTTCACTTGCTATTTCTGACGATCAATCTTTACCCAATTTATCTCGGAAAGTTCTTTTGAGAACTATGCAGGAGATGAATTTTCGTCATATAAAACGAAATCGGAAAAGTCTTATTGAGAAAAACGAAATTGTTTTATAGCGAAGAAAATATTTGGAAAACATGCGTGATTTTCGGTTGTCAGACAGAAAAATTTATTATTTGAGACTTGGGTAAACGAAGGGCATACCGTTTCAAAAGTATGGTAGGACTGCAATATTAGGAATCCTGGACTAAGTGCATTATGCACGTAAGAAAAGAGGAATAACGCATGTGGGATCTTGATACAAGAGTGGAAACTTTGGTAGAACCCCTTATAATCCGTCTCGGCGATAGCGCCGATAGCAGTTCCAGTGGTAGTGAGAGTGAGAGTGACAGTGAATAATGTGGAATGGTACGATAACCTGATTCTTTCGTCCTGAACCATCACAAGTACACTTAAAAACAATGTTAATAACTTGGATATTTTATTTAATTTTTTTTATCCTGCCCCTTCTAAAATGATACGCCTATGGGATTTCGTTCCCTTCGCCCCTCATCTCCCTGAGACGTCCATATGCTGGTGATGAATCAGTCGACATTATTTCGGTCTAAGTCAGTTATATGTTTAATGTTTTTCCTACATTAACTTTTTACCCCGACTATAATCTAATTTGACATCTAGGTGGTCTGATAATCTGGTATTGAATACTCCCACATTGCACGTGCCTGGAGCCCACATTGCAAGTGCCAATAAAGCTTGAGGGATTTTATTTATTGTTTGATAATTCCAAAGGCAGACTGTGTAAATATAACTACTGGATAGGGCTGGAACCTTTGATGTAACTGTAACACTCGGAGTAGTTTCCACAAACACCAAAACACTTTCACTTTGCTCGACGCGCGTTTCGCCAACCAAGTTGGCATCATCCGGAGACGATTAAAAATTGTACTTAAATACGCTTTAATCGTCTCCGGATGATGCCAACTTGATTGGCGAAACGCACGTCGAGCGAAGTGAAAGTGTTTTGGTGTTTGTGGAAACTACTCCGAGTGTTGTGTAAATATACCTAAGTATGTGTATATTTTAGTGCTTTATTGTGATTATCTGCGACACTAATTTATAAAATTAATAATTTTTTGACATATCTTAGATATTATCATAATCTCAACAATTACAAGTTGAATTTAATAAGTGAAAGTGAAAGGAGGTCTTGAGTAAAAAATAATGCTGAATATCATAGATTTAAAATTGATAGTGAAGTGATGGAAATGGAAAATATTTTAGAGCTCTGCATATTTTCCGAAATCTACTTGACCAACATTTCAAATAGATATTCCAATTCAGTACAGAGATACGTCTAAGAAGGTTAAAATATATCACCCATATGTATTTCAAAGTTCCCATATATTCTTAGCAAAGTTCCATATATAATATAGCAAAATCCTAGTTATATCCTAGTTCCATATATAAAACAGCAAATTCCTAATTAAATAAAATAATAAATTAAATTAAATCAGTGATCAATATCTTTCGTACATACTATAGTATAAACGCAACACACACGTATCGCTGACGAACGTATATACTATACAATACGCCAACCAGCTACGCGCCTGATTGGTCAGAACGTAATATCGTCATATATAAATTTTTTATCGGCACATAAATCTATCTCAAGCATAATCGCAATCGACAAGTTCCAATAATAATTATAGAATATCGACTATTAATAAACTATGTCTAGATTACAAGATTAATGCGAAAGCGTTAATGTAAATGTGGGTTTCGAGAGTTTATAATATAGAAGCAAAGTGCAATTCAGATATGACGCTGAACAGATACATTGAAATTACACAACAAAGAGTAAATCATATTATATTATAGTGTTTAGAATTCAAAATTGGATTAAGTAAAGTTCAAATTGTAAGGGTTTTATGTAAAAGTAAATAAATTAAATAATTGGCATCAATCTGATTGGTCAGATTATATCATAACAAAAAGAAAGAAGGCTCATAACCAGGAAATGCAGATGTTTTTCAATACGGCATATCCGTAGTTACGTATAACAATTTGGGAGTGTTCAGCTAAGGCGTTCAAAGAGATAAAAGCCACGCTCATATTTTTTATAAAAATTTGTTAAATTAATAGTTAAATCAAAGTAATATTTGTTAAAATTTTGGTAAATAAATAAGAACACTAGTGAAGAAGGTCTACAAGCAGAAATAAAAGTAAATTAAGTGTTTTTCATCGTAATTAGCAAGTGAGAAGTATAGGAGCTTGGTAGCGTACCCAGACGCAGAAGAGTTTGGTGATAAATATAAAAGAAAAGGGAACAATTTTCCAAGAAGTCTCAAGATAATAGAGTATATATGTGCAGCCGAAATTAAAAGTTCGGGAATGAAGATATCATATAATTAAAGTTCCAGCGATCATCGGCAGCGTTCCAAAGTTAGTACAGCGACATCTCCTCTAGTACACACTCATAGTAGAGGACATAGTACGTACACCTCTAGGACGATATAGTACTCATGTTCTAAGTGATCCTTCTAATATAATACAAATTAGTGTTCATAGAACTGGCGCCCATAAACAAGAAGGATTCAATGGGGAAAAAATAGTACAAGTCTCCTGTAAGCTTATCAGACGTTTCTTCGCTATACAATTACGTTACATTATCTTATTTTGTACAAGTCTATAAATAAATTACGTATTGAGCATTTTTCATAAAATATAATAATATTTCCTAACTTAATAAACATCTCAATTGTCGCCCAACAGTGGGGCATTAAAGAGCCTTCTAATATACAAACATTACAAATTTGCGCCCAATGTGGAACATTAAAGAGTTTTCATAAAATCCCACGTTACAAATTATCGCCCAACAGTAGGGCATTATCATAAATTCCTACCATCTCAATTATTATCCCAAGTGGGGCATTCTAATATCCTAACATACATAACTAAGGAATGGTAAGGACAGTGTTAATTAATGCATAATATTATTATGCATTAATTAACACTAAGTCTTCCCCATTACTTTTGCTCTTTACCTGCAACCGTAATATCCAAGCACAAACACAACATATTTTTGACATCAGTCACTTAGCAAATATACTGGGCTCTGTGACAGCATCGCTATCATTACCATAACTGAGAGACCAATCCAATAATTTAGTCTGATTGAAACGATAAAAATAGACAAACTTTGTCCGAATTGAAGTAAATTCCATTATATATAATAATATATCGCATCTCGTTTTGGTCCATCACGACATCAGGCTAGACCGTCTTTATTTCGGACAAGTCGGTTGCGTATGGGGAGAGAGCGAGACGGAAGTATTACTTCCGGAATTAAGCAGATCGCCGCGCACTTCCTATGATGCCTGCACCAAAAGGGGACGGTACTAGAGCGGCTCTCTCGAGCAGGCAAGGGGGACGTTAATCCCAGAGCTATTGGGAATATATCAGAAATCGCGCCCAAAATATGGGTAGTGACTTAATAGTATATTATGTATTATTAGTTACCTATAGATAGCAAGATACTACAATAAAGTTCAATATTTAACCATGTTTTAATCGCTTCCAGTTAATCAGTAGCGGACATACATTTAACACACACATAAAGAGAAATTATCATCTTTGCCACAAGAAACCTGTGCCCACATCTTACTGAATCCATTCAGCATAAATTCAGGTAAATAATGGCATCAAACAAATAATAACGCCAAGGTCATCATCTCCTTCTGACTCTTCAGATGATGATTCTGGTGTCCTAGAATGTGTTGGTAACCATCTTCTGTTTTTTTGTTCATTGGGCCACTAAAACTTTTTTCTTTTAAAACTACTTGTCAACTCGTTTCTTTATATTTTCTCTTAATCTTGCTTCCTCTTCTAGTGCAGATTTTATTGGACTGTCAGCTAAAATATTTGTGATAAACTAAGCTAAAATAAACCTTAGTTTTCTCGCAGCTGCTTTTGGGTAAAGTTTTAATTCTTGCGGAGTCGGATGAACTTGAGAACCTTGACTAGATGATGCAGTAAAATAGTTGCTACAAGCTGCAGGTGTTAGTGAGTGCATTTGTTCTTGGTTAGTCGAAGTTTCAGGTGGTGGTTTACATATCTTACGTCAAGTGTGTCGTTGGGTTTAGGCAAATTGTGTTCAGCTAAATTCGGTTCAGCGTTTGTCAAATTATTTTCATGTTCTTCGATCGGCCTATTTGTGACTTCCGATGGCAACAATTCAGCATCCTAAAACACTTCTCGATTGTATGGCCAAATTCCCGCTACACCGAACCCTTTTTGAATGTTATTTGGAGTAGCAGTAAGAGATAGAGCTTGTTTTAAATTAATAACCATTGTCATGGTTTTCCCAGGGTTTGATTTTAACCCTCCCTCTGCGCTGCTGCTGAAATAACGCTTTGAAGGTCAAAACACTCTACGATCCAGTGGCTGAAGTTTGTGTTCTTTAAAATTCCAGGTTCAAATACGTCTGTATTGGCATATAAGACAATAATATCAGTTTTTGATAGAGAATCATACCATGAAGCATTAGCTAAGAAACGTGACTAAAACGTTGAAAATATGTAATAAAATAAGTTATAGGATGAAATGAAGAAACGGGTTTTTTGACCATCCAATAATTTTTTTTGAAAAAAATGGCGAAGGATCCGGTGCTAGATAACTAATTTCGTTATCTATGCCACAGCGCAGATGATAGTCGCATGTTAAATTTATTTAATTGGTTCATATATGTCCATATTACCCGTATTATTAGTTATACCCAATATTTCATGGGATTAGTTAAGTAATTAACTATAATTGTTCTCTGAATGCACCGGAGACCCCTCATACTCTTTAGAGCCATATTTGAGAACATACAATATACAAATGAGGAAGGACAAATAATCAAAGTAGGTAAGTAGCCACGGTAGTCTAGTGGAACGTCATTGAAAGTTTTTATTGATATAATCCCGATGAACCCATGTGTGGTTGTCAGTAGCTCTCATTGCCCATTAGCGAGATTGAACCCTCGCCATCCCCGTCCCGACTTCCGGGCCGCCCTCTTCTTGCTCCCTGCGAAAGAAATTGTTTCCTGTGCGCTGGGAAATGAATTAATGCATTCCGAACATACATTATTGATTACTCTTAATGTAAATGCTGCCAACTACCTAATTGTAATTTCTAAATTGGACCTGCGTTCCCCCTCAATTAACGGCCACATAAACAGAGCACATTGTTTTTCTTATTGTAATTTCGTAAAAGCAAATTTCAGAGAAAACAAAGGCTTTCTCTTAAGAATAGTTAACAGCAGCCGTATCGAAAATATTAGACACAACTGGTAAAAATTTCTCAAGTGAATTGAATAAAAATAAAACACAGTTGTGTTACGATTTTTTGTTCGTTTGACCCTGAAGGTGTTCAAATATTACAGTCTCATTTTTTTGTGTTTTCGAATATATGCTATTCTTTAGAAAAGTTTTTGTTTGCCTAAAAATAGTGATGGCTTTGTCAAAAATTGTGTTGTATATACATGGTGGTTAAAAATTACAAAATCTTAAATTTGGTAAGAATAAACTTTGTGATTTTTGATCACTCCGTATAAAAACATAATTTTGGCAAAAGCATCATAAGTGCAAACTTTACTCTTACCGAATTTTTTTTTGTGTTTTATTGCAATTTACAATCTACTACATTAGTGTATTTACATGAAAGGGAGATGCCCATTGACATTTCTCCTTATATATCACTAATCTAGGTTAGTGTTGCTAGAGGAGATCTACTGGCCAGGATTTATTTAGTCTTCTGTTGGGAGGTCTGTCCATATACAGGTTTTCTATCAGTTCGCACTGATGTCCTGTAAGTCTCTGTTGGTAGTTAGTAGCTATAGTATGTATCTCTTCTGTTATGAATAGGATTTGTATGTATAAGATTGCAACGTCATCGGTGAAAGCTGCTATCATAGCATTTTCCGTTTCGGGTAAATCGCTGGTATATATGAGGCACAGGAGTGGCCCTAGCACACTTCCCTGTGGAACACCAGATTTTATAGGAAATAAGTTAGAGATCGAATCATTGAACTTTACTGAAAAGTTTCTGTCAGTAAGGTATGATTTTAGGAGTAAATAATAATTGTGATTTAGCATCATTTTCAGCTTGTATAGTAGATCTAGGTGCCACACTTTATCAAATGCTTGTCAGACATCTATAAATACTCCGTTGCAGAATCTCTTTTCCTCAATACCTTTAGCTATTTGATTTACTATCCTGTGGGCTTGGTGTATCGTTGACATATTTTCTCGAAATCCAAACTGGCAAGTGGGTAGTAGATTCGCTAGTTCGCGTTCTTCCTGTATTCTTTTGAGTAGCAGTCTTTCAAGTATTTTGCTAGGTGTTGGTAGGAGGTTTATTGGTCGGTAGGATGTTGCATGATGAGTTGGTTTTCCAGGTTTATGGACCATTATTATTTCTGCATACTTCCATAGGACGGGGAAGTAACAGAGGTTTAGTATTCTATTATAGATGGTTGTAAAGAGGACCACAGCTTTACGAGGTAGCTTCTTTAGGACTAGGCCGGTTATTAGGTCGTAACCTGGAGCTTTATGGTTGTTAAGCTTAGTTATTTCAGCTTTAACTGCAGCTATACTTATAGGCTTTACTGGTGGAGACATTTGGCACGGCACATCTAGGAACACCTCGATTTCATTGTCGATGTTTCCAGGTGCTGCAGCAGGCTGAAAGACATTATATAAATGGTCTGCAAATAAATCGGCTTTTGCATTATTGGAGTGGGCCCATTCGTCATTAGGTTTCCTCATGGGTGCTACTGGAGGAGTTGGTCTTTTAAGCTTTTTGGTGGCCTCTCATAGGCTGTGGTCATCAGCAGACAGGTTTTTGATATGTGTTTCGAATGTGGAGTTTTGAGCCCCTTTAAGTGCAGTAGAGACTTGTCTGGGTAGTCTTCTGTAGTCTTACCGAATTTTAAGATTTAGATACAGAAGCATATTTTTCGAAAAACGCGCGAGAACACGATTTTTTTTATATTTCCACAGGGATTTCGAGGTCGCAAAATAGACATGTTATTTTTGACACTTGACACTACTCCATGCACCGAAAATCAAAACTCCGAAAAAGAGTCCTTTATACTGCTTTGACGGCTGGGCTACTAAACTATTTTATTCATTTAAGACAGGTGACAGTCAATATGCGGTGATAAAATTATCACTGATTAAAATTGACACTGATAGCCGATTTTGTTCTGTATTCTAACCAATGAAATTAATCAAAAATGTACCAGGTGACATGTGAATCATATTCTCAGCGACGTACATTAACGCATATGTATTTAAAATATTACATAAGTTATTAATCTTTTAATCTGAATAAAAATAAACCAAAAACTCTCTCTCTTAATTCTTTCAGATGGTGGGGGGCCTGTCCAGTCGATGCCATTGGGTTACCACCCCTACACTTTCCACCAGAACTTCCTATCCGCGGCGCTGGAGATCCACGCTCGGTTTCGACAAGAGCAACGAAGTTGTTACCTGTACAGTGATAACCAGAGTGATACGGTGTAAATAGCAAAAACTTGTTCTCAAGCTGTGGTTATAGCATTTAAGGGATGTAAATACACGGAAAGACCAATAACACCGGCTGAGAGTTTTTCTTATCGCAAAACTCTTGCACGAGTAAGAGGTTCTAAACTTATTTCCAGAATTTATAATACTGTAAATAGTAAGATTACAAAATGATACAATCAGTGTTACCCAACAAACACATCGTTATGCATATACGTACTTTCATTTCGCGATAATGGTGTGTACATTTTGTTATTTTTATTGTTTAAAGTTTGTACATACTTATACATATGTTATTATATTTCAATATATTTATACAAGACAATGTGTGGTGGAATGGGGGTTTTGATACATGTTATAACAGAAAATTGTAGATACATGCAACATATAATAATACATGACTAACTTATATATGACAACATCGATATTATAGGAAATTTGCGTATCAGAGCAGAAACCGGTAGAGCAGAAACCGGTGTTCGTAGAAGAAAATGAAAAAATTAATGTAGGGGAAACCACATCTATTATAAAATATAGACAACGTTAATTGTGATATCAAAACTGATTATTTCATAAAAAGCGTGTATTTAATAAAACAAGTTAACTATTTAACTATTCAATAGTCGACTATTTATTAGAAGTCATTATCATCATCATCTTATCAGTTCAACCTCATCGTAACATACTTCACGTTCCAAATCTTTTTTTACAATGTCTTTTACATGTCTAAAACAATTTTCTCAAATATCTGGAGTCATTTGATCCAAAGTCTTTTTTAGGTACATAATAATCAGCTGTTGTAAATTTAAAAAAATGCACCGTGCCTTCATCCGATAGGGTTGCAAACTTACATAGTCATGTAAGGCGATTTCAGCAGTTAAGCATATTAATAACATGTTTGCAATATTTGCTACATTTTTGTTTGTCGATATATCCCCCACCTTGATAAGGTTGCAAAATTTTGAGGTTTGGTTTGGGTTGCTACTTCATCACATGACATAGTTTCAAAATAGTTTCATAGTTGTGTATCAAAACCCCCAACCACAACAGCCAGGGATTATTACATCAATCCTGAAATTAAGTACCCAGTTAGCAAGAGAAAGAAACGCGTCCATATACACGATGTTTACTTTGTTAAAACTTAAATTGTGTGCAATAAAGCAAAATCCCATCGCGAACTGTAATAAACTAACTTTTTCACCTTGTTTCCTTTTCATAAAGTCCATGTACACGAAAATGATTTGCTCAACATATTTCTATAACAAACTTTCTTTTATTCTGTGTGCATTCCACAATAAAAAGAATTTAATTCATTCCTGTGTTTTATTACCTTCTGTGAGCCCTTCGCCATAACCGGAGACTAAGGCCGAGGCTTTCCAGGATAAGAAGCGAATTAATATTACGTTTACGAGCTGAAAAACCCGCCAGACACTTGTTTAGTATTTCATAAAACAGACTCCTTTGTTTCAAGATAGAGCTTGCTATAACTTTATACAGCTCATATCAACTGTCATTTAGTGGAACAACTAATATAGATACATACCTACATTTCACAATTTACAAATATTCGCTTAACATTCAAAAGTAACCCCAGCGCTCATTTGATCACTTTCGTACCACGAGTAACTGTATTAAATATATAAAAAAATAATTTTATTAATCTCGCCACTAAAGCCCGACAAAAATTTGATGAATGAAATATTGCGAGATCATCTACAATGATCCACAAGGATCTGTATCAGGGCCAGCAGTTTACTTACATGTATAAATTAAATATATTGTACATTGACATTGACTCTCTTGTTAAATATATCGATTCTTATTGGTTAAGACGTATAGAGTGGTGTCATCTTTATCAAGATCTTTTAACCAGATGAAATAATACCAATAATTTAGTCGAAGCGTCAATATTTTCAATGTATGGCGATATATGGAGACGAAAGCTTTTAACATGACTTTATTATAAAGTTTCGTTATGATTCGACTGTTATAACTATTTTGGACAATGTTTAAGTATACAGGGTGTTTACGAACTTGAGAAACATTTTCTATTTTAATTTTTCTCGGTTAATAAAGCACTTTCATTAGGTTTATTTTTTTAAGCGTTTACTTTTAGCATAATATATTATCATCAATTAAAAATAATCTCCCACGGTATTAAATGCCCTGTATAGGTAGGTACAAAAAAGAACAAGACAACCCAACCAACATGATATTCCCGCTTATTAAAGGGCCTGTACCCCGAACACAGCCACGGTTTTGCAATGTGGCAACGCCGCACTGTTCTCCGAGCACGGCCGTGGCCAGCAACGGTTTGAGAAACTACCAATTCGACAAAGGCGTCATTTAAAAATGCTAACAACCATAGGGAATGAACACGGATCAGCAACGGTTAATCACATAAATATCATTAAATGATAATTAAATAAGTCTATGGTGTATTGACAAAGATCTATATAAAATATAGATAACATTTACAAATTACTTGTTTGTTGTAAATATATCATAACTATTATGTAACAAAGTTTTCCGACTCATATCTCAATTCGATCGCATACATGCATATGTAATATTTATATGAATTAAAATTTATAATCTTAAGACACCTAAATAATGACAGATATTATTTTTCGCTATACAACACACACAAGACATAAACTTAAGCTGTTTCATAGGACCAAATTATTTGGGTTAAAGAATAAAAAAATCACAAACAATTAAACAAGTCGTGTCGGTTAAATTTTGTTATCTAGAATGACTTAATTTAACCTCCTGAAGCGGCCTAGTATGTTCAATTCATTTATGCCATCGTATCAGAGGCGGGGTAGAGGGAGATATGTTAAAACTTAAAAAATTCACAAAACATTAAACAGGTCGTGTCGGTTAAATTTCGTTGTCTAGAATTACTTAATTTAACCTCCTGAAGCTGCCTAGTATGTTCAAATCATTTGTGCTATCGTATCAGAGGCGGGGTAGAGGGGACTAAGTTAAAACATAAAAAATCACAAACAATTAAACAAGTCGTGTCGGTTAAATTTTGCTGTCCAGAATTACTTAATTTAACCTCTTGAAGCTGTCTAGCATGTTCAAATCATTTGTGCCATCGTATCAGAGACGGGGTAGAGGGGGCTAACTTAAAACCTAAAAAAATCAAAAAAAATTAAACAAGTCGTGTCGGTTAAATTTTGCTATCTAGAATTACTTAACTTCATTTCATTCATACTTAACTTCACTTAACATCATTTGTGCCATCGTATCAGAGGCGGGGTAGAGGGGGCTATGTAAAAACTTAAAAAATTCACAAAAAATTAAACGGGTCGTGTCGGTTAAATTTTGTTGTCTAGAATTACTTAATTTAACCTCCTGAAGCTGCCTAGTATGTTCAAATCATTTGTGCCATCGTATCAGAGGCGGGGTAGAGGGGGCTTTGTCAAAACTTAAAAAATTCACAAAAAATTAAACAAGTCGTGTCGGTTAAATTTTGCTATCTAGAATTACTTAACTTAACCTCTTGAACCTGCCTAGTATCTTCAAATCATTTGTGCCATCGTATCAGAGGCGGGGTAGAGGGGGCTATGTTAAAACTTAAAAAAATCACAAGAAACTAAACAAGTCGTGTCGGTTAAATTTTGTAATCTAGAATGACTTAATTTAACCTCCTGAAGTTGCCTAGTATGTTAAAATCAATTGTGCCATCGTATCAGAGGCGGGGTAGAGGGGGCTATGTTAAAACTTAAAAAATTCACAAAAAATTAAACAGGTCGTGTCGGTTAAATTTTGTTGTCTAGAATTACTTAATTTAACCTCCTGAAGCTGCCTAGTATGTTCAAATCATTTGTGCCATCGTATCAGAGGCGGGGTAGAGGGGGCTATGTCAAAACTTAAAAAAATTCACAAAAAATTAAACAAGTCGTGTCAATGCTCCAGTCATCCCTAAACACGCAAGTCTCTGGACCCTGTCCAGTTGCCTGTTAGTTGAGTTCCTTTCAGCACAAGGCCACCACACGATGGCCCCGTAAGTTAAAATTGGTCTAACAATAGTGCAGTAGAGCCAGTGGAGAACCTTGGGATTAAGACCCCAGCTTCCACCAAAGGCCCTCCTACACGTCCACAGTGTACACGTTGCTTTCCTGATTTTGCATGATATGTGATCATGCCAAGACAGTTTAGCATCAAGGTGAACCACACCAGAGAGAGTAATCTCTGGTCGATTTTCTTGGTTCCTCTTTTTGCTGAATAGCATAAGCTGAGCTTTCTTAGGGTTTATTCTTAGGCCAGCTATTTGGCACCAGTTCTCAACTATTCTTATGGCCCTAGCTATAGGGCCACGCAAATTGTCCCTGGTTCCACTGCATCAAGCTACAAGGCTCCACAGTAGGGGGGAGAGAACCCCTCCCTGAGGGCAGCCCCGACTAGCAACCACTGTGTGTTTATGACCATGCATTTCTGCTTGGATGCTCCTTTGCGAAAGCATGAGAATCCAACCCAATAGGGAAGGCTCCACATCACGCTGAGCTAAGGAGCGATGAATTACATCAAAGGGGGTGTTGTCGAACGCTCCTTCTATGTCTAGGAAGGCACCAAGTGACTCTCGTTTATTTTCGAGTGTCCCTTCTATCTTGCGAACAAGGTGGTGTAATGCTGTTTCAGTCGATTTACCATTCTGATAAATCGACTGAACTATGGGGACTATGTTAAAACATAAAAAATCACATAAAATTAAACAAGTCGTGTCGGTTAATCATAGGCGGGGTAGAGGGGGCTAACTTAAAACCTAAAAAAATCACAAAAAATTAAACAAGTCGTGTCGGTTAAATTTTGCTGTCTAGAATTACTTAATCTTTCCTACTGAACCTGCCTAGTATGTGCAAATCATTTGTGCTATCGTATCAGAGGCGGGGTAGAGGGGACTATGTTAAAATTTAAAAAAATCACAAAAAATTAAACAAGTGTCGGTTAAATTTTGCTATCTAGAATTACTTAACATAACCTCTTGAACCTGTCTAGTATGTTCAAATCATTTGTGCTATCGTATCAGAGGCTTGGTAGAGGGGACTATGTTAAAATTTAAGAAGATCACAAAAAATTAAACAAGTCGTGTCGGTTAAATTTTGCTATCTAGAATGACTTAACTTCTTGAACCAGAATTTAACCGGCAAGACTTGTTTAATTTTATGTGATTTTTTTAAATTTTAACATAGTCCCCTCTACTCCGCCTCTGATACGATGGCACAAATGATTTGAACATACTGGGTAGCTTCAAGAGGTTAAACTAAGTAATTCTAGACAGCAGAATTTAACCGACAAGACTTGTGTAATTTTTTGTGAATATTTTAAGTTTTAACATAGCCCCCTCTACCCCGCCTCTGATACGACGGCACAAATGATTTGAACATACTAGGCAACTTCAGGAGATTAAATTTATTAATTCTAGTAACAAAATTTAACCGACACGACTTGTTTAATTTTTTGTGATTTTTTTAAGTTTTAACATAGCCCCCTCTAGCTGCCTCTGATACGATGGCACAAATGATTTGAACATACTAGGCAGGTTCAAGAGGTTAAGTTAAGTAATTCTAGATAGCAAAATTTAACCGACACGACTTGTTTAATTTTTTGTGAATTTTTTAAGTTTTAACATAGCCCCCTCCCTCTACCTGCCTCTGATACGATGTCACAAATGATTTGAACATACTAGGCAGATTCAAGAGGTTAAATTAAATAATTCTAGAGAACAAAATTTAACCGACAAGACTTGTGTAATTTTTGTGAATTTTTTAAGTTTTAACATAGCCCCCTCTACCCCGCCTCTGATACAATGTCACAAATGATTTGAATATACTAGGCAATTTCAGGAGGTTAAAATAAGTAATTCTAGATAACAAAATTTAACCGACACGACTTGTTTAATTTTTTCTGATTTTTTTAAGTTTTAACATAGCCCCCTCTAGCTGCCTCTGATACGATGGCACAAATGAATTGAACATACTAGGCAGCTTCTGGAGGTAGATTAAGTAATTCTACATAGCAACATTTAACCGTAATTACTCCGTTAAAGGTCTACTACGGCACGAACTAGAATCAATGACTATCCACGTCTATAATCCTTGAACTGGAATGGCACTTAGTAGAAGGATTGTTTGTAAAGAACCTGTACATTAATTAGTAATTACTGCATTAGACCTTTCATTACTGCATTAGACTTTTCGATAACTGCACGGGGTCTTTACAGTTAAAGCAAGTGAACAGGTAAATACCATAATAAAAATTACTAAAATATAGATATAAATATCCATTAGTTTATTTTATATAATTCATTAACAAAACCGTCACAAAATAACTAATAATATTCACATTTCCTTTAAACATATGCCCCAATTTAGCTTCGGCTAAATTTATATTATTATTCGTAATAATTATTATTCGTTCATAATGCAGTAATGCAGTTTTTTTACTATTTAGAGCAGGTATCAATTTAGCATGTACACCGCACGAAAGGTAAGTTTTGACATAACCATAACCTAAGTTTTATTTGGCATGTTTTGCCTTAGCTAAGATTTTCTTTTATAACGTATATATTTCATACTCTTAATTATTTATTAATATAATTATGTCATCCATAAGTAAAGAAAAAAGTAAAAGGCAAAGACGTGAAGGTACAGCATTATCTTTCAACTTCCACTTATTTTTGGGCAATTGCAATAATTTTTCTTTAACATGAAAATCATAATCATAAAAATGCTTCGAACATATTCTAGCATTTTTAATATTAAAATCATGCGCTTGGTAGCACTTTTGCGCCCATAATTTGCAAATCTCTGCTGCAGTTGGAAAAATCGATATGTTACTGAAAGAATTTTTACTTTTTTTATTATTGTTACTGGTACAACCATTCATTTCACAGTAAACCATTGTTTATCACAATCACAAATTACCAAAATAATTAAAATAACGTATTTAAACTTATAAATAAAATAATGTATTTTAAAGATGTCAAATTTGAATATTTGAAATTTGTCACGGAATGACATCAACAGAGGGGATCGCATGCGCGTTAGCATATCTTGTAGTCTTAGTATCATGATGCCGAGTATATCTACGGCTCCTATATTCTGACGTATTAAATAGGGCGTGCCTTGTGCTGGTGTTAAGTATATTTAGTAAAGACGCAACCAGGCGGTGTTATAAACTTAGGTACACGTCACACCGCTGATCAAAATCAAATCTACTTGGACGCCGTCTTTTTTTTGTGGTTAATCAAATAGCTGCATACTGAACAACGCCACACTCACTGGATCTGAATAGGTCAAAAACTTGGTCAATTTGGAATTGTTCCTAGATGGAAATTATAGTTTATTTTAGCAGTAAATGATTTAATTGAAGGTCCGTTTCGAATTGAACCAGGGACCTACATATAGTTACTTTTGTATCCGTATTGTACCAGCTCGTGCAAAATTCGTTTTCTCAGTAGCTGCTAGCTTATCAAAGCCGATTTCACGGTCCCTAATTGTCGCTGACAAAGAAACAAAGGCCGCGCGCTGTTTCGGGACTCCGTTTTGCTAGGTATAAGAATATAATGCGGCCATACATAATTCATTAATTAAAAGAGGCAATTAAAAAGCAACAAAACCGAAGCGGAGGATTGCACTTGCCCGTATTGTTATGAAGGAAAGAATAATTTTAATTAAATTAATTTGGAATCTAGTTAAAAGCAGCCATAACAAAAAGTGCCTTGTCAAGATTCATTATGCTATGCTGGTGTGACAGGACCCTAATGAGTACTCTTGTCGACTTTTACAACGTTAATTAAGGGAGAAATATGATACTAGTGAGGTTTTTTGCTTTTCGCTACCGGACAGACAGATTCTCTCTCAGCGCATGTTGCGGTGTTTCAGCGTAATTATTACAATAAGAAGATACCTCTGTCTCCAAACATTCAATATTTACTGTTGATGATAGTCGACCTTTAGCCTTCCTAATACTGAGTGACTTCATACCCCTTGAAGTATTAAGTGGGGTATTTCTACCCCAGCTTATGTTTAAATGTTTTTACAAAAATAAGTTAAATACTTTATTATTCATTCACATAAAATATGATTTATAAATATTCCTATTGGAGATAAACCTTTCGATCATATTTACGTAGATACATTCCAAATCGAGACAACAACATTTTTCACTATAATTGATAGCTTTTCAAAGTTTGCAGGAGTTTACCCAACTACTACTAACGCGATAGACACTGTAGATAACCTATTACGATATATATCACATTATGGGACACCTACTAAGATCACTTACAATCAAGGCTCAGAAATAAGAAATAGGCACCTCGAAAACTTTTGTACATTACATAAAATGAATCTACATTATACTACAGTTAAAAATCCTAATTCAAATAGTCCAGTAGAAAGGTTTCATTCTAGCCTAATCGAAGGTTTACGTGCTTTACGAATCGAGCAGAAAACAATCCCATTTACAAATTTAATGGTATACACTTCAATCGGATGCAATAATCCACAGTTCTATCAAATTCACAAACATACAAATAATATACATACAAATAATCAAAAGTATCTTCCACTATTCGGCACCTATAGGAATTATAGAGTCACAAATTGTGTCAGAGTATTTAAATAAACATGTTGAAAATACTAAAGTAATAAATAAAATGGACATGAGAATAATACAAAAGCTAGAGACATATCCAAGGTAAACGAAAACCGAATAGAACCTCTGAAATTCACATATATGATAACGTAAACGTATACATTGAATTTAACACGCGAGATAAAATAAAACCTCTTTACCAGTAAACTAAAGCACTATTAGATAATCTAGATAAAGTAGTAACGGATAAAGGCACTTTACATAAAAAACTAGCAAAACCTATAAGAAAAGTCACTAAAAATAAACCAGCTTTACAGGAAGAAAATGGAGGACTTTATGACACTTCTTTTCGCAATAGCATACCCAGTTCAAATGGTAGCAATTAACATAACTCTACTAACTAATCCAATATTCCAATATAAAATAGGATCGACACATATCACTTTAAGAAAACATTTATAAAACATTTAGAAATTAATCAGTATGTATCAGTATGAACAACACTCGAAGTAGTTTCCACAAACACCAAAACACTTTTTCTTCGCTCGACGCGCGTTTCGCCAAACAAGTTAGCATCATCCGGAGACGATTAAAACCGTTTCAATGTTGTGCTTCGAGTGTTATTATTACATCAGAGGTTCCAACCCTATTCAGTTTTTAGTATGAACAACACTTATTAAAAATACAAAAGGTACTCAATGGCATTTCACTGTATACAGAAAAATCAACAGCAACATATAAATTTAACAGTTTAAAACCAACACTCGGAGTAGTTTCCACAAACACCAAAACACTTTCACTTCGCTGGACGCGCGTTTCGCCAACCAAGTTGGCATCATCAGGAGACGATTAAAACTAATCTTAAACTACAAAATCTACCATATTTATACTATTTTTCCGGTGACGTCACTAATGATATCACCGTGAAATTTACGCGTGACTAATCACGGTTCAATGATCGGTTGCTAAGCAACGCGTAAAGCGGGCTATACGGGATAGGTCCCTTGTCGCTATTCATACTACTATTACATTTTACAATTTCTATGCTCTCAAATGCATCCAACTGTCTATTATTGGTCACACTTCTAACTAATCTTAAATTACTAATATCTACTACTACTTTATAATTGTATTGAATAAATTTAGCAACTGTGCTGATTAGCGCCTTCTCACTCCTTCCGACTGTTGAATAAATTCTACGCCTATGGTAGCTGCCGGTGCCCATCAGGAGATCGCGGCACATCGATTTATCGAACTGTTCGTATTATGTAATTCTGAATTCGTTCTTTTAAATCGTCTATGTTCTTTGGTCTGTTAGTATAAACTTCACTTTTCAAGGAACCCTATAATAAAAAAGTCAAGTGAGGTAAGCTCTGGAGAGCGAGCAGGCCACTCTATGGAGCCACGGCCATGGTTCATATATGAATTTAAGTCATTGCACAAGATAACTTCGACCGTAGAGTGGAATTCTGGGAAGATATGCAATGTGTTTGTAAAAAATATTGTCTTCCCAGATGGAGCCAATTATTTTCTGAATGGAAGTATTAATAGACAAAACTACAGATATTGGGCTACAGAAAATCCACGATGGATGCAGGAAGCTTATACACTATATCCCAGGAAAGTTAACGTTTGGACTGGCCTAGTGGGAAACAGAACGTTAGGATCATATTTTTTTATGGGAACTTAAACGGTGAAAGGGGAAGAATAGGTCGACGTGGCTCTATAGAGCGACCACTCGCTCTCCAGACCTTAACCCACTTGATTTATTTTTATGGAGTTACTTAAAAAGCAAAATATATACTAACAGACCAGAAAACATAGGCGATTTAAAAGAACGAATTCGGCAAGAAATACTAAATATTGGGCATAAGGCAAAACATGTGCTGCAAGAATGTCTGTGATGTATCTGTGTCAGAATTGAGATTTCCATTCACAGTTACCAAGTCCGTTCGCCCAGTCAAAGATATTCCGCCCCACACCATGACGGATCCACCTCCATATAAAGTTGTATGCAAAAAATTGCATTGACTGTATCGCTCATCGAGTCTTCAGTTATACAATTATACAAACTGAACCTTGACTCCTCAGTCCAAAGAACACGTTCCCAATCTGCTTCCATCCAATTAACATGCTCATTGGCAAAATTCAATCTGGCTCTTCGATGATCTACTGTTAATGCGGGTCCTCGAGCAGCAATCCTGGGTCTTAAATTTGCCTCCCTCAGTCGTCGGCGTACAGTTTGAACGCATATGAGTGGACCACCTGCGTCTTGAAGTTGTGCTCTTAAATGTGTTGCAGTTATAAATCGTTGCCTTACAGCATTTACTCTTAAAAAGCGATCCTGGATAGCAGAGGTAACACGAGATATACCTAGACCGGCCCGTCTGGAATGTTCTCCTGTTTCCGCGTACCTTTGAATTGCTCTCGCTATAGTTGTGTGAGACACTCCCAACCTTCCAGCTATGCGGTTGTAACTCCACCCTTCACCATGTAATGTAGCTGCCTCAACACATTCATCACGAGTTAAATTTCTGGTTTGGCGTTCCATTATTCACTAATTATTGCTGGACTGTCAACAAAAAACTAATGACACAGTTGTCAGTTTATGACGTGTAATCTTCGATTTCCATAGCTTGCTAGCTGTTTGAGTTGTCCGATAAATGCATTTCATGTGAATAAAAGCATATGGTGTTGTTTCAAAACGGTGTATTTCATGAAGTAACAGAGATAAACAAATGAATAAAAAAATAAAATGTAGAAAAAACATGAGGCTTTAAATTGGCTATAATTACAATAACTTGCAATACCTTGTATAGCCCACAGGACGTTTTGAAATTTCGGAAAAAAACATAACATTTTTATAGCACCTGGTATAATATCAAAATCATTCGTTTCACCAAAACAAGACAGTGATATTCCTAAGAGAAAAACCTACAATTTGAAAAAAAAATCGACCAAAACGAACAAAAATTGTCGAAAATACATAACGTCAAATTTGAGTTAACTTTTTGGTTGTGCGTTAAAGAAGTTGCGCAGTGTATATATATATATATATATATATATATATATATATATATATATATATATATATATATATATATATACACTGATTCTTTGTTCTGATTTTAAATATTTCAGTATTATTTAATTTCTTGAGGGAAGGTGGTAGCTTATTGTATCATTTTATGGACATTACTGTTGGACCATTTGCTACGAGAGACATTTTATGTTAAGGTACAGTTATATTAAACATAGGTCTTAAGGAGTGACAGATTAAATTTGCTCTATTGTCAGCAAATATATCTGAGTTGCATTTAACATAATACTCGCAATTAAAAATATATAAGCAATAAATAGATAGTCAAGATCCCTAAATCTGGAAACAATCTTCTGCATGAGTGTCGCATACTCTTAAATGCTAGGGTTCTAATAATTTTCTTTTACAGAATAAACAGATTAACCATTTTTTTGCCATTTCCCCAACAAATAATGCAATAATTGAATCTTGATTGTCCATTTCCAAAATAATACATTTTTAAAATTTTTAAACTTACATTATTTCTTAATTGCCATAAAGCAAAACAAGTAGTGTTAAGTTTATTTATCAAAAAGTCAATGTGATTATCCCAGGACAGATTGTAATCTATCTAAGTACCTAAAAATTTAACAGAGTGGCTTTGATTTATAGTTTTTCCCTCAATTCTAACTAGTAGACTTTCGATTGTATTTTTTGGAGAAAATAAAATGAAATTTGTTTTTTGACTATTTAGTACAAGACCATTATTAGAACAATAATCATAAATATTCAATATAGACTTTATTGCACCAGAGCTGAGTTCGTCAAAGTGTTTTGCTGATACCGAAGATGATGTATCATCTGCAAATATGGACATGAGTGAGTTAAATATTTGAGTTAGATATTTCATGTGTTCCAGGCTTTTTGTCCACACTGTATCAGCATTCTTATTTTTCTTTGCATGACGTTCTCAATTGTAAAGATATTTTTTTACGCCAGTAAAATTCATACTCCATACCCGAAATGGTTTCGGGTATAAAATTGATATTATCTCGAAAATTGTGGAAAATGTTGACCGTTTTTTATATCTACGAGTATAGGTCATTACGTCCTTCTTACAGTTATAGTTAAGTACAAGTGTTGCGGCGACGATCACGCTATATTATATAAATATTTTTATAATTTATATTATATGTTATGTCGAATATATAATAGAATAGATATAATAATAATAATAGGCACGGCATACAAAGGTTAAAATTGGTAATAGTATATACTTAGTTGACAATAGTCAAAAGAAAAGAAGCACACAAATTATCTTACTGGTTACTGAATAACTATTGCATTTTGATGTCGTTAAAATTCTATAAAGCTTGGCCTCTAAAATTTGGAGTATGTTATACTGTCTGACCTTCTACTATCAGCCTATAAAAAAACGAATCAGTAATTTGTTTATTTTCCAACACAATCGTGACCTCTCCGTATTTCCTGACCTTACTAACTGGACAGATAAATAGCATGTTGCATGAATGTCACTAACGTTTTCTTCAAAACGGCTCCAATATATTAGCCCAGAAGTATTTTCAATACTAAAACTGTTGTGCAATCATCAAACGTAGAACATCCAAACATCCGATTGCGAATATTGGTTTTTCGATCATAACTTAATTTAGTATGAACTAGACGTAATTTGAAATACGTTATCGAAATTATACAAACCTATGGTTTGCTGGTCGGAATTAACCTGGCGTTGACCTACACAAATGTAGCTAGCTGTATTTACCAGATGCACACGAGCACCGAAATCCCTAGCATTCGCAGGGCCTATTAGAGCCGACGCGGCGGTAGATTTAAATAGGTAATTACGCTTTACTCTATAAAGCTGCGATATGGTGATGGATTCGCTAATGGCAGGATTGAAGTCACAGAGCACAAAGCACTAATTTTCCTGTTAGTAATAATGCCCGAGAAAAATACGGACTGCATTAGCGAACGAGGATTATATTTGTATTACCGGTTTATGAATATACAAGAAAATTGCAGGCCAGTATATAGGCTGTCCTTGGAGTGGGGAAGGAGAAAAATCTTTTCATTTAAGAGGATACAAATAAGAGTTATTATTTGAAATAAGTTTAGTACTCGGTTATTTCAATGAAGCGTTACTTGTCCGTCAAACGAATATTTATTATAATAGATTAAACCTAAATACAGTTAAGTATGGAAAGTTGAATGACTGGCAAATCTGAAAAACAAAGTGCTGCACACAACAGCTGATATTAAATGCTGATATTAAAGTTTTCACACCACTCATGAAGAACTGCTTTCATCACGTTACCATCTTTTAGTTGGTGGTTCGCCAGTAGTTATATTTTCCACAGGAAACAAAAATAAATATGTACAAAACAGCTAAATAGCTATTTTAAAAAACGAAAAATAAAAAATATTGTCATTGAAAACGGAAAAATAAAATGTATATTTCAAAATAAAGTAAAAAATTCTTAACTAAAAATTAAAAAAATATAGTAAAATATATAAACCCCACTTGAAAATACGGGGCGAGTTGAAACAATCTCGCGCGTAAAGATCAATACTCGTGCTGCCACCTGTTGGGCAGAGGCTTTAGACTTGTAATCGCAGCATAGCCTCCCTAAATGTCCTTAGTCTTTGATTTCGTCCAGTGCTAGTTATTTGCAAGAGACATCAGACGATCGCAGCGTTTTGGAAGTATAGGTAGAGATTGCGCATATTTTTCCACCAGTATAATTCTTATTGTACAACACCTCTTGTTAATATTATAACAATGTAATATTTTTTTTCCGAGACCGTGTTTATTAGAATAGGGATATATAACCTGGGAAATAATTATTAAAGCATGTGATGACAGTGGCGTAGCAATGTATTTTTGTAATTTTAGGGGCGACTTTCAAGTCGCCCCTAAACTATTCCCGACTATTCAAGACTACCAGGTAGTCGTAAATATCGCGACTACAATGTGACAAACTTGCAAGAGGCCGTTAATAGGCATGGGCCAGGAAATTTAAGGACACACAGTGAAGAGTATGATGTAAAAGATAATAATTTTTCAAATTTCAGTTGCAGTAAATATATTTTTTTCAATTTCTGAAATTAGGGCCTCTGTAGCGGGAATAGTTTTGATAAACAGCCGATTTAATACAGTTTTCATTTAGCCCCATCACGGGGTGACATGAAGCTAACCTTATTAATTTAAACCTTATTTTTTTTTATAAAAATGGGACATATTGTTTTCCATTGCTATACATGAATGTGTTCCCCATACTCCAGAGTAATTTACAGTCATTTTGGTTTGCTAATAATAATGTCTGATTGTGAGATAGAACCTGTTTTTTTCCAAAAATTGTTATCAATACACCCCTTTTTACGGTATTCCAAAATAAACCAAAAAATTCTAAACAAAAAATTTAAAAAAATAGATAAATAAAATAAATACCTACATATTCCAACATAAAGCAAAAAATTCTCAACAAAAAATTAGAAAAATAAAATATATTCCAAAATAAAGTAAAAAATTCTCAACAAAAAATAAAAACACCTTAATACCCTAATACCTTAATACCTAATACCTTACACCCTAATGCCTTAATAGTTACCTTAAAGACGGGTAATTAATATCATCTATATCTATTTAATAATTTTATAATCACTAATATCACTATTTTCGGTCACTTTCCACTTCAACCGCCAGATCTACATTCCACATTATCTGTTCGTCTTTCATCGCGTGATTAATAAACTTCTGCCAATTTTCTGCTGACTTTTTCCATTGCTCCTCAAAGATGGCGTTCCACGTCTAATTTATCACGTCAGCTAATTTAAAAGTTCACTCTCACTCTCTCCACTTCCCCTTTTACTTGGGCCCAGATCAATTCAATGGGGTTCAATTCGCAGTGATAAGGAGGTAATCTAATGTGATTCCATGCGTCAATGCCAGTTCTTGTAATAAGAAAACTATTATTCCATTATTCTTGCAATAATTCCGCCTTCAAATAATTTTCTTGGTAAGGAATGCCCTTTCCGGTTAACCATTCTTGAATTCTTGAAACCATTTCTCGTATACTTCGGAATTCATTTCCTCGTGGTAGTCTCCTGTATTCTTGGATTCAAATATCAATTATACATTAGGCAAAAATCCACTGTCACTTCCAATATGCGTTGTTATTAAATGCCGTCTGGAAAAGGTCGCCGCTTTTCCAGACGGCATTTTTAAACCAGTTGTCCAGCCTTCATCGAAGCTTGCCGTGCGTTTTTCACATTTTAATCGTGCCAGACTCTGCACAGTATGTCCTTCATTGAACCATGTTTCATCAGTGTAATAAACTTTTGCGCTCTTCGTTTTGAAACATTTTTATTTTTCGAAGATAATCCATCCGTCAAGCAAATATTTCATATCTTTCTATGAGAATACTCTTTCTGTCTAATTTTCCATACGTAAAATACATGTCTTACAACACATATATATTATTATTTTCACTTATACGTGGCAGGACATTATCTAAAGTGGTCAATTCGCTCTTTCTAAAGAAACCGTGGACCGTTCTACGTATCGCATTTTTTGCATCTTCGTCCACTACAGTCTTATTTCGACAGCTTTTTGTTTTCGGTGGCTGTAGACTTCCATGTATCTTTTCTTCTCTTAACAGTGTGTATATGCATGACTTTGATGCTTCTGTAAAATCCGAACACATATCCTCCACTTCATCCTTGTCCCGATGAGTGTGATCTCTCTATATGGAGTAAAATACTCGTAAAATAATTTTCTTCTCGGCTACCGTTCGATAGTGCCTACGTTTAGGGATATTTTCCATCGCTCACTGATATTTTATGGTATCACAATCACAGTAAAACAGCACTACACAATCGCGTATATCTCAAGCAACACACTACTCAATCGCGAGTGACCATCCCCAGTGGCAGAGGAACGATTGCCGGGTTTACACGATTGTCCCAAATGAAAACAGATACCACGATATTTACAGTAAGTTAAAAAGAGATATATGCTTTCAGCTTTCCGGCTGCGATATGAGCGGGGTTGCCGCTTTTAACTGTATATATAACCAGTGGCGGATCCAGAAGGGGGTCACAGGGGCACGTGCCCCTCGGACATTTTACAAATCGATCATTTGATGGTTGGAGGGCGAGTGAAACCGCTCTACAATGTTTTATTTACGCATTCAATATGAAGTTTGAGCCATATAGGGCACCAGGTATTATAATACAGATTTAACTATTTTATAATACAGCTAATACAGATTTCACTCTTTTTATTATTCTTACGAATATTAAAAATGAACCTACGGTAGAAAATAAAATACGACTTCAGTGCGTACATAATGGGCAAGTATCGCTTCTCTCGTACAGATGGCGCTGATATTCAATGCTTATAAGGCGTGCTAGCAGGTTTTTATGAAATATTTGATATCAAATTCAAATTTTCTGTATGTTTTTAACGTTTTAAAAGTAAAATAGCAAAAAGAACAAAAATATCTAACTCCTGAGAATGACTTGGACTGATAGTCGAAGGTAACTTTGTAATTCCTAGGTCATAACTTTTCAGTAAAATATTCATGAATGATTATTTTAGAAACAAAAATTCCTCGAACTATTTTTTCATTCATTTGAACTGTCAAAATATTTTACAACGTTAAAATACCAAGTACGTAATTATTTTTACCTCTTTAAATTAATTATACACGGTGTACCAACATTAATGGAACACAGAACGATAGTAGACTCTTAGTGAAAATATTGCGATCAGGCATAACTTACGTTAATTTAATTGAAAAGTTGATATTAAGGGAGGTACAAGGTGTGAAAATATTTTTTTTAAAATTCTAAACAATTTAAAGCATTTAATACATTTCTTAGCCCTGTTATTAAAACTGATAAATGTGAATTGTATATAGAATGTTACAAAATATCTAAACTATAGAGTTGGAGTTACATTAAATGCAAATCATCAAACACTTAGAAAATTCCTTTCGTCTAAAGCAAAGTGTTGACTGGTTTTCCCCGTCCCAAAAAAAACCTGAATTCCAATTTTTTGCGATAGGCCAAAAATTGTTTCAAATTTTTAATGAACTAAAATACGTAGCCAATTTTCATATTCACACTCTGACGTTACGTGTTATGCCAATCTCAAAATTTTCATTGTAGGCGTATACTGATGCGCCCTGAGTCCCCTTTTCGGACACTCTATACAAATAAATACTTTTATTTGTATAAACAAATTTTTTTTATTTTAAAGTGGCAAAACAGAACATAATTAGCGTCACAAATAAGTTTTATAATAAGTTAATTTATATTTTACGTTTGCTTATAAGGGTAAAATTTCTCTATTAGGAAAATCACATGGCCAAACCGCTATCTCGTAAACTATTAGGCCAACAACAAATTGACCTGCAATAAGTTGTTTTTATTCACATTTATTATTCAAATAATATAAAAAAATACATAATAAAATAAAATGCCAGTACCTTTTAAAACAAATATGAAATTAATCAATTAAAAATTAATTAGTTAATAGTCGAAAAGATTATTATTATAAATTTTATATTTTTTCATTCCAACATTTGCAACAAATTGCAAAGTAATTTAGCAAACTAATTCAGACTAAGATTATATTTCCAATTTAATTAATTCTATGCCTATGCGCTTATAGCTTGCTAGTGATTGCTCACCTAAATTCTTATTGTTCACCTAAATCGCAATAAATTCAAAGATTCATAGAACAAATCAAAGAATAATGATAAGATAAGTACACAACGGAGTTTCGGCAACCTCTCAACATGTGCTTCCATTCATAAATCGACCATACCGTAAAACCCGCGTAACACGCATCAAGCTACGTTGCCGTTGTTCACAATTATATCTCAAGGCGTAGTACATTTTCGGTTTTCATCATATATTATTAACGGAATAAAGCGATAAAATAAATTACTTTTATCACGAAGCTGTTTTAAATAACATTTTTGCATTAAAATGAATCAGATTCGTTCGAATTCTCAAATTATTTGAACTTCTCTTAGGATATTCAAAGACTTCAACAATTCTGTCTCCCCGCATTAAAATGTCTCTGTTAGAACCCGAACGTTTTCCCTTTTAATAGTAAATATAATAATAACCTTACGAATATTTCAGGTATTGTTGCTTGAGATTTTCGGCTAAACAAATATATAAAAAAACAATTTTTGTTGCAGTCGACTTTTATTAAATCATCCACAGGTCAATAGATATTAAAATTCATGCCCTGATGATGATTTAATAAAAATTTCGTCGACTACGATAAGAATTGGTTTTCTATATATTTGTTTAGCCGGAAATCCCAATCAACAATACCATAAAGAGTTTTTCACTTTGTCCGTGAAGCTGTTGAAATAGCATTGTATAGTTTAAATTTTTGCAGCCACTCAGTAAAGAAGGCGTTGGCGCATGGAATTTTTAATTACTTCAACTCGTGTTTTCGATATTGAAAAATACGTTCTGATTAATTTAGCATATGACGACAGTGTTGTAGCGGCACATGTGTTGTTTTCAGGCCTAATCGAGATTAAATATTGATTTTGCAGTTACTGCATATATGGCCGATATAAAACCGTAGCTGGGCCAAGCTTCGTCGATGTGTTCCACAATTTGATAATTAAATATTAATTATAACAGAGATAAATGTAGCTTAAATATAATTAGAGTCTAACATAGGTATTATATATTATTCAATATCAAGAAGTTGTTTTTTTATAGTATAGTATAATAGTTTCAATAACGAAGTTCATTCAAGAGACTAACACTTAAAGGGAATATCAATCTTATAAAAATAAGCTTGTAGTTTTGCCGGAAATCGAGATAAACCATTTTTTACCCTTAAAAACTCACCCCCTTCCACTTCCCGACCTCAGATCGCCCGTAAATTATTTTTTCATTTTTGTTACATTCTCTTAATTTTCCAATAGGTTTCGTCCTACTATTGTTTTTTTTTCACTTTTTACCATTTTCAAAGGCTTCAGCCCTAGTCTATACGGTTTTTGTATATTACACAAGTCCAATTGGATAACCTCGGCTGTCAGTAGTTCCTGGTGACGATGCTGTTGCAGATTCAAGAAAATTTTTTCAGTAAGTACAATTAAATTAAATAAATTTTCAGCCCTTCCTCTAAGGAATTACAATCTCTTGCAGAGAAAAGAAAAGCATGTTCTCTGACAATAGACAAGAAAGCTATACTTGACATGGCAAAATTGCGGAATATAGGTGAACCAGAGGGATTATAAATCATCATAGACCATTCCATATACCTTCTTATGAATTCGAGAAACTCACATTTGACAAAATCGCTCGACTTCCAGTTTCGCGATTTTTTCGTGTCAGTTTTTATTATAAAATCACTGATGGGCAAAATTATTTCGTTGCAAAGAGTAATTTATCCGATAAAAAAAGCTCTTGTGGGTTTAGTGAAAATAAAATATAAATAATTCGGGAGAGAGGCAAGTTAACCAGGCATTAGTTAAAATTCCGCTTATGAATAAATTTAAAATACGACCGTCGTAAAATAATGATTACACATAAGATATTTACTTAAAAGTATCTTACAAATGTGATTACATTTTAATATTATATGACGACGGTGATGCATGTAAAAGTAAGTTTAGTGCTATATCGCGATGAAAGGTGGTTCGGGCGGTAGTAAGAGACCCGGCGAGTTACGCTTGCTTCTGCATGCATGATTTGCGGTTTAAAACCATGTTTTATTCCTTTTTCTATCATGGGTTTTATTGTTATTTGAACAGCCCGTCAGTATTCACCGGTTTCTTCCCAGGTTATTACGCCAGCATCCTCTCCCAACGGGCAGTAATATATCTTAACCTGCAAATAAAATATTACGATATACAATTATTTGGTATAATAATACTAAATATGCTGCTATTAAATATTATCAAACTCTTCTCTGCGAAAGTCGAAGAGTGTAATGCATCTCGGGAAAAACTAAAGTTACCAATTATTGTCGGAGTGCAAATATTTTTCTACCATTCTGTTCGTCATCAAACTATAAATAAGCTTGAAAATATGTGATACTCTGTCGATGGGTTATTATAATTTAACTCTGTTGATACTTTATGTTCTTTGCATTTAGTATTTGAAGTACTACGCTTATTCTATTTAGAATAATTTGATTTGAATTTGAACCTGTTTTCAGCACTTAGTCTCGATGCGTGTGTATCTGATTCGGTTAGAAAAAGATTTTCAAATAATGAACTTAAATCTAACTCCACGCTCCCGTTACTAAAGGGTCCGCCAATAAGCGCGCTCGATCTTTAAAATGAAATAAAGCAAGTTGTGTGAGAGGTATAAATGAAATTTATTTTTTGTTTGAAAGAGTATTCGAAGGCATTATGTATGGAAAATAATATCGGTCAAATGTCCACCTCGGCTTCGCTGGGTGGCGCGCATACGAGAAGACCAATTTTCAATGACTCTGGCGCACAAATCGGGCTGTATTTCATCGATGGCGTGGCGTATGTTGACTTTGAGGGCATCAGTGTTTTGTGGTTGGTTTGCGTAGACCTGTGATTTAAGAAAACCCCACAAGAAATAGTCTAGTGGGGTTAAATCGCACGATCTCGGTGGCCAGTTGATGTCGCCTCCGCGCGAGATAACCATTCCTCCGAAACGCTCGTGCAGAAGATCCATTGTGGCGCGCGCTGTGTGGCTCGTAGCGCCGTCCTGCTGAAACCACATATCCTCGACATCCATATTGTCGATTTCATGCCAGAAAAAGTTCGTTATCATGGATCTGTATCGTTCGCCGTTTACCGTGATGGACACACCATCGTCGTTCTCGAAGAAATACGGCCCGATGATGCCTCCGGCCCAAAATCCACACCAAACAGTTACCTTTGCTGGGTGCATTGCGACCTGGTGGCCCTCCTGTGGATTGTTCTCGGCCCAATAACGGCAATTCCGCTTGTTGACATTCCCATTTAACCAAAAATGTGCCTCATCGCTGAAGATGATTTTGCGACCAAAATCGGGGTCGACTTCCAACTGCTCTAAAGCCCAATCAGCGAAGATACGGCACTGTCTATGGTCGTTTATTTTGAGCTCTTGTGTCAGCTGGATCTTGTACGGATGCATGCCCAAATCCAGATGCAAGATTCGGCGAAGTGATGTTTCCGAAAGGCGGAGTTCCTGTGCGCGACGTGAAATTGACTGTCGCGGATTTTCACGCACACTATCGCGCACAGCGGCGACATTCTGGGCAGATTGGACGTTTCGACGACGCGTCGGTGTTGGCTGATTGTTCACTGAACCGGTTGCCTCGAATTTGTTAATCAAACGACGGATAGTCGACTCAGCAGGACGATCAATTGCACCGTAAAATTGGCGGAGCGCGCGGAACGTTGCTCGAACCGATGAATGATTTTCGTAATAAGTTTTAACGATTTGCACATGTTGCTCGCGGCTGAATTGGTTCATGGTGATTTGTGAAGATACACTGAATAATAACAACTACGTTTGCCAACTCTACCACAAACAACATGGCCGTCATGAGCTGTCAAAGATCGAGCGTCCCTATTGGCGGACCCTTTATGACTGAAATAATTAACTTGAGTTGAGGACCCTGACATGAACAAAACTTTTACTCACATATAAAATATTTTTATTAGAGCTGGATTTCTCGAGCAAAGATTCAACGATTGTTGTAGTAGACCAATCAACTCTGTGATTGCAGTATCTCACTATGATTTCTCCTTGAGGTCTGGTATTCCTTTACTTTCTTGATTTTCTTTCGTTGCAGATTTGTGGGCAGATCTTGATGGATAGGTGATGGATAGGTGAAACAAAAATACGTTGCATGATGCAGAATCTTCACCTATCCTACCGACTGCGCCAGTGAACTTTGTGACCGTTAACAAGTTGTTTTTAAAGAAGAATTCGAATAGTTCAAGGAAATCATAGGATGTACCTTGGAGTAAGATTATGAACCTGATTTTGCCAAAATTTAGTTGTCACTTGTCATCACGTGAACTAGAAAAATAATCGTTAGTACACCGAGTAAACTCTGCCATCGAAATCAAATCAGTGTTAGAATTAGTCAGCAATAGAGTACTGGAAATTACTAGCAGATATAACATTAATATAGTTTAAAGCAGAGTTTAGAATGTAATAATAAAAGGACTTTATTTCCAGTCTGATTCTCTGTTGGTACTCACATATACAATATTGGGAGTTGTACATTTTTTAATAAAACCACTATGGAATATGAAAATATTAATATGTAAACGAACCCACTCTATGAAAATATTCTCAATTAAATTTTCAAATAGGATCTATGTCAAGGATCGTTGAAAAATAAATCTCGCGGGTGAAATAAGCTTTGGTTTACCCGGAATAGTTTTTACGAATAAGAGCAAATTTATTAATTATCAGCGACTGTATGTTCTATTAAATTTATTAATGTTCAGCGACCGAGTTTAGTTGACAAAAATATATTGGCCAATTGAAGCCTTAATATATATATATATATATATATATATATATATATATATATATATATATATATATATATATATATATATATATATATATATATATATATATATATATATATATTGTTGTAGCGAGAGAACGAACATATAAGTTCGATATACACATCAAAACATACATTAAATAAACAAACATTTAATTGCATGATATTGGTAAAAAAATACGTAATATAATACCTAAAGATATTCAATAATAGTTAAAAATCTAAATATATATAAAATTAATCATTAAATAAAACTGTTTTGATATTCATCGGAAAGAATTCGCTCGAAATATCATGTAAACCAAGATTCAATCGAACATTGAACATCTACGACTAAATACAAGATATTGAAACTTGACATAGTAATTACAAATTAAATGAAGTAAATTATGACATACATAAGATTACAAAGCGAGTGGAAATAAAGTTAGAATATTTATTTAAAATAAAAATATTGTCCAAATGGTAATTTCAAATGACAGCTTATGTCACATGTAAGGCCACCTCACAATGCAAAAATATAATACCTTAAAGAAATAAGAGAATCGTATAAATTCAAAAAGCTTTGCAATGTAACAATAAAATTAAGTATTTATGATAATTAAAATGTGACATAGGTATTTTAAAAACAAAGTGGAAGTGCATAAATCAAAACTTTTTAAGTGAATAATCATAATCTAGTGAACAAACAAACAGGAAACAAGTATAATATGCAACCTGGTTTCCAGGAACTAAAACAAGTGATAAAAAACAATTTATTGATAAGCAACGAATTGTTTTCAAGAAAGCAGCATGTAAATTGGTATTCTTCAGTTTTTTCATCGTAAAATGGTAGACCAAATAAGAAAAAAAAGGATATGTCTACTTACAAGAACATCTACGAGGACTTGGTACATGTGCAGCGAGGAGACGAGGTTCCAGATGGCCGTAACAACTTTTATTAGTCAGCAGATGTAAAGATTTCAGTGGGATAGTGTGCAAGCAATCCATAGTTTTCACCCCCAGCGAGTAATCAAGACCTACAATAGCATCCCAATGATAAAAAGTATACCTGACAACATATATCTGATCAGAAAACTAGCTAATTAAAAAGTACTTGAATCATAGTAAAAACTATATATCAATGAAAAATACGTATACAAACTTTACTTACCAATATTGAGCTGCAAATACAGATAAAATCTTTGAAAACATATAAATAAACACATATTATGTGTACAATTTCATTTAAAAAATCTAAATAGTTCAATATTATCGACTTTTACAAGTAATTTAGTTTTAAAGCATTTTCCTGCAATTATTTCTTTCTTTAAGCATATAGGAATCTACGATACACACAAGAGGCCTAGATATGATCCAAAATCGTTCATAATAAAATAGGTAGATGGAGTTATGTGTGCTGTAGAATTTTATATATAAATTTATTATATATTTTATATCTTTAAATATAAGTGATATACAACGAAAAATTTCAATTACACAAATATTTGTGTAATGGTTGCATATATAATAATACATAATTCTCTAATTGAATATAAATAAAATTTGGGTAAGTTGTATGGATTGTCTTTCTCGTGAATGCATATTTTCTGCTGTTTTGACCCAAAGAACCAGGACGCAGTAGCGTGTGGCATACATTCGGCTGGCGCTCGATTACCACTGCATGATTAAATATTATTAATATAGACAAAAAAATTTACTTCAATTTTAATCAAAGAACGTCGTATAATACATATTTTGTGTTTTGTAAATTCTTCAATTTTAACGATAATTAAAAAATTCCTGATCATCCTACATATATTACAGGTTTATCCATACATTCTTACATTCATATAAGTTTATTCATACATTCTACAAAATTATTGCACACTGCACATTTACCACTGCTCACAACATTTGACATTTTAGACTTTCCTTCACAGAGTTACACTTTCTGTTATTACAATTTTCGTCGAGACAATAAAGGCTTAAACACTGTCGTGCAATAATTGGTCCAACAATTATTTATTAAAGTCTACCCCCAATCCTCTATACCTTCAAGCAACGGGTTTGGATCAATATTGTAGTACCATATCTTTAACTGATGCATACATCAGCAATTTTAGTATATATCGTACAAGTTATTTCTGAAGAATTTATATCACTAACCTTAAGAAATGTTGTCATCATCAGTTGGTGGAAGTTTATTATAATTGATGGCCACTCGGAGACGTAAATCATTAAGAGTTCGAAATCATTTAGAGTTAGAGTTTGTAACATTATTATTAGCACTATTATTTGTATTAATTTATTGTGGTTCTAGCAAAAAAAATGAATACACAACCCTCTGCCGCAGTCAGCCTGGCGTCAAATTACGATCGAAACCTCGGAAGACTTATACCGCATCAATTTATGGCAGATTATCCGGTAAATCGGTTTAGTAAGTCGTCCGCTTTAAATACAAATCCCGGTGTATATACATATTGTTTTTAATTGCGGCCCCGTTCGGCAAGCAGATGAAAGCGGTTGTAATGTAGCAGCATCGCCAATTACCGCTCGAACAAAAATCCCTAAATGATGTTAAATCGAGCAGTTCCTCGGCCTGTTGGCAAAATTATTTAATTTAAATCCTACGAGGAACGTGGAAGGACGGGCAATAAAATATGAAATTCCCACAAAAATAATAAAGGCGGAATGGGTTATAGGGAAGTTCGTTTGCTGGTCGCCAACGGCGCCGCAGCTCTACCCTTTGACCTTGCAACAAGCTGTAACAAGTTTACTCACAACAGCTAATTCGAATACTGAAATGTGGATATACAATGACCAAAATGATTAGTTCAAAGGTTATTGAACTAGGCGGCTTTAACCAACATTTTAAATTTTCCCACTTATCTAAAATATACAGGGTGAGTTCTTAGTGCGTATTTGCTCTGTAGCGCCTTTGCTATTTATCAGAGAAAATTGTGTGTTATCCCAGGTTGTTGGTATTCTTGTACAGAGTGTTCCATATGAAAAAAAAAGTTTTGGCAGTTTAAATTAGCTAAATGTGGCATGGAAAATATAACACTTGGTATATTATTATTTTCGATATATTTCGTTATATTTTAATTGCAGAACTTAGACCACTATGTGTGTGTCTTCCATTAACTGTGGGGATTTCCACCTGCAAAAAACCAGGGCTTTGGGGACTTCTCCAATTGTGGGGACTTACACGCGTCCCCGCACTTATGATTCCTATTTTATAGGTAGCGTCAACCGTTGCTGTCAATAATTCTTATCTAGAAATGTTCACCATTAAATATTTTATAATACTGCAGACTATTTTCAAGATCACATTATTGGTATTCTCAATGTGAACCAAATTATGACCGACCTCACAATTTATGTAAATTTCACGTTGTTGGATATACATAAGTTATGAGGTCATTAAACATGCAGATAAAAGCGCCCTCTGCACAATTTTCCTAGTATTAAAATAACTGTGTGTGTTTTCAATTTCCAGAATTAAATAATTAACATTTCAAACGACAGTTTTCTCAACGAAGTAAAAAGTGATGTGATGTAGATTATATAAATCTGTATTTAAAAGTTTCCGATAATTATCAAATAACTGCAGTCCCCATTGTTCATGGTCGATGATCTAATATACACAGTTCTGTCTGGCACTGGCATCATCCTTATAAGCTGTGGGGACTTCTCCCACTCTAAACCTTAGATTACATTTTCGGTTTCATCCGACTATATACGAAGACGTACCCACCCCCCAGCTTGCATAATATTGTATTTATCGTTTACCTTAAAACCGTTACTGTTATACCAATAATTAGGTACATTGTTCAAAATAACTAATGTAAAACATTATACCTACTATAAGTGATAAGGTGAATAAGTTGTTGATAAAAATTTAACAAGGTAAGTAACATTTAAATATCATAACCATAAAGGCAACGAATAAAAAAAAAGCGCGCGAAAATGATGTGTGAGATACATGGTGCTTTCCTCTTGTCAGTTAACTGAGATTCCATGCGATAAAATCAGTCGGTCGGGGTGTTTAGATTGTTTATTTCGTAATTTTCGGTTGATCAGATACCTATCTTGAAAATTAACATATTATTTCCATTTTCAATTGTTACACTAGGTACAGTTAGGTAGGTATTAAAATTAAAATTGATTAGTATTGATTGGCACAACACCTAGAAATAGACAAATTAATGCAGAGTGTTATATATTAACCTTAAATAGATTAATAAAACGGAATAGCTGAAATAGTAGAGATAGAATATCTTAAGTCAAAAAAAGCACTTTTCAATGTCATTTAAAACAAAAAAAATGGATTATCTTCGAGAATAAAACTTTTGCAGATTTGTACATGCATAAAAGTAGACACACTGTATATATAAGATATATTTTGCAAATTTGTTTAGCGTTTTCTATTAAACGTTGCCTTTAGGTTATATGTACAAAAATTAATTCGTCTATATCCGTTCTGGTTTTATAGGGTATCAAAAATATATTAGTCTGTATAATATTACCATATTACTTAAAAGTAACATATTAACTGTGTTTTTTTTTGCTATTTCGCTGATACATTACAACAAAGTAACTTAAGGAATGTATTTTAAGGATTTAACTAACATCAATGTAACGAAATTAAAAAAATAGGTAATTATTTAAGGGATTATTGTTTTGAAGGTTGAAAATAGCCAAACCTTTTTTTCTTAATAAAATCTCATCTAAATTCTGCAGTTGATTAAGTAGGTACATACTACATGTTAATGTTTTTAGAGTTCTTTATAATATGTCTCAACATTAATGGTTTTACATACTTTATATCGTTCTTAGCGTAACCCAATAGTAAATAATTTAAATACTTATTAATATAACAAACTCACAAAGACATTGTAATACTGTACTGAACTTTAGTCATTTGATAGGGACTGTATTTTTACAAGATGTCCAAAATATATTGATATAATATATGTATTGAATTGTATTGAATATGGTACACAATAGAAATACATCAAAAATATTTCCTTGATGGATGTATATTTATTTATACGTTATACTTTAAATTATAGTAAATATGAGTAATTGTAATGACTATGGCCTATATCTTAGATATTAGTGTATTAAGGGCGCCAGAGATACCAATATTTAGATATTAGTTTTTTCGCTTCTTGTGACTGATATAATTAATTAATAATTAAATATTGCTAGTATATAACAAATTCTAAATTTAAAATTATTTAAGCAGGTGTATTAACACAGTAGAACCTCGATTATCCAGGTTGGTCGGGGCAGGGCTATCGACGGATAATTTAAAAACCCGGATAAAAAGTTGATATTTTGCATTTTCCTGCTGTAATTTCTGACCCCTTTTTCTTTTTGTGCATTTGCAATTCTTCTTGATGTGAAATATGTAGATAAAAAACTATCTCTCTCTCACTATATATAAATATATATATATATATATATATATATATATATATATATATATATATATATATATATATATATATATATATATATATATATATATATATATATATATATATATATATATATATATATATATATGTATATATATATATATATATATATATATATATATATATATATATATATATATATATATATATATATATATATATATATATATATATATATATATATATATTTGGTCAAAAGGAAAATAGTGACCGGATCCTAAACTACAGAAAAAATCCTATAGGCTAATGTTTTCCAAATTACAAATATCCGAAATTAAAGAAATTAGAGTAATTACTATATTTATTTCACAACTTTTGCAGACCAGTTTCGAAAAGTTTACTAATTTTATATTCAACATTATACCTATACAACTTAACTACTTATACTAAATATTCAATATCTACTCTACTGGATGCTCGAAGATATTCTCCCCTTTCGACTATTTAGCAACATTTTGTTGGAATAAGTTGAAGCAGTAGGTAAAAGCTAGTAGTTCTTAAAACTGGCGTATCATTTCCTCTCCAGTTTTCTTCTGTACTTTGTTTTGTTAATCAGACTCTGACTCAATAAAAAATATAAACTGGATTAAAGTTAGAAACTTTCGAAAAGGCATCCATGTTGCATAGAAAATTTAGAACAAACATTTTTCTTTTAGCCTGTTTTTGTTGTACATACTTTAAAACACCATTTTCTGAATGTATCCTTTTCTCTTTTAAAATGATGAACATTTTTATTCATAGTATTTGATTATTTCAGAAATGCCGGACATTTCGGAAGTTGACATACCGGAAGTTGACAATGATTCAGGTACACTTCATTTTATACACATATATAAATGAGTTAATTAGTTATGTGCATATTATTCCAGATAATGATGCCGATGATATTCTAGGACAAAATGATATAGGAAATTTCCCTGAAGAAACTTCTCATATACAAAATGTAAAAAAACGTGCCGTCTCGGCAAAACGACCATAGAAATCAGAAGAGGTTGAAATGGTTACAAATTTTTTTAGAAATGAAGTTAAAAGAAGAGTCGTGCCAGGGAAGCAACGATGCGAGGAATGTAAAAATGCACACCCTTTGATTTTGGCATCAAGATCCTGGAAAGATATAAAATTTTATATAAAAAACTATAATACAAAACTAAATAGACAGCAAAAATAGATTATTTTACAGTTTGTAAAAATACTAACCCTCTACATGTTTGACATTTTTTTAATATAGGTTTTTGTGTTTTGTATTACTAATATTTGAGTTTCTAAGTCATTCATTTGGAAATAAATTGTTTTAATACTCTTCCAGAAGTAATCTTCCTTAACTACCGTACCTTCAATCTTGGAACTACACAGACTCATCAATATAGTCTATCAATGATGGACTTTGAGAAATTTTGTTGAAATAATAAAATAAATTTGAAAAAAAAAATTTTATTTAGTATTTTGATACTGTGATAAAAACGTTTGTAATAACATTTTGGTATATTACATTAAATGCTAATATACTAAAATGTTTAGCCCTCTAGATTATAGTTTTTTTCGCAATTCCAAAAATCGAAATAAAAATAATTTTTTTTTATTTTTCATTCTTTATTCGTGAACCGTTACAATTATTTTATTTATTTTTTTATACTTGGGTTTTTCGGTTTTAATTCAATAAAACATAAATACATGCATTTGTCAACATGGCCAACGTTTCGAATTTTATTGTAGGCTTCTTCAGGGCTACAAAAATACCTACATGCAACTAAATGGCATTCATAACAATGTTTATAGACAATACATTTACAATACACACATTTTGTAGGAGTTATGCAATAACTACTTTAACTGTTGGGTTATTTATAAACATTTCTATGATCTCATTAATTGTAAGGACAGTCCTCATGAAAGTTGTGAGTTCAAACTTCATTAAGTTTGGGGACATTGCATACACACAAGCTATTTTAAATTTACTCTGAGGTCATTTATACACATTCCAATGGTTGAGTTCACTGTGAGGACAGTCCCCAAAACGTTTGGATGGAGTGTATTCGATTATGAGCGAGTGCATCGGTAAATCGATTAGAGCCCCGTGAGCACCAAAAAATGGTTAATCACGTAGCGGTCGTAGTTTCCAAGTCCCCACAACTAAGTATTTTGCACAGGTTCTCACACCTAACGGAAGACATGTATGTGTGTTCTTACGCTGTGCCAAAAATTAAATTTAGATATACCATGTGAAAAAAGTTATAAAGCTCCTTCCAGACCTTTCCATCTGTCACTTTTTTCTTAAAATGGTATATCGTCGGAATCCAAGGTTCAGTGCCACTAAAACAACTAAAATTTCTAATTTTACCCTTTCTAATAAAAAGAGAATTATTAAAATTGATTGAGTTAACAAGCATACAAAATACATATAGTAGAATTGAGAAATTCCTTCTTTTTTGAAGCCGGTTGAAAATAAGATGTTTCAATTTCCTCTAAAGTAGAAAAAATAGAGAAGGAAACAACTTCTGCTTTGTTTTTTGATCCGCTATCTTGTACAACCCTGGTTGCAATACAAGTAGATATTGAAACGCGAGGTTCACAAATACCAATACAATTGCGAGAGTAATTGAGAACGTGTCAGGTCTGATATAAAATTATTAAAATTCATTTAGAGCAGGAGCAGATTTTCAATTAACAGTCCATTAACAAACAACGAACTGTCAATAGAGCGTGAATTTTGAATGCAGCTGGAATTACGTTTGAAGTATCCAGTTGCAAGTCGTGACAATACACTAATCACTCAAGTTTTATAATTTAATCAGTTACACTAATTGCAACGAGACGCTTTAATACCAAACTTGATTATGTCTGGGTAGCTTTTATAATATAAGATGTATTGTATTGTAGGTCCTGAACGTAATTATAATGACATTGTAATACCATTGCAAATATGTGCTACATATTATGTGTTAACAAAAGTATTATGAAAGTGTATAAAAAAGTGTAAAAACCTGAAACTAGTTACGGATCCACTTCGAGGCATAGAGCGCTTGAAGCAGCTCATTCTCTTTACATTCGCATTCACAGTGTTATTATTCTCGCTTTCAATAAGTTCGGTTCTTTCGGCCTGCAAGTCAAAATTTGTGCTTTTGGAAATATAGATTGTTTTTAAAAGTTTCTGATTTGCGAAACGTAAGTAGTATAGGCCAGTATAGGCCAGAATTAAACCCTATATATTATTTAAAGGTTAGACATTTTCCGCGCACACATTTTGCGACGCACCGTTTTAGAGCTACAAGCAAAAACTATAACCGAACATATTGCGGTTCTCTAGCTCCCAAGAAAGTTATGCTCGCCTCCTGGGTGGCTATTCTTGAGATCCCGGAAGTAGATTATCTCATGAGATGTGGGCGGATTTCTGGAACTGAATTGTTGCTTTTCTTGAAAACCACGAAGTATTCACTTCACAGATTAGTAAGAGAACCTGATTCTCATGGTATTTTATAGAAGTATAAGTTCTCTTGAGAAAATTAAATTTCTAACCCAACTTATAAATATTTTCTAACACTGGCCTACAGCCTAAATGTATGTGAAGTGAAAATAGCAAATTCATAGTAACTTTGTTATTCTAAATAGAAATATGATAAGCAAAAGACCAAATTGGCTCTGGTTTTTTCAATACGGCTGATCTTATAAGGGACTCGGATCTGTCCAAAGACAAAGCTTTTGACATCTCGACTTCAACAATGGAATTTACTCCAAGAAAATGTTTCCATGTATCGAAGTCGTCAGAAAGACGTTATAATTTTTTTCAAAAGTGGAAAATGATTTGGTTGCCTGCAGGGACATCGACGGTTTGATGAATGCCTTACATATTCCCCATGACCCTAGCGACTGGAGACTTTTCATCGACTCTTTGAAACTTAGTCTTAAAGCTGTGTTACTCCACAATGGAAATAAATTGCCATCAATTTCAATCGCCCATGCTGTTCACATGAAGGAAAATTACAGTAACATGAATTTCCTGCCGGACAGTATACAATATAAAAAGTATGAGTGGCCGATTTGTGGGGACTTAAAAGTGATAGCTATCTTACTTGGTATGCAGCAAGGGCATACAAGATATTGCTGCTTCCTTTGTAAGTGGGACAATCGAGCGCGATTAGAACATTTACACGAAAAATTAAAGAACGATTACACACGAAAAATTTGGACGCCAAGACTGGGTTTCCAACCAAGAACCAAAAATGTTTCCAACACTCCATTAATCGATTCACAAAAGGTAATATTGCCACCACTACACATAAAACTGGGTCTTATGAAAAACTTTATAAAAGCTATGGACAAAGAAGGACGTGCTTTCCGTTATTTGAAACAGATATTTCCCAGAATTAGTCATGCGAAGATTAAAGAGTGAATTTTTGTGGGTCCCCAAATCAGGAATATTTTCACAGATGCTGAATTTGACAACATTCTAGAAGGTAATGAAAAAGCAGCTTGGAATACCTTTAAAATGGTACCAACAGACCTTGTTGGAAATCTTCTTTCTTGCTACCAGAAATTAGGATGCAATATGTCATTAAAAGGTCACTTTCTACATTCACATCTAGATTATTTCCCTGAAAATTGTGGTTCAGTAAGTGATGAGCATGGAGAGAGATTCCATCAGGACATTCAAAATGTGGAAAAAAGGTATCAGGGCAATTGGACTTCTGCGATGTTGACAGACTAATGTTGGACTTGTATAAAAGATGCATCAGAAGTAACTTATAAGAGACAGGCTAAAAAGCACAAGAAGGATGATGTAGCCTGGTCAAATTAAACAAAAATAGGGCGATAGGTGAAAAAAATTCCTAGAGAGTTGGAACTTTTTTTAAACGCTTCCTTTACACTTAGGTAGACATATATCAAAAGTCCTTGAAGGTGGGGGTGAGCTAGATAAAGGGGGGGGGGGGTTAAAGTTAAAATTGTTCAGTCTTTTGCTTATATCGCGGAAACGGTCAGAATGTGGTTGTTCTACGATTTTCGTCGGCGAGGATGTGGATCTGCTAGTTCTGCTGGTCGCGTTAGCTCCAAGGGAACGATAGATAAATTTTTTCAAACCTGGTAGGGGAAAAGAGGAAAGCAAAACTTATTCTTCCAAGGAATTGCAAGTACTTGATATTTCCAAGAGCATTTTGTTGATTCACGCATTTAGAGGCTGCGATACCACCTGTGCGATTTTCCGAAAAGGCAAGTCAAAATTTGCTAAATTATTCATAAGGAACAGCGCCCTGCATTTACTCTCCAACGTATTTTACACAAAGACTTCAACACCTAAGGAAGTTGCAAATGCCGGGGAGCAGATCTTTCTAGCAATGTACAACGCTAGAATAACAGATATGAACAAACAGCGCTACGCAGCATTCCTTAAATCCTCCGCAAGGGTGAAGCCAGACCTCTCCTCCCTACCTCCAACTAAGGGTTCTGCACTGCAACACTCATACAGAGTCTATTTGCAAGTTCAAGAATGGCTGGGCAAGAAACTCAAACCTACTGATTGGGGTTGGATAAAAGGAGCAGATGGAGATCTTCATCCCTTGACAACCTTAGATCAACCTGCCCCAGCTGTAATCCTTTCAAAAATACAGTTGCACCAAAGGCTGTGGTGCACGTTGCGGATGCCGCAAGGCAGGCATATATTGATTGCTCTTCAGTATGCTATAACTGTGAGGGCGCGTGCACGAACGGCCCTCCAGTTCGTGCACGAACGGCCCTCAAGTCGACGATCTGACATATGAGGATACTGTAAGTTTTATTCAAATTATCTATATTAAATCATCTGTCTATTAATATTGTAATTAACAAGATTGTAACTAGGTTTTCAATGTTTAGGATGAAGATGAAAATGCAACTTATGAGGACGACTTGGAATCAATACATTCAATTTAATGTGTTTTACTCAAATTATTTATATTAAATCAATTATCTATTGATATTGTACTAAACATGACAGTATAGAAGAGCTATATAACCTCGTGACCTCCTCTCCAGTCTAATGAAATGTTGGACCCAATAAATATAATTTACTGTTTTATTCAAATCATCTATTAAGTCAGTATTATCAATCTTGTACAGTACAATACTCTAAATGCACATAAAGCACATTTTGTGAAATGATTTTCCTTTTATCAGCCTAATAAACTCGCTTACGGTTAGTCCTACGACAAAAATGCAGAGGAACATTTTTATAGGAAATCTTCTTTTATTTTGTAAGAGGGTAAAAAATAGACGATAAAAAAAATAAACGATAGGAGTAATGATTTCCGAGATATAACCAAAAAACTGAGCTGTGGTACCTTTTAACCCCCCTCTCTTCCTCGAGCTCACCCCCCACCCTTGGGGACTTTTGATATACGTCTGCCCAAGTGTAAAGGAAGAATTAAAAAAAATTCAACTCTCTAGGATTTTTTTCCACCGATTTTTTTAATTTGACTGGCCTAATGATTAATTTTCTGATTAAAGAACTTATATTCTAATTAAATATATATTATATATCATGTACTGTAAACATATTAGATCAAAATGGCAAATAGTTTTCGCTTGATGCAATTAATTGCTGTTTTTATTAAAAATATACCATAATATTTGAGTTCGGTCAGTTATTAATTTTTTTAGGGCAAACATTTTTTTTAGGACTATGTTAGACCTATTTGGGACCAAAACAATACAAATAAGTGGTTTTGGTTAAATATACAAAACAAAAGTTAAAATTTGTAGGCCAGTGTAATTTTTGATAGGTTGGTTACGATGTATAATATATATATATACTTCTTGCAAAATTATCTAATATATTTTTTATTAATATATTTTAGGATGCATACGGTTTCCATTATTTCGTTTTACTATGATATGCAGTGTTTCTGTTCCATAATATTCCAAAAAATTATGTAAGTTTTAAACACAATTAAGAAATGTAATATTATAAAAATTAATCTATTAAAAATTTGCTATTCTCGTTAAGAAAATTATAAGTACTTACTTGAAATGAAATGATTACCATTGAGTATAAAAACATAAAACATAAAACAAACAAACAAAATATAATTTACTACAACAAATCAAACAAGTACCTAAAATACTTAGGCTAACCGAGCTAACCAGTTACATATACTCTTCAAATTATCACAGTGAATATCACATCAGAAGCGATACGATTGAACAGTTCACACATTAGAGATATTGGGGACTTTCTTAAAATATTTGATCTAAGAGCAAAACAGTAAAATAAAGTTTGCTGTCTTGAATTTAGGCGAGGTATCAGAAAATTAATTTTATTTAAAAGATCAGGGCAATCAAGCCTGTCATTCAAGATATTAAATAAGAATATAATTAGCATGATATTGCGTCTAGTTTCTAAAGAGTCAAAATTAAATCTCGAAAGTAAATAATTCTGATCCAGACCTCTAGGAGGATAAGATCCATATTGCAGAAAGATCAAAAACTTTAAGAACTTTCTTTGGATCGATTCTAAATGCTGACAATGAACGTGATAAATCGGACACAATATAATCGACCCGTATTCTAGTTTTGACCTCACCAGAGCGTAAAACAGAGATTTGAAGGTGCTTATATTGGAAAAGTCCCGGCAATTGCGGTAAATGAAGCCATAAGATTTAAAGGCGCTAGAAACAATATGGTTTATATGTTCAACAAAAGTGAGTTTGCTGTCAAATAAATACCCAGACCTTTGCATACATCAACTCGACTTATGATGTCATTCCCAATGAAGTAGTTGTGAGTATAAGATGAAGTTTTGCGAGTATAAGTCATTACGTTACATTTGGCTATATTTAGTTTAAGATGATTTGTCTCACACCATGAAGACATTCTGTTAATGCAGTCTTGAAGATGGATGGAATCTGTAGAATATTTAATTTCAGAGTAGAGTTTAAAATAATCGGCAAATAGCAAATGCTCACAAGTAATGACTTCAGGAAGATCATTAATAAAGATTAAAAACAATATAGGGCCCAGATTGGAATCTTGTGGAACTCTCGAAGTTGGAGAAAACGAAATTGAATTGAAATTTTGATAGGGAAAAATTTTGATAGATAAATTTAAAAGGGAAAATATCATTAAAACAGTTATGTACCCGTAAAGTGGAGCAAAATGTGTACATATTTCAGTGGCGTTAATAGTGGCATTTGGATATCCCGATTAGAATCATATGCCATATAGAATATATCTCGGATATATAAGAAATGAAAAAGACCATTTTTAAGTTCAGTCCCATGCGCCGACTTCAAAATCGCTACTACGTTGAACAGCTGCAGATCGAGTACAACGATCCTATACTGCTGTACTCTGTACGAGTATTCCTGTGTTCCTGTTATTACATATTTACACTAATTTGGTGTTTGTTCAATTACGTAAAATACACAAAAGAAAGCACATTTGCTTATTCACACCACTAATCACTTTAATATTAAACTAAAAATATTAAACAAATAATGGAAAATTACTTATAATAAAACCACTTATTAAGTCGCGATATACACATGAAAGAACGAATGCGCAAACAGAACTGACAGTACTGCCTTGTTTCTTATTCTATATATTATTTTTATGGATTATATACCCCAAAATCTAAATACCCATTCCAACATTTAAGTAATCTACGAGGTAGGTATTTAAAAAAAGGGACATTTACAACTTAAATAAAGTATGTCCTTGTAGTATCAAATTATTTACAGTGCTCGCTGCAAATATGGAATCAATTAATTCATATTAGCAGTTTCACTGAAAGTTTTACTCCAGAAAAATTAACAATTTAATTGGCTATATCACCATCACAGAGCCGTATTTAGAGCACAAACCGGAAAAAAACGTTTGTCTTTGTAAAACCAAGCATACACTATAACTAATTAAACACGTTAGCTGTACAAAAGTTGCTATAAGGACCTTTTGAGAGCTGCACTGAGCAGGGTTGCATTGTGGAGTGTCCTAGAGTACTTAACGTAAGCGATTCTAGCTTTGATCTAATACCCGTTAAATGGTCTAATATGTTGAGCAGCTCCAGTTCCAAAGCTCAGCCGTGCTGCATTCCCCGCTGCTGCTCAACAGATTAATTGAAATGCTTAATTAATTTCGGAAATAACTCTGCAACGACAGCCCTTCGCGTTCAAATACAACAGTATTTTTAGCTTGAGGCCCTTCCGTGTCGTCGAGTGGAAGGGGATCTCCCAAAGTTGATATGCCCTTGTTTCAAAGCCGTTGATAATTTTGGAAAGATTTATTGAACGGAAATAAATAATGTAATCTTTTTTAATTACATGTTTGATTTGCAGACAACAACGACTCAGAGGGTAGAGACCACTGTCTGCATTGTGTTATATACACAAATCATAGATTGGTAGCCAAAATCGTTTGTCAATATATATATATATATATATATATATATATATATATATATATATATATATATATATATATATATATATATATATATATATATATATATATATATATATATATATATATATATATATATATATATATATATATATATATATATATATATATATATATATATATATATATATATATATATATATATATATATATATATATATATATATATATATATATTTCTGTACCCCAGAGCCAGACTATGTTAAGTCCAAATTTGCAATATTTTTACTAAGCATGCTAAGTTAGTTAACATTTTATGGCGCATTGTTTCGTATTTTTCGTTTTATCGGATGTTTGAAATTATCGAAAATAGCGCCTTTTAAACTATATTAAGTACACGGCTTCCCTAGAGGCAAACAAAGTTAAGTCGCTTCATCTTTATTAGTCTCTGGATTAACGCTCAGTCTGATATGTTAAGTCCATCTGTGAACATACACCTCGTGCGTAGTTAAAATATTTTTGGTGTGTATTAAATCTAAATGGTAAATAAAATCTCAGAGGAAATGCGGAACAGTGTTCGCAATCATATTTTAAAATTTCCAACGTATGAGTCCCACTACTCCAGGGAAAGATCCAAAAAGAAATACTTAGGTAATCATTTAAATATTAGTAGGATGTATAATCTTTACCTAGAACATTGCAAAGAAAGTGATTTTGCATCCGAAGCTATCGCAAAGGAGTGGTTATACGCAGAGATATTTAACTATGAGTATAATTACTCATTTAAGAATCCAGATAACGATACTTGCGATTTATGCGATCAACGTCAGCTTCAAATCCGCGAATCGGAATTTCTTGGATCAAGAAAAAGTGTACAAATTGAATATGACGAACATCTTGCAGATACAAACAATAAATATAAAATTAAACCGGAAGACAAAAAAAATCTAGGGCCAATTTATTAGAAAAAAAAGTTATAATGATCTTCAAAAGATCTTCATGAAAGATCTTCAAAAGTGTTTGCCGACTCCCGACTTACATAATTCGCAGAGCTTTTATTCCCTTAAGCTATGGACCTATAACCTAACTATACAAGACGCCACTCTCGAAAAAAGTTTCTGCATGATGTGGGATAAAAGTTTAGCTGGTCGGGGAGGAAACGAAGTAGCGTCATGTTTAGTAAAATGGGTTTTAGGCCATGTCTCAGATGATGTAAAAGAAATAACTGTTCGGACAACTGTTCGAGTCAACATAGAAACATTTTAATGGTTATGTTATATTTTCTGATTCTTCGTATTAAGCCAAATGTTAATGTTGTTAACCACAAATATTTAGCAAGTGGACATACACATTTGGAAGCTGATGCTGTTCATTCGGTGATTCCACGACTATTATAAGAATTTAGAGTATGGAGGAGACGAAGATGAATAGAAGAAAATTTTTTTTATATACTACTAAGGACCAAACTCTTATTTGTTACATTTCTCTGTATAATTAAACAGTAAATGATTTCATAAAAATATCTATTTTTTCCCCTTTTGGATTTAGCATAGGTACATGTTATGTGAATTAAAAATATGTCAAGTCCGCCTCATTGGATTTAACATATATGTTAAATCCTACAACTATTTTTTTGTCCATGCAAAACTATGCTAAGTCACAAAAGTCAAAAGTAAGACGCAACCAGCTGAAACTGCCAATATGTTCCTAATTATAATCCTTAAAGCTAATTAAAATATCAACCATTGCACGGATTGCCGTAAAGGTCGTTTTACAATTTAAAAAAATCTAAAATTAATTCACTAAAACCGCTCTACTGAAAAATCGAGTTTTTGGACTTAACATAGTCTGGCTCTGGGGTACAGATATTTGGTATATCTGGGGTATATATATTTATATATATATATATATATATATATATATATATATATATATATATATATATATATATATATATATATATATATATATATATATATATATATATATATATATATATATATATATATATATATATATATATATATATATATATATATATATATATATATATATATATTGAGATAAACAAAATTATAGAGCATAACTCAGTAATTAAATTTAGTTCAATATTAAATTATAAAAAATTCAATTAGTGATCAATATCTATCGCACCGACTATAGTACAAGGACAAGCACGCGCAGAACGTAATTTTATTATATCTAAGTTATTTATTAAGTAAGGTAAGTATTATTATAAAGGTATTAAGTAAGAGGCTTTAACAACAAAAAATCACTCTGCACTAAATCAATCAAAACGTTTATTGACTTATCAGAAGTGTTTTGATACAGTTAGTCATTTCCTGCTTACAATCACTTGATGACATTGGTATCAGACGGAATAGTTTAAAATTACTTCAAAGTTATCTAACCAGCAAATATCAGAGCGTGATAGTAAATAATGTAATAGGTGATACACTACCTGGTGGTACTACAGTATTGGGTGCGATTTTGTTCTAGATCTATATATAAGTACCAATATATTTCGAAAAAACTAACTATTTACCATTTAGCTGCTACGGTTCTGGTCTTCCTCCATTTTCACAAATAAAAATCGATATTCATAAGAAGGAATATATCATTCCCACAACAGAAATAAAATATTTAGGAGTTGTCATTAACAGGCACTTACGATGGGACAAACAAAATTAATATACTATAAGGAAGCTACAGACGATACTCTATAGATTTAGGTAATAATACTACACAAAAACATAACACACCCTAGTAATCTGTTACATAAAGAGGCACATGATTTTGAAATTAGACGATTGTACTATTATTATCTGAACATAAAATATCGCTGGGTAAAAAATAACATGTCTTTGCCGGGTCATAAGGTAATTGGTGGGAAGACGCATAATATTTTTTCAATGTTTGGCAAAAAATAGGAACATAGCTTTATTTGCTTCAAATTTATTGTCACTACTAAGCATATATGTAGAACACAAAATAAAGCCAAATGAAACTCCAAATTAGTAAACTTCGTGAAAAAATAAGTAAAAAAATAATGACGTCACTTTGGCATCTTATACTATAGGGGTATATCTACATACTATAGGGGTAAGATGCCATCATATCGGGTCTAAGTTGCCAAACTGCGGGGCAAGATGCCTATGCTGTGTAACCAATAAATAAATAAGCCCTTGGCATCTTAGACCTCCTCGAATGCCATCTTACCCCAAAGCAAATATTTTGTTAAATCTAAAAAATCTAAAAAATTCATATTTTTTTAGCACAAGGATCACAAGGGTTAGCCTCGGAAGTGCAGCTCTCATGCAGCCACCTTTTGCAAATTATACAACACAACCAATCTACTTTAGGGTCATTTTTGTCATGATAATATCCATTGCAAATAGCACAATATTCGTCATCGTCATTCTCTATGTCATCTGAGCTGTGATCTGAAACAATATTGGTATTATCATTACTTTCGTCACTGCTGCTGCTGTTTTCCAGATATTTTTGATTTTTTGAGGTTTTTCTCTTCTTCTGAAGAGTTTTTTTCTTATGGGCTCTTGAGTTTCTGGCTTCCTTTTCTTTAGGTTTTTGAAGTTTTTCATTAAGTTTATGGCGTTTTCTTTCACGGAATTCTGGGGAAGTAAGCAGTTCAGCATGTTGTTTACGAGGATGTGGTCTGCTGCTTGGACCAGGTATGGAAGGGAGCGGGGCAATATCCTCAAATGATATTATTCTATTTAAATCGGTGTTTTCGCCTTCAGGTTCAATAGGGTCTTCAGAATTTTCGGCAACGATATGGACTGAATTTCCGGTATGTTGAAATGAATGTTCTGAGAGCACATATGCATGATCCGGAATTTTATGTTCGCTTAATGGAAATATTCCGCATGCCTCAAACCCAGAAACAGCATTCTGGTTGGTCGCGGCTTGTAAAATTCTCCAAACTGATATCTTGTAATTCTACGTCCAGGATGATTTCGGATCCACTGCCCACAAGCACTGTTCCAGTAAGTTTTTGCTTTAATGGCTTAAAAAATGACCTGTCAAGAGGTTGTAGCCAGTGCGTAGTACATGAATACCAACATAGTACATGAATATCATTTTCGGCTAAAAAGTCCAACATGTCAACATCGCTGCAATGGGAAGCATATCCATCAAGAACCAGCACAACAGGACCGGTCCCTTTTCTAGGTAAAAAATTATCTTTTATCCATGATGCAAAAATACTACTTTTAACGTAGGCTGAATCCTGCGACATAACAACAGTTGAACCAGGTGGCATATTGTCTTCAAACTCTTTTTTCTTATTATTCCCTTTAAATATAACGTAAGGTAGGAGATAATTGCCTTCGGCATTGCAGCATGCTATAATACTTATAGTCTCTCCTTTCTCTGCACTTCTCACTGACTGAACATCCTTGGAGCCTTTAGTGGCAATAACTTTGCCAGCCTTATTACAAAGCTGCAGGCCGGTTTCGTCCATATTAAAAATATTTCCTGGCTTATCAAGCAAATTGTGTTTTTCCAATGTCTCCCCAAGTAACTTAAAATATGGATTAACCTCGTTATGACATTCCCAGTGAACGAGCAATAGATCGACCCTGAGCCACTCTCATTGACAAAGTTGGCTGCCTTCTCAAAAAAAGTTTGAACCAGTCATAGCCTGCAAGTTGAACGTCTTTATTAAATCTACACTTTAGAGCGTTTTTTCAGCAAATGTAAACGCCAGGTGCCTCACGTCTTTTGATGTCGGAGCGTAACCAATTTTTTCTAATCTTTGTATGTAGGAGACCAGCCTTTCTTCATTTTCTTTTCCTAAACATCCAGTAGGACCCAAAGGACCCTTTTCTAATTTATTAGTGCTTTTCTAATTTAATAGTGCCTTAACAAAGTACGCAATGGAATTCCAAATTCTTATGCAATAGAGTTTGCACTTCGACCACCGCCTCTTAAAACATCTACGGCAGACTTTAGGTCTTCTTCTGACCAACCACCTCTGTTCGAAATTCTTATGTAGGTTCTCGGCATCTTAAACTGCAAGAAAAAGGCTTACTTACATGTTAATATTAACTTACCGGAAATCCTACTCATTACTTTAGGTATATATGGCATCTTACCCCAATAAACATTTGGCATCTTTCCTCAAACCTAAGGGGGAAGATGCCAAACCGTTTAATACAATGAAACCCAACTATTGTAATATTTAAAGGTTATGTTTTGACGCATAACATTACGTTCTGCAATGCTGGTAAGATTTATTGTTAAACTATTGCACATTTGCATGTGACTAATAAAAATCTAGTCGTAAAAAACTTACCCGTCTCAATAAATACGACCACCTGTACTTTAAACAGTAAACACCGTTAAAAACGCGGCGACAGATTCTCATCTGTTTTGGTAAATGAAAATACAACTCCACGCGCGACTTTCACTACATCTGTTACATAGTAGCGAAACTATTTTGGTTTGGGATCTTACCCCTTTAAGCATTTTCCCCCCAATTACCTTACTTACAATACTAGACAGAAACACCACCACACTACACCATTTAAGATAACATCTATTGGACAACGTTCTTATGAATATAATTCATAAGAACTAAAATGTATAACACAGTTCCTATCGAAATTAAAAATACAGTTAATACATAAATTGCACTTTTTACATCTTTTACAATTACAACATTTTTGTTATCTGTCAAAGGTTTGATATGATACCAAATAAAACAATTTTGTCACGGCCAACTACATATTTGTTTTTTGGCCGTGACAAGTTTTGTTGTTGTTTGTGATATTGAAATACTCATAGTAGCGCTGCCTCAAATAAGAAGAATAACACAACATTCTTCATTTTTATGCAGGTTATTATTGAAATATTTGATTAATAATTTCTGCTGTAGGTAGGTACTTAATTAAATAGGTATTTTAGGACGCTGCTCCCGCACATACAGTGAGTAAGTAGGGTTCAATATTTGAATAACAATTTTGAAATTTTCTGTCCATAGTCCTTTATTTTCTCTAATAAACTACACCGAGCTGATTAAAATCGGTTAATAAATAAAAAAGTTGTTGGCCAAAGAAAATTGTGCAATTTAAGTACTAGCTTAAAAATGACATATTTTGTATGATTTCGTATAGCTCTGCTCCCGATCGATACCGATCATAAAAGTTTTAAAAAGTAAGGTCCATTTTATTATTATTTTGTATTTTATGAGGCATTTAGACAATTTTGCTTCAAAAAGAACTAGCCCAAAAAAGGGATCTTTTTAAACGTGTCTGCCATCACTATCTTCTATCACAAGAAAGAAGCCATTTTGTGAAGAAGTGATCTGTCCATAGTTTATTCCATTCTGTTCTGTAAGAAACGACGGATATTAAGCTGATTAAAATCAGTTAATAGACAAAAAAGTTAAGGGCAAATCTATAAGTTCAAAATGTTTTGTTTCACCCAGTATAAATATATTCCTAGATACTATTACAAAAATAAGAAATAAACGTTCAGAAGTACATACTGCAATTGATATTAAAAATATAGTTAATGAAAAATATAAATTTCGCTGCTTTTTCAACCTCCAGTCTATTTCTTCCTAAAAGCCCACAGGTACCGAACACTCGTTCCACTGAGACTGAAAAATCAATTGCATAGAGAAATTGTTTCAATACAACAGATCCCTGTGTTGAAACAACCGTTAGCTCAATTCGTTTTTGAGATAGATGCAAAAAATCATGAGTTAAAAAAGTTAAAATTTGATATTGAAAGAAAAACATTAGTGACTACAAAAGAAAGTAGTATTTTGAGTTTCTATAGATGCACCCATTTAAGCCTAAAAAAAAACATTTGACCAATTATTTCCCTACTCAAGTGAGGAAATAAGACCATGAAAAGATTTCGACGCTCCTAATTAATAATCCTCAAAATCCAGTCCCAGTGCTCCATCGTTCGTAATTTATTACAATACCTTTTAGTATATTAATTGATACGTCAAATAATATTACACACAAATTGTGTCGAATTACAGTAATATGTGAAGCGTATGGCTCGTACTGGGAATGGAAATAGGTGGATTTCCGACTCGTAAAATAATTCGCGTTGAATTGCAGTCATCAGTAATAATTGTCGAGCAAATATTGTGCCATAATCAGAATATTTCGATATATTTAAGTTGAATTTAAGTCTTAGCGGCATTTCTCGGAGGCGGGTAAAAGGCGTGTAAGCGCGGTTGCAGAACAAGAACTTCCTATTAAGGATGAAACGTGTCGCTGATGAGCTTTGAATTGTAGAATTATCGTCGCTGATTGTATAGAGAGGACGATGAAATAACCAAACCAAGGATGCTCGCAACGCAACGGGTCAATCAGCCAGAACTGTGCGTATTCTGATGATCGTACGTGAACGATTGATTGAAGATATGGCCGCAGTCGGTTCAACAGTGTGATTTTTTAAAGGAACGAACGGCTAGGTATTTAAAGAACGTCACACACATGTATAATTCCATTTCCATTGTCTCAAGATTTGTCAATAACATCCTACGTAACAATGTTCTTGTATCAATTGAACTGAATCCTTGCCGACAAGAACAGTCGATGAAGGTAAAATTAGGATACCTCCGAATTCTTTGATCCTCCATGGATTTTTCAAGAAAACGTTAAAAGTCGCATATCCTAACGTTATGCACGGGTAGCCTAAAGCCATTCTCCACAGCGCAACACATTTTCTCATTCAAATGTGTTGGAACAGACTGGCATTTGTCATATGCATGTTTTGCTATATCGTAGACAAATCCCCGCGCGATTCAGCACGATATTTATTTGTGATGACATGCACTGGTATTTATCGCACTAACTACTGACCGCCCCCCGCTTAAATCAACACATCTATGTCATATTCGCTGTTAGATATCCTTCGCGCTTTAGAAGCTGCGTTGAGCAAAATTTTGAACGTTGTATTCGCGTTTATACTTTTGATATTATTTTGTGAAATGACAACTCAAACTGACAATTTTATTTACGATATTTTATGAAATTATGCATTGATATGCAAATTTGTAACGCAAATAAATTCCGTTCCGTTTTATGGCTAATGTTTGAATTCCTATTTCAAATAATTGAAATAAAACCGCGACTCACCATCTACCGTTATCCTTACCTTTCCGTCCCGCTAAATGTCGCGGGCCCCCAGCAAGCACATTTATACGCGATATCCGCAAAAATCATTCTCTTTCTGCCGACCTGCTTGCTTGAGCCTGTTGACCGTGGCTTACGTTCGTTAAGATATATATCTTCGGTGTTTTAGTGTAGTGATTCTTAATTACCAGGTATAGTCTGAAATATTTTATTATAATTAATATATATGTGTGAGTGTTCTACAGCTGGGCCAAGTAATTAAAAGATTTCCGAAGGGGAATTAAGTCGTAATTCGACCATTTTTTGGTTAAGTGCAAACCTTAAAATAGGTGTTATGCCATATTAAATTTTACGGTTTAAACACTAGCAACTACTTGGAGTGAGCTGTGGGCACAAAAGCCACGTCAATATTTTTTCTATTTTGGTATATTATTACCACTTTATTTTTTTTTATTGAATTAGATATATATTTAATTTAAATTTGAATCATACGATATCGTTCGATTTTAGACTACTTACCTGGTAATTAAGAATCAAAGATACTGTTTTACCGAATGGTAGCATACTTTTAGTTTATTTAGAAGATATTACTTCGACGGTGTAGGCCATAGGTATTTGTTTATCTTTTGCATCGGCAAAAAGCAGCATTTATTTCAATTTTTTATTTAATCGTATAGTGAAAATTTGCATATCACATTCCTGTCTTGATAATATTATTTTTTTTACTTTGATAAAGTCTAATCTCAATTTTTGGGAATTTAATCAAAATTTACTTCCAATATTTAAGATTACAATATTTTTTTATATAACTAAAATTCATATTTTTGTACAGTTAATCTAGTTATTTTATTTAAATTTATTTTAGTATAAATTTCACTCTTGATATCCGGTTCAAGCGGGAATTTATACATATATTTTTTTGTCCAAATTTGTAAAACCTGATACCGGTAAATTTTTCTTCCACACCTTGATGACCGAGAATCAATTCCTTTGGTGAGCAGAGCAGACCATTATTACCTATTCCTGAACGTCAGACTGGAAGATATCTCCTCCTGCAGCCGGCACATTCCAGCCATTGCGGTATACATCGCCCTTAGAGGCTACGTCTCAGCTCAACTGGACCACCAAGCTGAAGCTTCAGCCTAGGATCCTAGGAAACCCAGCACATTCACGAGGGGATCTCCAGAAAAGAGAAAAGGTATTTTTGTATCATTAATTGCCCTTAGGAATTACCAGGTCTTAAGGAATATTTCCACTTTATTTTTTTCCAAGGTTTACAATTCACTTTTGTTGTAAATGATAAATTTCTCGACTTCACTCTTCACTCTTGACACTCTTCAAGTGTCAAGAGTGAGCATTTTTTTATTGTTTTTTTAGTGTTGGTAATATAAATATTTTTGTAATATATTGTTTTAAAAAAAATCTTTATCTTTTATTTCTCTGGGAAAAGTCTGAGCCACAAGAGGGGTCACAGCTGATCATTTCTGCGGTCTTCTGTACTATTTTAGTACTCTTGACCTAGCGTCCAAGTATTTTTATACAAAATTTTAAGTAGGAGTAGTACTGGTAGGAGTGGTAGTGAACATTACCAAAATCAGGAAGACGCATATAAGCTGGACGACCTTCCAAATGGGAAAACAAACAAAACGGCAAAATGTGAGAACATATTTTAAAAATATTTTGCCAAATACACCTAATGCTAAGTTGCATTAACTTTTGTAAATTAAGTTTGTTTCTGTTTCTTTTTTTATAATAAATAAGCAGTATTTTCATATAGGTTAAGCATTTGTTTATATATTATTTCTAAAACAAAAATATCTTTAGGCAAAATTTTAGGTAATTTTTTACTATCACTATATATCTCCGATTTTCATGAAATTTTGCATACCTATGTATTTTTGGTCGTAGATCATGTATATGAACGACTTTTTTTGTCAGAAACGTTTTGTTTCCGAGTTATACTCATCAGTTTGTGTGATATTTCATACCGCTTTTTCTCGATTACCCCATCTTTAACGGACACACTGTATAAAAAACATATTCTCCTTTCTTTTCACACAACATTCTCTACCAAAAAAGGCCAAGTAGTGCTAAATGGTAGTGAACATTACCAAAATCAGGAGGACGCATACATGCTGGACGACCTTCCAAATGGGAAAACAAACACAAAGGCAAAAAGGGGAACATAACCTAATTAAAAATATTTTGGCAAATACATCTAATGCTAAGTTCCATTAACTTTTGTAAATTAAGTTTGTTTCTGTTTCTTTTTTTTAATAATAAATAAGCAGTATTTTCATATAGGTAAAGCATTTTGTTTTTATATTATATACCTAGGCAAAAATTTTGGGTAATTTTTTACTGTCACTACATATCTCCGATTTTCATGAAATTTTGCTAACCTATGTATTTTTGGTCATAGATCATGTATGTGAACTTTTTTTTTGTCAGAAACGTTTTGTTACCGAGTTATACTCATCAGTATGTGTGACATTTCATACCGCTTTTTCTCGATTACCCCATCTTTAACAGACTCACTGTATAAAAAACACATTATCCCTTCTTTTCACACAGGATTCTCTACCAAAAAAAGAACAATTCTGCATTACTTTTCTCAAAATTTACATATTTTCGTGATGAAAATTAATGACCGTCATTTGTCTCAACAGAAATGTCAAACTGGAAAAGATGGCGACGGCTAGCTTTCATTACGAAAATATGTAAATTTTGAAAAAATAATGCAAAACGTTCTTTTTTTGGTAGAAAATCCTGTGTGGAAAGAAGGGAGAATGTGTTTTTGTATACAGTGTGTCAATTAAAGAATAGGTAATCGAGAAAAAGCATTACGAAATGTTACACATACTGATGAGTATAACTGGGAAACGAAACGTTTTCGACAAAAAATTCGTTCATATTCGTGATCTACGACCAATAATATATAGGTATGCAAAATTTCATGAAAATCGGAGATATGTAGTGAGAGTAAAACATCACCAAATTTTGAAACATATTTTATTAATCAGATATTGGCTAAAACATCTTTAAGCCTTAAGCCTAATATTTTAGTTACCTACAATGTATATTTAAGTGTAAATTTTTAGATAAAAAAATTGTAAGCACTTTGAAAAATTAGAAATACGTCAAAGCAATTTCAAATCTGCATATGTGTGACAAGTACGTATTATTTCACGTTGAATTGTGAGGGAATTGTCTAGAATATGGCAGCGTGCGTATGACAAATGCCAGTGTGTTTCAACACACGTGAGTGAGAATGTGTGCTGTGCAGTACTAGACAATGATTTTACGCCCCCGGGTAGCATGTTATTTTTTTACGAGAATAACTATTTTGGCCCAAACTGGGTTCCTATAGGTTTTTGGATCGCTGATTACGAATCTGAGTTTCCGAAAAATTTACGTGAAAAGCGGTAAACGTGAAAAGTGAAAAGCGAGAAAAATTGAACGTTATTAACCGACCCCATCGCAATTTAAAAATATTAGTTCAAATTTCATCTATTTTTTAAAACTGCGATTGCGAATTTTAATATAAATGAGTGAAAATCTTGAAAGAACCCTGAGAAATTGTTGAATATTCTCGGAAAATTGCCATTAAAAGACCATGTATAGATACCTACCTATTGAAAATGGTGAAATATTTTTCATCATTTTGAATATCTAATTCGTCATCAGTGGTCAAAAAGACATCGAAAGCGATATATTACACGGTCTTGTAATCATCGAAATAGTTACTAGAAGTAGACGATTAAAACTCAGTTTTAATCATCTCCGGATGATGCCGACTTGGTTGTCGAAACGTGCGTCGAGCAAAGTAAAAGTGTTTTGGTATTTGTGGAAACTACTTCGAGCGTTATCATTACATCAAAGGTTCCAATTTCCCAAGGCTTTTTCAAGATTTTCAGTTATTTATGTTAAAATTTGTAATCGTCGTATTGTGGAAAACGTAAAAATAATATCAGTTTCCTTACATATTGAAAAATTTACCGTTTCAGAAAACAAGGGGTAATCGACATTTTCTTATTTATGATCTAAGTGAAATAGTTTATTGGAATTTGGCGGTACATTTTTCTTAACATCGTGTGTATTATTAATTTCATTTCCTGCTTCAAGTAGCGACGTAACCATGGCTGTTGTTAAAGAGGTACGCCAATGTGTCATATTTTTATATTTTTTGTTTACATTTTTGGCATCAGCAATCAAGTTGAACCTTAAACATCTCTCTAAGTACTACAAACAATGTTCTATAAATTTTTCCCGAAAAATGCATGGGTTTTCCATTATTTAACATTGAATGCTTCGTACCAAGTGGCTGCAAAAAAGGCTTCTTCAACGGGCTATAACTCCCTTTATTTTGTACCCAGAGCATTCATAAAAAGACAAGTCTATGTTTTTTAATAAGCTTCATTTTAGGTCATTACAACTTTCATTACATTCTCTCATCTTTGGTCATTACTACAACTCATTAATAGTACGCGATATTTTCGAGTTATTCGCGAAAACCGTCCAACACATTTTTAACACGAAAAAGTGCAATCGCGAATAACTCGAAAATATCGATCTATCGAAAAAACTATATAGAACATTTTTTACTTAAAATGTATCCCTCTACCAATTTCCAGGGATATTTTAAGTGAAAACATTTCCACTACTAGAAGGGGTGGCATCAACCCTCAGGCTGAACGTGCACCTCGTCGCTATGTCTAGGTCTAATATTAGGCTATTATTGATTATGTCATAATAGAAAGGAAATAAGACGTTCACGGGTTTTTATTGCAGGAATCGGTCAATGGGTTATTAAAGATGAAGAAACCGCGGAGTGCTATTAAATTAGAGGGTAGATATTGGAGATAGAGGTGAAAATACACCCCTTTCAGTTTTTTCAATATATCTCGCTAACGAAGCAAAATTTCGATGTACTGTATATGAAACTTTTTGTAGAGAATTAAATTTCTCATGGAAATGTTTTATTTGAAAAATATTTTAAAAAATATGACGAAAATGTCGAAACAAAATGAAAAAAAAATGCCAAAATTTCGATTTTTTTCAAATTTTGCTATTTGCCTATAACTTTTTTTAGGTCAGAAATAGGTATAGGTATTGCTTCATAGAAAAAAAGTGGACCAAATTTCCTTTAAAATGTGGGGTAGAAACATTTTTTAGGTTAGAAATTGACCGAAATATGGCCACTCAAACACAGTTTTTTTAACGAACGACAATTCGCAAAATCGAGGGATGTGCATTAGGGTGGAGTGAAAAATATGAAAATTGCAATTTGCAAATGCTCGTGTCTCTCGATTGTGCATATATACCTAAAAGTAATGCACGTCAATTTTTAACCAAATCGGTCAACATTAAGTCTTTGTCTGAAAATCCGCATGTAAAAAGTTCTTCAAATAAAATGTATTCATCTTTCATGGTAATTTGAATAATGTGTCAAAAAACGTCAATTTAACCGAATTCGACGTTTTTTGACACACAATTCAAATTACTATGGAACATGAATACATTTTATGTGAGGAACTTTTAACATACGGATTTTCAGGCTGCAGAGAATTATTTAAAAAATATAATTTTTGATTTAAAAAATCAGAAAATGGGCATTTTTACTCATTTTCAAGGTCACTGCGGCACCTCGGCACGTGCATTACTTTTAGGTATATATGTACAATCGAGAGACACAAGCATTTGCAAATTTTTACTCCACCCTAATGTGCATGCCATGTTTTCCCATTTTATTTATTCTTCTTCTTCCTGCTCTACTTGGTGGCAAATACAGCTGGGTTTCGTTTGATTATGCGTCAAAAGTTGTCGATAGTCTTATAATACGATGGTTTATAGTAGGGTATGCCCTACTATAAACTTATAACTATCTGCCGACATATTATTATTAGAGTTAAAATCAGATAACCGGCAAAAAGTACCATGTAACATTCGTGGAGTAACCCGCACGCGGCCTCGCTAAATAAATAAAAACCCGCTAAACACCATATTTACCAAGGGGACATCGCGTGTACCGGAGCACTGGCTAACACGCGGTGGTTCACATGGCCTGCCTCTGAACCTGCTTCATAATTCACGACGGCTATTAATTATGTTTATTGATCCACGTAGAGGTAATTATTTCCGTTTTGCTTAACTAGTTCCACAATGGACCCGGAACAATTAACAACCGGTTTAGTCACATTCTTCCACAAAATGCATTCTGATGACTTATTCTGATGGCTTACAAGAAATTGTTAGAGCCCCAAATTGAACATTGCTTTTGGACCTTTATCCTTTAGGATTCAGAATGACAGTATATACTGCATCATAATCAGCATCTACAGAATTATCTGACATTGAAGATACTTTCCTAGTGCATTTTTTGGTTGTTAAAAAGCACACATTCTTCTACTTGTTCTACACTTTGTTCTTCACTTTTTCAGTTTAATTCAAAAGTTTCATTCATACTTTTTATGCTTCCTCTTGTAGCTGCTTCTTGCCTTCTTGTGGGTTTCCTCTTGAAGCCCGTGTGCTGGCAAGAATGACTGCTTATGCTTATGCCAGTAGAAATAGGAAAAAATCATCGTTTTTGAGAAAAGTCTATATAGGTACAGTGATATTTTTGAAAAAAGTTGAAGGTTGAAAAAGTTGAAGTGAAAAGGTGAAAGGACATGTTGTAATAGACGCCAACAATTGGTAGGTGGGTCATAAGGTTATCATATACAGGGTGGGGAATAATGGAGGGGCGTTTTTAAAATAACAATAACTCCGCTGTTTTGAATTTAAAAAAAATGTATTTAAAAAAAATTGAAGTATACATATTACCATTTAACAACTAAAATGTGAAATTATGTTTTGAAAATAATGTCAGGCAGTTGACGACCGTTTTCGGCAATGCACTGCTGTAGTCGTTCCTCAAAGTTCCTCATCACCCTCGCACACAAGTCGATGTCAATTGCCCTAACTTGTGCTGTGATTGCTTCTTTCAACTCTTGCAGATTTCGAGGCTTATCGTCATAAACTTTTGCTTCTAGGTATCCCCATAAAAAATAATCAGCAGCTGATAGATCAGGAGAACGAGGGGGCCATGGCACATCACCGAGGCGGGAGATGTCCAGGGAAAATGCGATGCACAAGTTCCATGGAGGCTCTGGCTGTATGTGCCGTGGCACCGTCTTGTTGGAACCAAATATTTCTTGTATCGATTCCTCGTCGTCGCAATTCTGGGATGAAAAAGTTTTGTAACATAGCATATATATATATATATATATATATATATATATATATATATATATATATATATATATATATATATATATATATATATATATATATATATATATATATATATATATATATATATATATATATATATATATATATATATATATTGAGATAAACGTGTATCTAGAGCCTAAATAAAGTGATAATATATAATAAACACACTAAATAATGAATTACTATAGATCCCCACTCTAGTAACATTACTGACACACGTATCTCTACAGATGCAATTAAATATAAACCGAAGTAATTAAAATATTAACTGTGATATGATTGGCTAGATCATGTGAAATAGTGTAACAAGAAGCTCGTAGTTAAGGGAAGTTCAATTGTTTAAATTTGGATAACTTCCGGAGAAACGGAGAACAATGCGAGGAGTTTGGTGATAGCGTCCCAAGGAGAGACAGCTAAGCTAGTGTATGTAGAATATTTTAAAATTTAATAGTTAAAAAAATAAGTTTAAGCTAACAAAACTATGCTACGATTGTAAAACAATAGTGAAAAATAATTCAGAGAAGATTTATCAAAGTTTTAAGTGTAATTTGGGTCGAAATTACGACTTTTCAAGTGTGGCGTCCCCAGGCAGAGTCTACGAGGTGTAGAAGAGAATTGTAGGAGTAGCAGATATATCAGTAAATATTTCCCAAATGGTCAAAGATTGAAAATAGAACAAAAATTCAGCGTAAAACGTAAACAAGCTTGGCTTCGAGTAGCCGATATCCAGAGTGCGGTGTAACATGGATAGATGGCTGGTGTGCTGGGTAAGGCAACAGTTTCATAAGGTGCAAAAGGATTCCGAGAGAGGGCGGTAGTAGCAGGTTCCAGCCCACAGATAAATCAACAAATTAAGTGCGGTTAATTAATATTGTGTGTGCTTCGCATATTAGAAAGGATTATAAAACATCTAAAGGTAATAACCAATTTTAAACATTTTAGTTATAAGGATACCATTGTTCTAGAGGCCCATTGCCCGTGCATTAATTTTAAGTTACGTAGTGTTGGCGTAGGTTATTAGTAAGTTCGTAAAATTTGAGTTACCATACTGCTTCTTAATTTGTATATGTTAATATAAACACTTCTGCTTTGCAATATAATTTGCAAATTATAGATTTCTCCTTTGTGCTTTTCGTTTGCTTGTCTTTTGGACAATTCACATATTTTATATTTAATAAAATCAAACATATATGTAGCTTCTGCGTTATCATTATTCACATTTTAAGGTTTACAATTAACAGTCTATAATTGAATAGAACATTAAACTTCAATCATCCATATATAGCAGCATAGATTCTTTTACCAATCAAATAATTTCAACTTTCTAAGATAATCATCATAGAAAATATAGCAATCTAATTGAACCTCCCCTACCGGATTATAGAGTCATGCTCTACAGTGAACCTTCCTTAAAAAAAATGTTCTATGAACTGGCGCCCTTAGGATGGAGGCATTAAGGAAGAAATAACGCAACTATCCTGTTCTATTATCAGGTATTTCTTTACTGTGCGATCACTGGTATTATCTCTGTTATCACAACCATAAGTAATACTTTATGATATTTAAAATTATAACGCTTTTTCGATAATTTTGTTCTAAAATTCAAAATATCTCAAAGGCGCTGCATCGTATCGGAAAACACAAAATAAAAAAAATATGCGCAATTAAATTCTTTACAAATTATCTCCTATAAAGTTTTCCGATTTTCCTAACCGTAATTTATTGATGCTCAAAAATAATGTCGGTGTATGTAGATAACTATAAATATCTACATAATATTTACATCACTGGTTTATAAAGGGTCCGCCAATAAGCGCGCTCGATCTTTAAAATGAAATAAAGCAAGTTGTGTGAGAGGTATAAATGAAATTTATTTTTTGTTTGAAAGAGTATTCGAAGGCATTATGTATGGAAAATAATATCGGTCAAATGTCCACCTCGGCTTCGCTGGGTGGCGCGCATACGAGAAGTCCAATTTTCAATGACTCTGGCGCACAAATCGGGCTGTATTTCATCGATGGCGTGGCGTATGTTGACTTTGAGGGCATCAGTGTTTTGTGGTTGGTTTGCGTAGACCTGTGATTTAAGAAAACCCCACAAGAAATAGTCTAGTGGGGTTAAATCGCACGATCTCGGTGGCCAGTTGATGTCGCCTCCGCGCGAGATAACCATTCCTCCGAAGCGCTCGTGCAGAAGATCCATTGTGGCGCGCGCTGTGTGGCTCGTAGCGCCGTCCTGCTGAAACCACATATCCTCGACATCCATATTGTCGATTTCATGCCAGAAAAAGTTCGTTATCATGGATCTGTATCGTTCGCCGTTTACCGTGATGGACACACCATCGTCGTTCTCGAAGAAATACGGCCCGATGATGCCTCCGGCCCAAAATCCACACCAAACAGTTACCTTTGCTGGGTGCATTGCGACCTGGTGGACCTCCTGTGGATTGTTCTCGGCCCAATAACGGCAATTCTGCTTGTTGACATTCCCATTTAACCAAAAATGTGCCTCATCGCTGAAGATGATTTTGCGACCAAAATCGGGGTCGACTTCCAACTGCTCTAAAGCCCAATCAGCGAAGATACGGCGCTGTCTATGGTCGTTTATTTTGAGCTCTTGTGTCAGCTGGATCTTGTACGGATGCATGCCCAAATCCAGATGCAAGATTCGGCGAAGTGATGTTTCCGAAAGGCGGAGTTCCTGTGCGCGACGTGAAATTGACTGTCGCGGATTTTCACGCACACTATCGCGCACAGCGGCGACATTCTGGGCAGATCGGACGTTTCGACGACGCGTCGGTGTTGGCTGATTGTTCACCGAACCGGTTGCCTCGAATTTGTTAATCAAACGACGGATAGTCGACTCAGCAGGACGATCAATTGCACCGTAAAATTGGCGGAGCGCGCGGAACGTTGCTCGAACCGATGAATGATTTTCATAATAAGTTTTAACGATTTGCACATGTTGCTCGCGGCTGAATTGGTTCATGGTGATTTGTGAAGATACACTGAATAATAACAACTACGTTTGCCAACTCTACCACAAACAACATGGCCGCCATGAGCTGTCAAAGATCGAGCGTCCCTATTGGCGGACCCTTTATATGTGAGCAAATCTTTGCATATATTATACGTAATCTCTGATATTATATCTAATGTAAAATATATATAAATAAATCAATGTATTCCATAGCTAGTTTATGCGGATTTAGTGGAAAACTTTTAGATATATCTATAGAATGTCAGCTATTTGCTAGGCAAAACTGTACTGATAAGTTATTATATGATTTTGCTCTGCTATAGACTTGTTTAAGCTTCATTCATGAATGATTTGTGAAGCTAGCGAATTAATAATCTGATCTGATAAAGTTATGTAGGTACCTAGATAAACGTTGTGATGTTTTTAGGCCTTTCGACTTGCTGCATGGATCTGGATTGCTCGTTTGAAACACCTCGTTCACTTCTGATACATGCTGAATATTTGCACGTTGAAATTCTTGACTGGAGAGTCCTGATTTTTACCTACTTACACACTCTTAACTTCAGAAAATTTAAAGTTGAATTTACTCTAGTTATTTAAATATTTTAACTTTTTACAAGAAAATTAATTCTTAACAAATTTGACAACACGGTTAATCCCGAATATTTTTGCTAACCGTCATAATAAAATGTTTTTTCTCTTGTTTCACTTCCTGGAAACCGCGGTTATATTCTCTTATTTATTAGGGTCTTAACACATTATTCTTATGTTTGGTGGAATTTTAGTTTTAAACACTCACTACCATCTTTTAAGCTTTTATGTTACTTCTTAATACCTATTGCACAATTCTTGTTAATTTTTCTTTCAATTAATTTTCTATTTTATTTTACATGTCACATTAGGATCATGTGAATGTGGCTTTAGTATTGACAGTTCCTGTCATCTATAATATAAATTTTTTGATAATATTACTTTTATTAAGAATATTAATAATGTTAGCCCTCGCTATGTGTTGTTCATTATCTTATTATTTGTTTCAATTCATTGTTATTTGCCATGCTGGGTTTCAGTTTATAATTTTACATTATATAGTTACGTTATATTCAAATATATTTTGCTATGATTGCTATACATATGACCCAAACAAATAAAAAAAATAACAAGTCTATGGATCTGCTTGACATCAGATTAAACAGGCGAGTATTCAATGTCACGAGCTCCAGAGATGAGATGAACACCTAGTAGTGGTGATGGTGATAGTGGTGGTACACAATTTAAAGTGGTAAAACCTGGCATTTTGTGATACATGTTTTTCCTTGGGGATGATTGCTCTGGACAACCAACTTAATAATTTAGTCTGAAGGAAGCTCAAGATTTTATAGTCGTTCATTCCCTAGAGGGCGTTTTCTCAAAGCTACTTAAAAAATTTCAAAAAGATTTATGCGAAGAAATAATATCTATGAGTCGGTTTCTGATGTTTTTGATCTTTCAAGAATAATTCTAATATCAAATCCACCGTAAAGTTAATAATAAATAATAACATTTGTAGAAATATTCCACAGTAAATTGCTGTACTAGCAATTGACATATAAGTTACATAATATACAGCATGTTTAATATATTTGGGACACAACTAAAGGCAACACCTGAGGTATGGTCTAAAATATTTCGATTTATCGAAGAAGAAATATCAATTTTGAAACCGATGATGATAGCGATAGTGACGATGAACGTTAGTGAGGACGACTGCAGAAATATATAGTATACTATTTTTTTTATTTCCCAGATTTCTTTTCACTGACCAAAAAAAGTTCTTCAAAAATACCTGTTGCTTTATGTTATTATGGTTTAATTATCTGTGAACGATAAATATTACATTTAACAGTAGATTGTGAAAGTAGTATTTTATAATACATACATGATCTCTCCATCGCTGCGGCTGTCGGAGTTTTCTGGGTCTCATCTAGCTGGCAGTGTCTCAGGCGCTCCCTTTAATTAACAGAAAGTGGTTCATTAGAGCTTATTCATTAAAGCAACGAGTAATTAGCAAACTCTAATGAATGCTGTAATAATCTAACAGAGAGCACGGTGTACTTACAGTGTATTTTGTCTGGCGACTTGCTCCGAGAGATGCACTCCAATCTGGTCCTATTCTCACCGTCGCGGTCGTCGTCGGGATGGAAATGTATGCTATTTATGATCGAAGATTTAATTACATCAGGTATATTATTTGATATCAATCTTTAATATCTAATCAAACTATGGAAGCGTTTAATTTTCTGTTGAATTCACATAATAATATGGATATAGATGGACACATGCATTGAAAACGTGTATAGAAATATTTATGGTAGGTACCTATTGTGAAATAATTTGTTTATACACGAAAAGCTAGATTGGCAAACAATTTGGTAAGTCTGGATTTATTATTTTTCTTGGATCCATCTCAATCCCTTCTTCAATCAATTTACAATTGTTTTGAAGAAGATACCATTAATGATAATGATAATGGTAGTTAGTTAAGTGGATCTATGTTTCGAAAACAGACAACTCATATTTAATTTTTTTAATTTTTTGCATATCAAGTCTATCAAGTCTTGTTCGCCCTTCTTTTTGGTATGGATTGCGCCGACGGGGTCAAGGTGGGGGAGGGGGGAAAGATCGTTTTTACTGCATATCTCGGCGGTTTTTAACTTAACAAGAAAAAGTTGATATAAAAAATGAAGAGTACGACAAAACACACACTCGCGATATCGCGAATCGTAGTTGCGAAAATAAGAAAAATCAAAACTGGGGAAAAATCAAAACAAATCAAAAAATTTTTCCTCGAGGGGGAGTGGAGTTGGATGCTCATTTTTTGTGGAATCGCCATTATGAAGGAATTATGAGTCCCCGAAGGGGGGGGGATAATAAAGAGAGGAGAAAGGGAAAACAAGGAAGAAAAAAAAGCAGACGGCTTTTTCCTCGCTTCTTCATACGATATACGATGGCATTAGCAAATACTTTTTTGTTGCTAACAGACGCCTAGACCTCAAAAAATGATTTCCCTGTTTTTTCACTCGGTGTTTCCGCTATGAGGGAAGGGGGTGGGGGAAAATTTCGCAGGAGAACGGAGAAGAGTGGGACGCCTCTGGCAGTGCTGAAAATCAAGGGGAAACATTTTTCTTTTTCTCGAAATATTGACCGATTTTAAAATCCGTCGTAAAAAAAGATTTTTTTCCGTCGTTTTTTTATCGACTTCAGAAAATAATGAGGTTTTGAATTCAATTCGTGCATTTTTTTATGTATGTTTATCCACTACTCTGGAGCAGCTTAAGCAAATTGGATCCTATTTCAATTCTAATCATTTGGTACTTCCGGTTATAACAGAAGTCGAGGCCAACTTTGTTATTTTAAATGAAATCTTATATATTATTGAATTTTCAAAAAGATGATTGAAAGATAAACCAAAAATATGTGACATATCTTATACCAAAAGCAAAAGCGTTTCTGAGATATCTGACATTTTATAATATAATTGACATATGTATGAGTTTGTAAGAATATTTATATATTTATGTTCCACACTTGTTTTCTGTATTAAGTAAGGTTTTTAATTTAATACCTAATTATGTCAAATTCTAATCGTTGTAACGTAAATAAATTCCGTTCCGTTATATTTCAAAAATTTAAAATAAGCCGCGCGAATTCATAGATATCTATCGCGAGCTACCTACACATCACCCATTTCGCTCCCGTCCCGCTGAAAACCACGTGGGGCACGCTGCAAGCCGAATAGTAGGAAAAAGGGATAAATGCTTTCTTAACCGTATCATTTTACGTTCTTCGCCGTTCGCGAGCTTTTATATTTTCAGTATTTTTAGTGAAGTGCTTAAAGAAGAAGAATGTTATGTTATATGTCTATAATATGTTCTACGGCTAACCCTAATAGCTAGAATAAAGATTTCCGTACGGAAATTACGTCGATTTGTTTCGACTTATTTTTTCTGCTGTGGTTCGCCTTTGAAATAGGCTTCCGGCCACATCTGATTCCATCGTCTTAACCCTAGCAAAAGCGCATTCTTTGGGTGGGCTCTGGACATATATGCCGCGAGTATATGTTCATATTTTTGGTATATTCTTACCGTATTATTTTTTATTAAATTAAGTGATTATTTAATTTAATATTGCATTTTGTACTGCCTTGTAGATTCTGGAAGCAAAGGAAACAATGCTACCGAGCTATAGCATATTATTAGTAGAAATTACTACTACGGCTTAGGCCATATTTTCTTTATATTTCACATATCGGCAAAGAGCATCATTACTTACTTTTCTTTACGTTTTATCGCATAGTCTTAATTTGGATACCACATTCTTTTCTTTATTAATTTTTTACTGTAACTTAAAAGTATAAGTTCAATTTTTGGGAATGCAAAATCAAAATTACTTTCAATATTTAATATTATAATATTATAATATTATGTATTAATTGCATATATAGATATTTTTGGTCATTTCACTTTCTTCTCCAGTTGGGAGGTTTTATTAAACAAATAATTTTTCAATCAACCTAGGTACTTATATGATTAAGTAATTATTCGCCATTTGGCCAAATATTTTTGTATTTAGTTGTATTTAATCTTTAATTTTATCTAAGTAAAGCACATTTTTTGAACTATTAATTTAATTATTTTTATAGACATCATTCTAGTATAAATTTTACTCTTGATATCTTTCTCTAGCGGAAATTTATACATATTTTTTCTGCCAAATTTATTGTAAAGATAAACCTGATACTGTTAATTTTTTCTGCTATACTTTGATGACCGAGAATACATTCCTCTGGTGACGAAGCTGAGTAGACCATAATTGCCTGTATTCCTGAACGTCAGACTGGAAGATATCTCCTCCCATCTAGGATCGTAGGAAATACACGTTTCACGAGGGGATCTCCAGGACTTGACAGGACAGGTATATCTTGTATATTTTATAGTCCACAGGAATTACCAGGTCTTAATAATATTTCAATTCTCCATTTTACCAAGGTTTACGATGCACTTCTATGTAAATTTTTCAGCTTACCTTGGTGTCAAGGGTCATTATTTTTTTATTGTTTTAACTTCACTGAGTCCTTCAGGCTCCTTTTTCAACAGTAGAGTCATTTTAACGCCCTTCGGGCTAATTAATTGTCAAATTTTGAGTAGCTTAAGTCCTTCTGTAAACCATCCACTGGTATACATATTTATTTGTGAATATATTATTTAAAAAAAAATACATTCTTTTATTTCTCTAATAGGCCAGTCAAATTAAAAAAATCCTAGAGAGTTGAATTTTTTTTTATTCTTCCTTTACACTTGGGCAGACGTATATTAAAAGTCCCCAAGGGTGGGGGGTGAGCTCGAGGAAAAGGGGGGGTTTAAAGGTACCATAGTTCAGTTTTTTGCTTATATCTCGGAAACGACTACTCCTATCGTTTTTTACCCTGTTATAAAATGAAAGCTGATAAGATTTCATAGAAAAATGTTCCTTTGAATTTTTGTCGTAGGACTAACCGTAAGCGAGTTTATTAGGCTGATAAAAGAAAAATCATTTCACAAAATGTGCTTTATGTGCATTTAGAGTATTGTACTGTACAAGATTGATAATACTGACTTAATAGATAATTTGAATAAAACAGTAAATTAAATTTATTGGGTCCAACACTTCATTAGACTGGAGAGGAGGTCACGAGGTTCTATAGCTATTCTATACTGTCTTGTTTAGTACAATATCAATAGATAGTTGATTTAATATAAATGATTTGAGTAAAACAAATTAAATTGAATGTATTGATTCCAAGTCGTCCTCATAAGTTGCATTTTCATCTTCATCCTAAACATTGAAAACCTAGTTACAATCTTGTTAATTACAATATTAATAGACATATGATTTAATGTAGATAATTTGAATAAAACTTACAGTATCCTCATATGCCAGATTGTCGCTTTCAACTGGAGGGCCGTTCGTGTACGCGCCCTCACAGTTATAGCATACTGAAGAGCAATTGATGCCTGCCTTGCGGCATCCGCAACGTGCACCACAGCCTTTGGTGCAACTGCAGAATATTGTTGAAAGGATTGTATCTGGGGCAGGTTGATCTAAGGTTGTCAAGGGATGAAGATCTCCATCTGCTCCTTTTATCCAACCCCAATCAGTAGGTTTGAGTTTGTTGCCCAGCCATTCTTGAACTTGCAAATAGACTCTGTATGAGTGTTGCAGTGCAGAACCCTTAGTTGGAGGTAGGGAGGAGAGGTCTGGCTTCACCTTTGTGGAGGATTTTAGGAATGCTGCGTAGCTTTGTTTGTTGATATCTGTTATTCTAGCGTTGTACATTGCTAGAAAGATCTGCTCCCCGGCATTTTCATCTTCCTTAGATGTTGAAGTCTTTGTGTAAAATGCGTTGGAGAGTAAATGCAGGGCGCTGTTCCTTATGAATAATTTAGCAAATGTTGACTTGCCTTTTCGGAAAATCGCACAGGTGGTATCGCAGCCACTAAGCGCGTGAATGAACAAAATGCTCTTGGAAATATCAATAATATCACGTGTCAATAAGACAATCTTATACACCTGCCCGCATGGAAAATACTGACAACCAAACCGGCGCGCGACGGCAGCGTAAAAACAGTGTTTTCAACGATGCCGTGGAGTTGTAGAGCTTGCCTTACATGGTAATACTAGGTTCAGCACCTATTATGGGATAATTATGTTATTATTATTATCTGATTTTGTAGAATATTTTGCCAGTTTAATTTTTTATAAGAAAGTATAAATCGATAGGAGTGACAGTTTCCGCGATATAAGCAAAAGACTGAACAATTTTAACTTTAACCCCCCCCTTTCTCGAGCTCACCCCCCACCATCGGGGACTTTTGATATATGTCTACCTAAGTGTAAAGGAAGCGTTTAAAAAAAGCTCCAACTCTCTAAGAATTTGTTCCACCGCCTAGTCAAATTAAACAAAAATGCCCTATTTTTGTTTAAAAATAGGGGATAGGTAAAAAATATTTTTTAAATATAAATTAAAAGTAGGATTAGATCAAATCAGTAATTATCAAGCAGCGATTTTTTCTGAGGGATATATCTAAGGGTATCTAAGTGATGTAAGAGCCTCTAACTATCTAACCCACTTATCCATGACCTCCGGAAAAATCTGAGCAGCCGATAGGCAAAATAAAAAATGTACATCTCCTGGTGAGAGGCGATTTAATTCTGGTAATGTACATTAAAAGGAGAGGTGTTATATCGCCTGTATATTCTGTCAAAAAACTATTAAAAAACATAATGTTAGCTGATAGACAGTCTGTTTAATCGTAGAAATATTGAAATTATATTCCGTTCCATAATATGTTTAATGCTTTAATTTTTTTTTGTATAAAATTATTGTATTTCTTTGAGCTAATAAAGTCATATTATACTTATTATTATTATTATTCTTAGAAAACCCGAAGCCCATGTAATATCAACTTGATAAGATTTATATATTTTTATTAAGTCAAGTCATATATTATAAGGCTAAAGTTGCTATTATTCTCTTGTATATTATACTGTCCAAACATGAGAGCGAACTAATGCCATAGACAACTTTCAGCCAAGCCATATTAGCATGCAAATCACTCTAAGATCATTAGTACAAGTACATCTTTCAGAAAACCCAATAAAATGTTAACGAGTTTCCGTATTCAGGTTATTCTTTCCGGGTCCATGTAATATAAGCAAGGAGACAGAAAACAGGGAGAACGAGACTCGCTGGACACGCAAATATATTCGCGGTCCCTTTCTGTCCCTAAAAAAGGAACAAGGAGCACGGAGGCTGCTTACCCAGAGTCGGAAACAGATATTTCTCTGCAACGGTTATAGTCCAGTCATTGAAGGTAAATAAAACTATTGCAACAAAATGGTACAGTCCAGACCTATAATTTTTTCGGGTATGATATCGACCCAAAATTCGTTTGTCCTTTGTTTATTGTTTAAAGAATTCTTAGAATGTCCACCTTAAGTGGGTAATTTATCTTTATTTGTGTTCTCTGCCAAGCTTAAACTTCATTTCAAAACTAAATAGTGAACACATGTCGTATGACGGTAAACGTATGGATTCTTTTTCAATTAAGATATCTAAAATCCATTGTCGTATTGACTAACTTCGTCTTCTTCTTCCCCCACTTCCGCACATGCTTGTGAGCCCAACCTTCGCACCTTATCCCACCTTCTTCTGACTTAGAATTGGAATAACGTCCGGTACAAAATAGGCAGGTCGCTTTCATCTTCAGAACTAACATACTTTTTTGTTGATTTTTTGCTCCTTGATAAACTTTTATCTTGTTTTACGCGCACGCTTTGCGCTGCCGAGTTGCTACTATCTTTCTTCTTGGGTTTTATGTTTCTTCTAGTTGTCTTACTTCTATTTCTTTTATCTTTTTTATTTAGTTTGGCCGCATGGGCTGCTTTTTCGATACTTTCGATGTTTAACTTTGGCCTCTTTGTAGATCTATTACGGATAGATTCTTCGATTTCTTCTTTATAGGGTGTCGATATTAACACCGCAGTTTTACCCCTGCTTCCGTCGCCGTCGTTGAGATTTAACTTCCTTTCGTAGTGAGAGAGTGGTACAATATAACAATATAACTTCGCTAATCCTGAATCAGTAAAATTTTTAGGTATACACATGGACCCTCAGTTTTGTTTGTCTTGTTGATAATCTGGCATCCAAATTGTCAAAAAATATATATGTTATTAGAACATATTAGTAAATTTAAATAGTAAAAATATATTATTAACAGCTTATCATGCTTTGTTTGTAGCTCATGTGTCCTATGGCCTCATATGCTGGAGTCATTCACCACATGTAAATAGATTATTCGCATTACAGAAAAAAGTACTACGTATCATCACTTATTTGGGATACCAAGATGATGTAAGACAAAAATTTGCAGATTTACAATTATTAACATTACCCTCATTGTATATATTAAATTGTGTTCTATATACCAAGAAAAACCTTGACCTATATACAAAACAAAGAACTGTTCATTTGCATAATACACGAGGTACTGAGGATATAAGATGTCCTTATTTGAGATTAAATTCCAGTAAAAATGGCATAAATTTCTATGGCCTCTATGTTTTAATTGTTTTTTACCCAAACTTTGTGTGCTCCAAAGACATTTATTTTATATCTATTTTAGAGATGTGCTGTAAAACATGTTTTATGTATTATAGATGTCTATGTATTTTAGAATACGTATGTAAAATAAATAAATAAATATGTCTTGGAGTTACAATAAAATTCTGGGTGCTTCGGGAACATGAAGGAACCGAATTTGTATAAAACTCTTCTGTAGTAATCGGACCCGCAGCGTTCTGATGTTTGCCTGATATATTTTCAGCATTCAATCCCCCATCTGTGCTGGAAGATTTGATAGGGGATCTGTAGATATCAGTGGTGTTCTCGGTGGTTCTCTTGGTGGTACTCTTGGTGGTGTTATTGGTGGTATACCCAGTGGTGATCCCGGTGGTGTTTGGTGGTGTTTGATGGTCACTGGTGATCTTGGAGGTAGCATCAGTAGTGTTCTTTGTGAAAAGTCTCTAGTTTTAGGTAACTGATAATCATTTGTTTCATCTTGACTGTATATGTGGCCTTCTGCGGGTTTGTTTGTTGTTTTCGCCGGTTCAAACATCCAGTCTGGAAAGATCTCTGGATTTAGTGGGTGTACATCCGTTTTTCTAAATCCGATAACTGCTGTTTGGATACTAGCAGCTTTCATAAATGCATTTCCAAAAAGTTTCCTTATTTGGGAAGCAGACCTGCCTGGATGCAGTTGAATTCATCTCTGGCCCTCAGAATTGTAATATGTGCTGAGTGGTGACCTAAAACTTACATCTAGGGGTTGTAGGCGGTGTGTTGTATGCGGTGGAAAGCATAGTAATACAACACCGTTATCCCTAGCTCTTTGAATTAGATCTAGATTTTTGGTGTGGGTTTCATGGCTATTAAGAAGCAAAAGAACGAGATTTTCTTTGAAAGGATTGGAAGACGCAATGAATTTATCGAACCAGCTCCAAAATATTTCTTTCTGCATCCACCCTGATGAATGATAATGAGCTGTACTTCTAGGAGAAGCATCATCCAAGAGCTCTGGGTCCGCCATAGCTCTTGAAAAAATGAACAGTGGTGGCATAAATACACCACCAGTACTCATGCAGATCTCCACTATAACCAAAACGCCACGTTGTGCCGATGACAAGCAGCCCATTCTTCTCCCACTTTTATTAGGGGGTATTTTGTATTTCTCTGTCGCTTCAGAACGCAACGAGATAAATTTCTACGGAAGGCCTATTGAAGCCCATTGGCCTAGCGAGTGAGGTCGGTTCAGGAGATCGAAGTTTGACATTCGTAAGACGATTCAGAAAGGCATACAACCATGATTTACCTGCCTTTTTCTTGTCCTCATTGAATCTATGAGACAAGCTATTGCGCTCAACTAATTCAAAAGCCAGACATCTTAATCCATCGAGAGTAAAACCAAGCAAACTTGCTTTCATGGACAAAATGTATTCTACTAATTCCTCCTCCTGAGCCTAGCTGACAACGGGTCGATGACAACCTAATTGTTTTTCTGCGGAGTCCTTCCTGTTGAGAACACCCCGTCTAATTTTCTTCACTCTTGCTTCAACAGCTGTACGAGGAACCCCATATTCTTTAGAAGCCTTGAGATTCCCCATTCTTCCTTCCAGTACCTCCTCCACAGCTTGACGCATACTCTCCTTGTCCCAAGACTGCCTTTGCTTTGTTCTTTTATACTTTCCCATTGCACACCAAGACTGAAATATACATTAACGATGTAGTTCGATAAACGTGACGTGACAGTATTTTACTAACTAAACAAGTCAAATTCCTAAAACCCGTTGTACATAACTACAGTAAACAAACACAGTATTATTTATATCCACTCACGTTTAACTAATTTTGTCGGTGGACTGAAAAATTGCCTTTATAAAGCACGCTAAATCTTTTACTTTAACATAAAGTTTTGTCACTACCATCTGTTACGCCGTCTATCGTCAAACTAATGTAGCCAGCTCAATTGCCGGGCATAGGTTGGTAGGTACTGAGAGTTACCTAACCCTAGTCAATATTAGTAGTAATACTTATATTATTTAAGTGATGGTTGCTTATTTTACACAGATGTCACATTAGAGGAATACATCACGGTCATTAAAATCGATGGATTATTGCATCACCATGAAAATTGTTCAAAATAGAGCAAATGTAATATGACATATAAACTGTCTGTCAAAAGATGGTGTTAATTTTTCTTGGTTGATTTTCGACTTCCAGATAGTTTAGCAGATATTCTAATTAGGATATTTATCTGCCATTTTGGAGGTTTCTAGAATGGATCTCCACCAAAGTTTTATAACGAATCGTTCTTTGAGGGTATTTCACAAAGACCCTTTATCATTCTATTTAGTAAGGATTACTTCACAATTCTTCTCTGTAAGTTAACTGCGGACCGCATAATATGTGGCATATTTTTGAAATTTATTACGTAACTATTACATAAGCAACAGGAAGCAATACTTTTAATTCAACCACATAAAGTTTTCGTGTTACCTCAGGGGTACCATATGGATCCCATGTAGAACTCTTGAGGGCTTCTTTATATTTACACTAACTACGAATTCTTCGACACATCGGAAAATGATTGTAGAGGTAACATTTCTTAATTTACGGATTTTCCAAATGGATCCGGCCCTGGCTGCATCGACGTGGCTTGGATGAGAAGAATGGTCAACCTCATCAAAACATAACGAAGTCTTTTCTCCAGGCCAAATCACATTATAACTAATTGAAGTGGACCCCGTAAAAAGAGCCAGGCTCTTATATACAGGACTTTCAAATACCCACTACTCTGTAAGGCCTGAGCCAGTGGGGGAGTAATGCATTTGACGATGAATGCTAAAGTCAACTGGATTCTATTGCAAGAAACGGGGAGTTTTTGTTGCTGGGTCACCGCAGAGTCTGTTTGAGGGTCTAACCTATGCGATGTAAAAGAGCGATTGTTTATTTCAGATGCGTTTAGGGACGTATGTGATAAATACAGATAAAATGCAATATTTTGCTTTATGACTATTATGGGATTTGGAGAATATTTCTAATTGATTTATTGAATATTGTGCCAAGCCCAGAAAAATTAGACTGTAAAATTTTGTTTGAACAAAGGTACCCGCAGTTATAACCGAAAACATGTCATGTTCTTTGTTCGTCCCCTCTCCAAGACACATACAAACCATTCTGCAATCCTCCATCAACGTCCCCATACCCCTCACAGCCTAATTTGCATTCGTATGTGTTATTTCACGGAACTTCATAATCCCGTTATTCATTTAAACGTTGGCCATTCAAATTCGAAATTTAAAACAATCCCGTCTAATCTCTTTAGTAGCGGAGAAAAATAAATACTGCGCCCTCAACTCAAGTAAAACTTCAGAGGCTTAGGTAAAATACACACGGGTTGTTCCGATATTAGGACCGCCGTTAATCCTGAAATGACCGACGAAATACCATGGAATATTGTTTATTTTTGCTAACTTTCGGGCAGTTGGGGCTTTTTACACGGGAGGGGTGCTAGAGATTGCTATTTCTACTTGTATTTTGCTGTTCCAATGTAAACATACTACTAACAATGTATAATTATAAACTTAACTTTAATTATACAAATGTATTTACTAAATAATTATTCAGTTGCCTCACGCTTTCTGCAAATGCAACGTAGAGGTTTTCTAGAATAATCCAGGACCCTACAATAACTTCCTAATTATTTAGACCAATTAAAATGTTCCCAATTAACTCGCTACTAAAATAATATTATTTATTCTCTCGCTGGGGCACGGGTCTAGAGTCAACTACCAATTAAGTAAGCAACAATGAGGTAACATTCGATATTTATATATATATATATATATATATATATATATATATATATATATATATATATATATATATATATATATATATATATATATATATATATATATATATATATATATATATATATATATATATATATATATATATATATATATATATATATATATATATATATATATATATATATATATATATATATATATATATATATATATATATATATATATATATATATATATATATATATATATATATATATATATATATATATATATTGTGAAAAGTAATCTTGGGTTTGTAGCATTTCATTACATAGAGGGGATATGCACTTACCAGTCCTATATCTGGACATATACACGGAAACGAACCACTTAGAAGTTGTACAAGTTCTTTCACCTTCATTGAGGATCTTCAGAGTGGTGTACGACCTGTTTCATTGATCATTTATACTTGACTTTAAAATATTAATACTCCAACACTTGCAGTGACGTTTTATGACATCAGTTTTTGACGGAACTCAAATTCTTAGAATACACACACCTTAAGCATTTTTTGTTACGCTACACTTCAGCAAGCATCTATTCTAGGCACGCTGACGTCAATTTTACAAAACGAAATATTTTCTTTTCATGTCTACTTCTAAAATGGTAGAAAATAAGGCAATTTTTTTTATAGGTACAGGTTTTATAGGTATAGGTATACATTTTTTATAGGTATGTAAATTTTTTTAAAAGCAAATCACAATATAAACGTTTTACTTTGCCTTATTCTAAGCAGTTACTTATTCCCAAATTTGGTAATTGATTAACAATAGTAAGACTGGGAGTAGTACGCTGGCGGCCATTTGAAAGTGCACGATTTTTTTTTGATATTCTAATGTGATCTTTTTATATTTCACTTTGACACTTATTTGAAACTTCAAACAAATGTCAATAATTAACTCCGTAATTAACAAACCACTTTATTAGTTTTCAAGTTTTAAAATTTCGCGGTCAGTTAACCGCTAACCTGAAAAAAATGCGAGCTGTTACATTGCTTGAAAATGATTGGTCATTACAGGCAGTTGCAGATGAGCTAAATGTGAGTAAGAGTTATATATTCAAACTCAAACAAAAATGAAATGCAGTAGGAAACGTTCGCTACGTAGACGGCGGAGGGCGTCGTAAAATAAGCACTGTGGAGCAAGACAACCTCTTCCTAGACCATCTTAGAACGAATCCATTTGAAACAGCAGTGACGGTCCGTTTCGAAACGGAGTTTCCTGGATCTGTGAGGTCTGCAAGGCGGCGGGTGAAGGGTTCAGAGTTAAGAAATTATGCGGCAGCAAAAAAGGTATTTTTGGAGCCAAGGCATAAGGAACAACGTCTTAATTTTGCGAACCAGTTTGTCGGTAGGCCCGACGACTTTTGGAATAATGTCATATTTTCCGACGAAAAGGTCTTTCAGTCATGTCATGATGGTTTCATCCGCGTCTACCGACCTCAGAATTCGAGTTATGAAGAGAGGTATATTAAACCTACCGACCGGAGTGGACGTTTTTCCATCAATGTTTGGGCATGGATAAGTTCCCTAGGTCCCGGTGTTTGCTGGAGGATAGGAGAGCGCCCTACCGGACAGAGTTACATACGCATATTGGACAATATTATGCTGCCGTCCTTCACTATGTTGCATCCTCAGAATTTTTTTTCCAGCAAGATAATTGATCAATTCATACATCAAGGATTGTAACTAACTGGATTAATGAACACAGCATAAACGTGCTACCTTGGCCCTCAAAGTCGCCCGACCTAAACTCATTTGAAAATGCATGGTCGAAAAAAATACTATACTATATACACATAAAATTGCATCGAGTAGAATCCTTTTGAGCAAAAATTACTATACTACATTTTTAGGTTACCTCCGTAAAATACGTAAGTTTCATTATGTAATTTATGAAAATTTTTAAAAATTTATAGAGGCGCTTAGTTGAGAAATTCAAATAGGGTAATATTACCAAAAATTACCGATTTTTAAAATTTACATTACATAAATGATGACGTAAATTACATAAATGACATACATTACCGTAATTTTGGGCCTTCTTGTAATTTTACGATAATTTTACAGTAATTTTTGTAACTTACAAATTGTAAAATTACCATTTACAACACTAAATATGAAGCATACATAAACTATGTTTATATTAAAAGATTAATGCGAAAGCATCGTCATAAAAACGGGATCGAGAACATAACTCTCAAAGCAAAAATACAATGTTGGTAAGGCTCTTATTTGAAATTTAGAAATTAGTCAACAAAATGTGTATGTGTTAAGTGAATTCAGCTTATAATTCAAAATTAAACCATATATTATAAATTATAGAGTTTAAACGTAATGCTAAATAGATATAATAATTAATAGCCATTCATTTGATTGTTCAGATTATGTAACAACAAAGGCCAGAAGTTAGTATCCAAGGAAGTTCAACTGTTTAATTTGGTCGCACATCCGTGGTTACGCATAGTAATGCAAAAAGAGTTCAGCTGTAGCGTTCGAAGTACGAGCAGCTCACTAAGTTTCGATTCTAATATTGTAAAAATTTAATAGTTATAAGTAAATTAAATTCAATAAAATAGTGCGACGTCAGTGGAAACCCAAAGGGAAACGCTTTAAAGTTAATTTCAACTACGGTATTAAGTGATTTTTGTGGAAAATACGACATAAAAAGTGTAGCGTCTCCAGACAGCATTACTGATAATATAGACGAGTGTGGCAAGCAGACCAAGAAAAGGAGTATTAAATTACAAAAGCAGTGAGTAAAGAATCTGACGATTTTCAATTTTATAATATCGAAATCAAAATAAATCAACAAGCGTATCACCGAGTATAGCAGCATTCCAGAGTACGGCAGTTTCCTGTAGATGGCAGCAGGCGTGTAAAAGAAAAAATCCGCCTCAAACCTTCATGAAACACTACACATTATAAGGACACTGATTAAGGCTGTATTTCGCTCTTTTGAGGCTAACTTGGTTCGGCTTTATTGGAATACAGATATTCAAAAGGCTTCAATAAGACTAAATTCGACATAATTTTGGCGCGCCTTTGACCCAAATAAATAACGACAGAGATTGTCACAAATATAACTAAATAACTAAATATAAAAATAAACATATTTTGGCAACAAATTAGAAAACACACTGTATAGTAAATTAATGCATAATAATTATAAATTTTACAAAGTCAAATAAGTTCCATGTTAATAATGAATAAATTCCGGATGCTATAAAGGATGTAAGGTATCTTATATCATTTATTGGCATTAGCTAGTAAGTACAGTTTATTTGCTGAGTAAAGATATTTCGATTGGAACTTTAAAGAAAGTAGAAAACATTGAACTTATTAAATGGTGAATCGGCTAGACTGGCTTTTATGAGATAGCAAGCTGGGCTGGGAAGAAGTGAGTTAGTGGGTTTGCAGAATTGTTATAGACAAGTTGACACATCTCCTGAAGCCATGGGGGTAATTTAGTGAAAGGAATAATGTAAGTAATATTAATTTGTTAAATAGTGATAGGTGTTTCTCAAAGGTGTCAAAGTATGAATAAATAAATAAGTTAGTTGTAGTGAGAGAATGTGGTTTTATTAAAACTAACCCTA